>CAFUXE010000273.1:215324-263938 GCA_903364295.1 Serranus cabrilla | reverse complement strand
ATGCTAACGCTACTTCTGGAGTCATTAGTATCTCCGACCCGCTGCCCGAACAGACACAACACTCATCACCGGTAACTGTCACCCCCGTCTCCCCCATGCACACCTCCCTCCAACCCTCCTCCGAAGATCACCAGAGCTTTGTCACCCTCACACCACCTTTAGCTGTCTCTCTCGGTGGAGAGGAGTACCTTGTGAGCCTGGCCGAGGATGAGGGCATCACTGACCTCTTCTCCTCTGTTGACCTGGACCAATTACCCCTGGATATGCCCCCTCTCTGAACAGCTGCTGTGGAATTTCAGGGGCCATCTGTTCACAAACAGGATATCAAGGGGATACAATAAAAGTGCTGATTGGAATGTGAGTTTTATATTTGCCTATCCTGGACGATGTGACTGGGATTTACTGACACTCAGGTATGTGGAGGAGGGAGATCTTTTCATGGCTTCCTTGTTGTCTGCGGGACTTGGACTGACATGTATGCTGTTATGCAAAACACTTTGTTTCAGAGCTTTAATCGGTTGCATTGTTGGGTGCCCTTAAGTGTCCTTCTCAAAGGTCTGAGCAGCGCTGTGTCTCCACACAGGACTTATTCTTGACTGTTGACCATGTTGTTGGAATTATGACATTTTGTTCTATGATCACATAGGAGCCGTTTCAACAAAGCCCTGTGATTTAGACACCCAGTTAGTATCAAGAAGTGTTGATTAAAAGCATAAAAATGCAAAGAACCAACGTCTTTTCTTGACTCTGCTACAAGGGATGCATGATCCAACTTGTTTCTCAGCTGCTGTCTGATAGCTTGTTGTATCTGCCGCTGATCCTATTCCAGGACTGTCTTTTTTATGAATATAAGATCTGAGTACTTCTCTGTTTGGGATTACCTCTAATCCTTTTTGTGTAAGTTAACATGAGGCCAGACGTTGCTGTATGAAGTGAGTTGGCAGCCCAGCACAACTGAATGAATGTCTGAATGAATGAACAAACACTGAATTTTGTAATGACAGTATAAATGTCATCCTGTCGTGGCTAATACCCGATCCATTTATTAAGGTCAGTATCAGCTCGGTCTCCGGTTGTGGCTTCAGGGCTCCAGTGTGCTTTTACTACAAACGCACACTTGTTTCATACAAAACTTTTATTGAGTTCCCCAAAGTTGTACATTAACCTTTTTATTAATCCATCTGTTGTCTGGACTGAACAATAATGGTTGACTAAAATTTCTCAAGATCAAGTTGCATGTACCTGTTTAAGTTGCGTGTTTACACTTTGGCTAGTTATTTGTGCTCGCAGCGTGTCTTCATGTGCTGTAGCTTTTCACAGTCCTCTCCTGATAACACTCGAAGCGGACTCCTTGTTAAATCGTGTGTACATCTCCTCTCCTCCTCGACTGCCTTACTTGTGCACGTGCACCAACAGTGGATGAATCTATTTCTAAAGAGAGACTTTGATTTTCTTTTCAGAGCCTGTTTGTTCTTTTCCTTTTCATCTGTCCAAATGGAAAATGTGCAGCTTCCTTATTTATTTTGAAATGGGAGGGTCTTTGGTCTTGCATTAAAAAAAATTCAACCTTAAGATATAATGAAGCATTTGTTCAACTGAAGTTGGAATGGAAAGGTGTTGACATTGGTGCCAACATACTGAAAACTTGTGCAGGTGATTGAGTGCTCTCTAATGAAAAACTGCTACAGATTATAAGCTTGCATCTTTGAATTAATATCATTGACGACTTTGTTTCTCTCGCTCATTCTGCTTAAATCAGTTTTCAAACAGTTGCACTTACACCACTGCTAGATGAATATTTTATATATATATTTTTTTGGCATTTTTGTGCTTTTTATTAAAGGGGGGAAGACATGCGGGAAAGGGTGCCGAGCCGGATTCGAACCCGGCGCCACCCGCTAACGAGGCAAGCGCCTCAGGGGGGTGCACCACCACACCCCGTGCTAGATGAGTATTAATGAAAATCCCATCGTAACAATTCAAAGTGTTCTACACATTTTCCCATCCACCTGACTTGCAGTGAAATCCAACAGACTCTGTTGCAGTATATATGAAGCCACTAGGAGGCAGTGTGATCCCATAGAATCCCTGCCACAAGCTCACATCTGTGATGTTTTTAAACTATGTGACAAAGTGTTGCCCCTCTCTCTCTGAGAATTTACTATTGTGAATTTAACCTCTTTTTTTCTGCCATTTGAAATGATGGCAGTCAAAATGTTTAATGTTTAAATGAAGGCTTTTAAATAATACCTCCTGACTTGGTCATGTGACAGTTTGTCCTCTTATTGTAGTACAAACATGTTAGACATTACTGATGACGTATTCCATGTTGAAATAGAAGATCATGTCTTTCAACTGAAGGAAAAAGCAGCTGTTAAGCAGAGAAAAGGCCCAGTTAGAAACCTGGAAAAAGGTTTAAAACGGTTTTTCTTTTTACATAGGTATTTTAGTATACATAGAATAGTTTTGACAAATTATCTGATCTGGTTTGACCTGTACTGCGGCTATAAACAATCAAGGTTCCTGAGGTTGAGCCCAACCCTAGCTCAAAAACTAATGTCTGAGCTGGTCTGTGCATTGGGAGAATAGTTACACCCCTAATAGTGAATCTGTTTTTCTGGAATTTGTGAAAGTACAGTTATGACCAAATCTATATGAGGCAATGGTAAACATGAATAGTAAAGATCCTATAATTTTCAGCAGAATGCTGGTTGTTTTTTTTAGTCATTAGCCCAGATGGCTTTCAGTATTAGTTGATGATTGATCAAATAGATTTTTAAGTAATGTAGAGGTGAAATATTCAGATGTGTGAAAAATATACCTTCAGCCATCACATTTTCCTGTATTTATTCATATTCACGTCTTATAATTTCTCTCCAATATCTTTCCTGTGTAGAATACAACTATTTCCATCTCTGGTTCTCTTTGTCTGAGCTCCAGCATCTTAGAAAAACACATCAGTGCCCTCAACATGATGATGTAATCTGTCGGCAGCCTGCAGCACCCAGACCCGTCCATAGATGGCAGTGTTGCACCTCAAAACCCCACTTAAACCCAGTCAACCCAGTTCCCCACAAACAGTGGCACTCACTCTGAGTTCATGGAGAGTCACTGGATCACTGCTATTATTGATTCATGTGTGTTTCTGTTGTTTTTCTGTCCTCTCTGTGCCACAAAGATTTGCACATGAAAAAAAAAACACCCAAAGTGAATATTGAATTGGGTCATATTGAATTAGGCCTGACGTCAGCCCCAGCCTGTCTCGGGGGGGCTCAGTTAAAGATCAGTCAATGTAGCTGTCAATCAGCCAATCAATCGCTCAATAAAGTTTCATTTTTAGAGTGCTTTTCCCTGTCACCTACAAGCAAACGGGGAACAGTAGAAGGTTTTAAAGGGCTGAACAAAACACACAGATGGCTGGACTTAAAGGGGGAGACGGGACTAAGTCACCGCTTAAGACTTGGCCCCTGAGGGGGTTTAGGAGTCACTTGGAGCAAGTGCAATCCACTCTGAAAGTGTAGGTTGATAGTCTTGTCCAGCTGTCCCCTCTCCTTAAAATATAGCACTTGTATGTACGCTGCGCTCTCTTCAGCCAGGCTGTTGTTTTGACTGCTGTAATGCACTGAGGCAGGGAGTGAGAGAGAGAGAGAGAACCAAAATAAGAGAGGGTTAAAGAGGGAGCATGAAAGCGAAGAGAGAGAGGGAGAGAGTACTACTCACCTCTCATTGGCTACCGATAGCACGCCGTCTTTTTGCGTAGCGAGCTCCCAGCCAATCGGCTGCCTCAGAAATATTTTGGGTTTATGAATGAAATGAATAGTGAGAGAGCAGGACAGGAGTAGTTTGATTCATCACCCGTGGCTCATAGTGTGCGGAGTATACCAAAGAGATAGGTGCGCTTGTTCGCTGCGCTGAAGGCCTGACTGAAACGGTCTGTGGATGTACTGGGAGAGATCAACAGATGACACCTGAAGGCACACTTCTTCCTGCCGGCTGCATCTGATGGAGACGTCACTTCAGTCTAAACAGATGTTTCAGTGCCAACCTGTGGCTTGATCACCACTGATGGACTAGAATGTAGAGGGGCAGCTTGTTCAGTTATGGTCCGTTACAGACTTTTTCGTATGTGTGATCTTTTATTTGGGCTGTTTGTGCTCTTTGAGGGGAGGCTCGGTGAATGGAAGTCATGTTTGCACTACTTATTAGCATGCATCAAAAGATCATATAGAATATCCTACATTTGGTTAGAGAGAGTTCACAGTAGTCATGGAGAATTTAAAGCTTTATCTGAGGGGAGACCCACAGACTCGGACTGTGAAAAAACCCTGGATTAGCAATGCAATGTATAGATCTTCACAAATATTTTATAAAAATGTTTACCAGAGATGTGCTCATAAGTTTCAATTCTGTCTTTTTCAGGACACCCTGAACACATTCACACTGGGAAACTGACCAGTATAACCACAGTCTTATCACACAGTCCCACAGTTATATGATGGCCACTGAGCAGTTGGGGTTAAGCGCCATGCTCAAAGGGGGAGGGGGCAAGTGCTGTTCTTTCACTTTCCCCATCCAGCGACATTTCATTCACATGCCTGCTTCTCTAACCTTTAGGCCACCACTGCACCCGTCTTAATGAGCCCTAACCCTAAGACCAAAATGACTAATCGATTAAGCAGGGGAAGCCCTGCATTTTATTATACAATCAGCTGATTATGCTGCCAGCCCATCATAGAAATCAGTTCTTGGCCTTTTCCCGAAAAACAAACAATGCTGCCCTCTAGACAAAAGAAATCTGTGAAATTGCCTTGTCTTCCATTCCCCCAAAGTACAAAGCAAAGTGAGGGTTGTGAGTAAGTACTTAACATTGTTGAACTAGACGTTTCAGTATGCTTAAAGTGAAGTGCTTATCACAAATCTCATATGAAACCCCTTCCCCACACCCTCTCTAGCGTTGCAATTGTGGGTCTGCATCAGAGAGATTTTTACCTTCTTTCTGACACCGACAATTACACCCACTTCACACAGAGTTTGGCTGGTGTGTGAAGGAGATAATTGAACTTTCTCTTAAGCTCTGCAACCAATACAGCATGAGCTGTGAGTGTCAGTTGGGATAACCGTAGGTGGGCAGGTTTCTGAGTTTAAATGCATTATTGAATGTGTAAAGTGGTTGTTGAATGTAAGCTGCTCTTTGATACCCCTTTTCCACCAACATGGAAACATTTTGTTCCAGTTCATGCACCTAATTGTGAACTGTTCAGAGCATTTTTACCAAAAAATGAATTGGTTTGGAACCTGGAAAGCTGGTTACCAACTTGACTGACGAGCAAAAGTCACATGGAAGGCTTGGTGGTTTAGGGACCACTCACAGGGCTAGTTAGTGAACTGCTGCGACTGGTGAGCAAATTACTAACACATCCCCAAGCTGGGAACATGTTTGTGCTAGTCCGTTAACAGGTCTTCGCCAAGCTCTTTTCTGTTTTCTCTACACTGAATTGTTTACACCCCCCTGGCATTTTGTTCTCAGGATTGCACATTATTTTATTCAAGAAATACAATAAGTTCATTCAGGAGACATATTTGTGGCATGAATTGTGTCTCATAACTCACTGCAAGCCATTCTTTGTTGGAGCAGTACATACTTCAACAGGAGGCTTAAATAAACATATACACTCTAGCGTGAGCAGGTCTTAAGTATAAATAGTTCACATACAAAACACATGGTTCCGAAAGAACCATAAAAAGAGGACTTCACATTTTTCTTCAGTATCTTTGTCTTAAAGCATATCATTATCACTGTCACACTCACACATGGTGCTCTCTGTAGAGATAATTGAGGTCACACAAGGCCAGTGTGTGTGGATTTTTCCCTTTTTTGTGCACACATCAACAGAGTTCAGTACAGTACGAGTTATCTAAGGTAACTTCCACATGACTCATTCTTTAGTTCTACCACTTACAGGCTGGCCTTCAGAGAATTGAAGCCTAGTGGGCTGATCCTGTACCTACTCACCAGAGGAGCTTACAGTGGATTCACTATAGCATTACTGCAATTTCTCTACCATGGCCTCATCCATCGGGTGCATTATGATGGCCATTTCGCTCTTACATAAAACTGAGGTGGAAACTGGGTGGAAAGCAATCTCCTGGAAACTAGTCAGTCAGCAAGCTATGGCAAAGTGGTCCAGTCATTTGACTTATGAACCCCATCCGACTGATGAAACAGAACAGAATAAAGCAGGAAGTGCTCTGAAAGTGTGTCGCAAAGGCATCCACCCCTGTGGCTGTTAAGACAATGGAGAGGGATCAATTAAATACTCCTGTCTGCAACAATCCATAGCTTAGCTCGGTGTATGCAGGGAACATTAGAGAAAGTGATTTGCCTCTGTCACATGGTCTTTAGGGGCTTGTCTGTGCAAAGGGTTGACCTCCTCACAGGAGGCTTTGGCACTCTGTGAAGTGTTAATACGACTCTGACCAGATTGCCATATTTATATGTGGGCTTTATAGGGCTTGATCTCAGAAGTGAATATATGAGGCATGGCTCCAGATGATGTAGGAGTTGGCTGGATCACACACAGCTGGGCCCTGGCTTTGGTAAATGTGGAGCGGTCGGAATGTAATGTCTGCTTCCCTCTTGTTCTCTGGTTTGAGGTTTGTATTTTTCCTCTCTTGCACCGGGCCGCGCAGTGTGGGTGTATAATGCTTCAGCTGTTGTGATGACAGCCTCCTGACCTGTCGTGAACCTCCGCTGCCACTCCACCCCTCTCTCCAGTGGGTATTTACTTTCTTTAGTTCCACTTGGATACATCAAATATTTGCATAGACAAAACCAGACGCGAACCCGAACCCATAGGCTCCTACCCTTTAGCCAATAGAGACAAAGACCGTCAGTTGTCATTTGCATGTAATTTGCATTGGATCCCCCGCGACTGTTTGCAATGTCAGGAGGCCAAATTAACCAGTGTTCCGTTTTAGCCAGATTTGCATCTCATTTACATTAGAGTTGCTTAACGAGGGTTACTTAGCCGAGTGACCCCCATGGAAACTCCTTACCTTGTGCACTGAGGAAGCAGATAGTGCGATCGGCTAATTTCATTAAGGGAAACAGCCGTTTGACTGAGAGAGTGCCTTTGGATGTAATCATTAAAAGGGACTAGAGCTTGCAAGCTGTTTGTAATCAGGCTGTTTTCGCCTGCATATGGACATTGTGTCATATTTACTGTAAGGATGAAAGATTAGGCATGGAGGGGATAGCGGGCAGCATCAATCTCACTCAGCATCTTAGAGCGGGGGCATTAATCATCCCATCTACGGAAAATCATCCTCATCACACTGAGGGCCACAGTGTGCACACATGGTGATGATCACTGGATGCAGGAATGGACAGAAGGAGAGTTAGTGGCTGACTGAGCAGAAGCACCACAGCCAATACTTCTTCATTGATCCTAGGGACTTGGACTGGATGTTAGACGGTGTTTTGTCCTGCTAATGTGTTCATATGGCGGTGCCTGGCTGAGTAAATGTCCCTGCGCGCCGACTTCACACGCGGGCCAAATCGTTTAAGTTCTGCATCCTCCCAGGTTCATCGGTGCCTCCTTTTTTCCAGAGAGGCTCCTGCTTTCCCTGTCCACTTCCATCCATTTTTCTGATCCTTTTATTTATAGAGGGTAAGAAAGCTTCACGGGCAGATGGATTCCCTCAGATATTATGTGGTGGATTTCAATAAGGAGAATCAATCCTGGCTTTGTTTGTGGAATCAACCCACACTACACAATAATACACAAACTTCAACCAGGGCAATATATCATCCACAGAAATTTCATCATGCTGTTTGTTTGCTCTGAGAAGAAGAGGGAATGGAAGTCAGAATTCAGGCCCATATTCCATGAGGAATTGTTGCTCTGTTTTTTTTTCTCTAAGCATTACCTCCAGTTCCTAACTCTGTTTCATGAAAAGAATGTTACATGCAGTAAAAATGTGATTAAATCTTCTTTTTTCTCTCTCTTTTGCTCAAGGACTTCGCAAATGCTTTCATACATTTTGCATACAGTCTTTGGGCATGGTTCCAGCAGCATTTTCTCTCCTGTTGAGTGGTTTTATTAGGAAAATGTGACTCCTGTTTTCTGTATGTGCGCTAATCCCATCTATAGAGGGAAATGAAAATGCCCTTGTTGGCTAAATCTGCAATTATTCCCTCTGTAAGCGGACTAGCCAGCACTCACACTCTCATTACCAGTGTTTAAGTGTTTAGTGTGAGGTGCTTAGCCGTGAACAAGTATACGTACACACACACACACACACACACTGCAAGGCTGGTGGTAGGTTTAATGGGGGAGAAGGCCTTGAATGGTTCCTATGCTGTGATGCATTAAAGCTTAATAACCTGTCCTTTCAGCTCGCTCTTAAGAACATGCTCCAGAGCTGATAATTGGAAAGATATTTGCCTCTTTCTCTTGCTCTCTCTTGTCTCTTTTGTCTAATGGCTGCTTTCAGTTCAGTTGGGTCTATTATTTGTCCTTGAAACATTATTTCTCTTTTCTCCAAGTAATATTTTGGCTCTTTACCCAGAGCTTAGTTTATGGATGAGGTGAAAGTGGCATGTTGAGTTCTGTAGTAGCTGTTACCCAAACATCCGTCACATTTAACAGTGATGACAAATGAATGGAAGTTATTCAGGAGGAGTCAAAGTGCAGACGTGCCATTAAAATTGAGTTTTTTGGATAAATCACATTAAATCAGCAGCAAATAGTGGTTGTATTAGCCAAGCCATCATAACTCAAAGAAAGATGTCCTCTCTTCAAATAAACTGTCGAGCCCATTAAAAAAGGACTAATAAAAATGTGAAAGATTGTTGACGTGCAACAAAGTTTAATAAAAATGATCCAAATTCAAGGTCAGTTTTCCAAAACTTTGAACAGACGAATCTCTGTAACTGCTAAACAGTCTATTGCTGGTAAAGATCAATCACATGAAATCATATGTGATACAACTCCAGAGAAATGACATCTTGTCAGCTCCTTCAACGTGTGTATTCATCATGAAGTAGAATGTGGCTGCTGGATTGGCACAAAGAAAGAGTCATCTGGTTGATTGGTGCCATCCAGTAATCTAGGATCCAGCCAAGTCTTGGCGGAACTAAGGTCAACACAGCTCTCGATATGCCATTGGAAACTGATGCGAGCGAGAAGGCCGGCCAGCTCACCATCCAACATCTGCGCGCTGGCCAGCAGGATGCCCTGCAGAGAAGTTTCATGAATCACAGCCGGTGTTTAATTACTCCATGCCTGCCTCGATGGCCCCTCTGATGTAAGATGGAGATGGAGATGGAGGCAGACACTCTTGCTCGTCCATATGGTTGTATTTGTAGCTGGTGCGCATCTCCTCAGTGCTTACTTTTGAAAACCTTGACTGGCCAGGTTCGCAGGTTAATTTACGCAAGTTAGAGCATAAATTAAGTTTAATTAAAATCAGGTAGTTTCATATGGGCTGAGTTCTGGTGTGCCCTCTCGAGTAAGAGCTAGTATTATTAAATTTGGGTGAAAGTAATCACCGTAAATATTGATCAAGACGAGCACCATAAATGTGTTGTACTAGTCGTGTTCAAATGCCAGTGTTGGCCTTAAAGCCAGGAGCAACATTAGTAAGGAGAAGATGTAGTCTGTTGTTGTTGTTATTGTAGTTGCAGAGAGAGTGGAGATGTATACAGTGACGTAAAGACGTGGCTCTTGAGCCTTAGGAAAAGCAAACAGGTTCAAACAGGTTCCGGCCCTGGAACTGCTTTGGACGAAAAGCAGTATATGTAGACCAGCAGACATGTTTATCAGTATCTGTGGAGATCCAGATGTCCAACATAAGGCAGCATAAAACAGTTATACCTAATCGGTCTCTCAGAAGTTCTCTGACTGTAAGCTATTGAAGTCATTGACTGTTTAATAATAGTGGACATGTAACGTCACCCATTGATTTGTCCACTACTGATTTAAAGTCTGAGGTTCCACATTTTTCGTCGTCAGCATCTTGGTTGTTGACATCTGCCATATTGGTTTTTGGCAACCACAATAACCAAGATGGCGACGCCGAACATGTGGATCTCCGGACTTCAAATCAGCAGTCCACAAATCAATCTGCCTTATTGGTTTTTGGCAACCGCTACATGTGCAGAATGGATCTGGAGTCAGAATGATGCTATATCATCAGCAGTCCCTACCAAGCAAGCGTGAGCTAGCTAGCTTGATTAGCATGGGAAAAGTCCAACCAAATACTGAACAAGGCATTTTTTATGGACCAAAATGTTAGTTAACTCTTGAAAAACAAATTGCAAAAGGTTAAAAGTCAAAACACGAAAACACCCAGTATACTGTTGCTGTAACCTGTCAATACTTACAGTTGCCTTGCCCTTAAAGAGGCCCTGCATTTTCCTCTTTTTCCTCTAAAAAAAGACATCATTACATCATTCATCATCATGCTCTACTGAAGAAGCTTTGAAACTAGCAGTTGACACCATAAGCCCATTATGAGAATGTTTACTGAGGTAATAAATCAAGTAACTCATATTTCTATGAGTTTGCATAAACTTTTTAAAACATTTTTGCAACAGATGGTGTTGCCAACTGCTAGCCATAGCATAGAATGCAGGTTAAAGGCACTTCCACATTGGTTTCACTTGTCAGCCCCAGAGTTTCTGCTCTGTTGCTCTGTAGAACACCACTTTAACTCATCAGCTGCAGCTTAGTTCATGTTAAATTTGGATTATTTGGCAAGAACCTTCAACATGTCATTCTTTCCTTCGTGATCGTCATCCACTGAGCATCAGTGTAATTGGGCTAAATTTAAGTCCCAACATGCTTCTCAGACTAGTCACAGGCTAACCAACCTTAGGAATGTGACATGAAAATAAACTGTTCGTGCAGTATGTGCTGCCGACAACTATTGCAAATCACTCTTATGTCATATATATTCCATACCATGTCCTGTATGTGTTACCTCCCAATGTTTACCCCTTCAGCTGTGTTCCTCCGAACATTACTGATGAGAGTTGAGGTTTACGTTCGTGCCAGTCGGTGCACTCACACACACTCCACGGCTGGCTGCCGGCTTCTTAGATGTATTTCTGTGTGTGTCCCTTTATGCTGTGGATTAGAATAAAGGGCAACTTTATGTGTTGACGCCCTGAGCAGTGGCTGTATGGCTCGCAGTAAATGCCTAATGTGTGGTCACAGTTGGTAGAAGCCTGTCCACATTGCTGCGTCGCCACGGGGGAAGAGCACGACGGCTCTGCTTGTTTAATGCGCTCTGACCCAGAAACTAGCAGTCTGACCTCTTTAGCTTCTGCTTATAGAAAATCACCCTCCCTCTCTCTCTCGCGCTGTCTCTCTCTCTCGCCTCTACACCTCTTCCTCTCTTGCCCTCTGTTGGCCTCGTGTCCTCTTGAGATGTGACATCTTACCCTCCACCCCTCCCATTATAAACTGTCTTTCTAAATCAGTCTTGGACTTTCCAGATCCTGTGTTTTTTTCCCCTTTCATAACACCTTTCCTGCAACCCAGATCTGTGTTTCTTCAGCCATACTGAGACTTTGAATGTCCTGCCTGTCCATCCACTTCAGTTTCTTTCACAACAGTAATGTTATCAGTCTTTCTTGTGTTCAAACCAAAAACTTACTTTTAGATTAACTTTTCTTTCTTGACAGTCCTTTTAAATACTGCAAGCAAAGCAAACAAAACAAAAATGCAACAATGTTGCAACTTCACCACTGAGTCTATCAGACTTTATATGTGAAAGCGACTTTAGCCTTATGATAAATGAAACTTGTGTGTTATACAGTTTAGTTATTTGACTTTAACACAACTGATAGACTGCTAACATTAGCAAGACCCCCTCCTCTGTTTAGTAGGGTGAAAATGGTGTGTGGGGGAGCTGGTGACTCAGCAAATTTGGGAAAAAATGTCTTTTTGCAATTGTATTGCAATTTTGATATGAATCACAATATTGTTAATTTTTTGTGTCATTATTCTCATTTTCAGTGAAAAACATGTTCAAATGATGCAAAAATGTTTTTTTCTGAATACGATTTGTAGGTCGTGACATCTTTGCAGCACCTCAGTACTTAATTCAGATTGGTACATTGACACATTTTATTGATATGCTTTAAGCACCTTATATGATTTGATCGCAACAGTCAATATTGTGTTTTAGATCAAATTTCGATTTATTGTACAGCCCTTCTCAGAAAAGTAATTTGACGAGAAAAGATTTGAGGGAGTGCACAAAACAGATTTTGGGCGAATTAGATTTGATCGCACAATCCTAGTCATGCTTGCTACCCTCCACTTTGAAGTTGGAAGTGTAGGTTGGAATTGCTACCATCCGCTTTCTGAGAGAAAGCTAGATAGCATAGCATGCTAGCATTTATTATGTGAGTAAATAGAAACATAATGGACAGGTTTTTCCTAAGTGGCAAATGTTAAAAAGGCACCCATGCTGATGTAGACTTACTGAAAAAGGGGAAACGTGTCTTGCATCAGTGGTGCACCAGAGCACTTTGAATGTCCACCCAGAGGCTCCATTCTCAGACACTGTTTCCCCAGATACGCTCATAATGAAAAATTAAATTGCAAAATAGCCACAGTATTGTTTTCTATTTCTCTGCACAAAAGGCGGACAGATATTATGATTTTGAAGATAAAAGATGATATAACCAGAAGTTATGGAAGAAGCAATATGAGTATCTAGTTGTAATAACTGCTTTCAGCAAATATTGACATAGTTATTGAGAAACTTACATAAAATCAATTTTTCCTGTGAAAATCTTTCTACACACACAGAGATTCACACACCCTCACCCCCCTTGTCCTCTCTGCCCCTCTGCTCCTGTTATTGTGACTTATATAAGCTGTGTTACTGTTTCTGTTTGACCTCTCACTGTGGTGACAGTTAGTGCTGTGAGAACGCCGCCCAGTCCCGTTCAATCAGGCTCAACAGATATGTGTATGCATGTGTGTGTGTGTGTGTTTGTTCATGTCCATAAGTTGGGAGGCCTTCTGAAATATTCAGCTCCAACAGAGCAAACATTACTTTGGTGAAGTATAAGTTAACCAAAAGTGCCCAGAAGTGCGTGCGCTCCTATGGGAAATAATATTTGAGTAAAAACATAAGAACCTCATCAAGGGAAAGCGCAGAACTTTGTAAACGCTCCAAGCCTATAAAGTAAAATAAGACAAACTTTGACTGTTGAAAATGGTTTCACATTCTCGTGGGTGTTTGCATATGTTTGCGAGTATATATGCTGTGAATATGTCATGTGAGTGAGTAGGAAGTGTACACAAAACCCACTCAAGTTCTAAACTCTTAGAGAGGGTATAGAGGCCTTAGAGCTTGAATGGGAAATTGAATGATTGCAAAAGTGGAAATATAGCATAAATATTTAAAATACTCCAAGTTTATCAAAATAAAGTTAATCAGGGGAAGTTAACTTGAAGCTGCGAGTGCTTATTGGGGAATTGTGCATGTGTGAAGGCATGTGTGTGCATGTCACCATGCGTTTGTCGCCACTGCGGACCCCCCGTCTGGCCGATCCTAAATGTCACCCCCCTCCCTCTGCACAGCGAGGGAGATGTTATGCAACTTTATCCCGACGACCGCAGCTCTCGCGGTGTCAACAAAGCCTGCCGGCTGCAGATCTGTCCACGGCAGCCTGTTGTTTTTGTTATTTTCCTCTCTCTCTCTGTGATTACTGACTACATTAGCAAGTTAATTATATGACCTGACATGTACCGCTTGGTGAGAATCGCGTCAGGGAACGCCGGCGCTCGATAGCCAGAGAGCTCATCTTGCACAGCCACAATAAACAAGCCGAAAAGACGCAGGTTAATTGATAGTCATCTGTCTGTTTATGCGTGTGTCTGGTGTGTGTGATTTGTCCTCGTTCTAGTTGAGCTCTCGCATGCCCGGGCCCGGGGATTGCACTGTTTAATGACTTTCAAGGCCCAGTTCTCTTAGTTCTCTCTGTTTATAGCTATGTAACCAGTGGCCTGGTTGTTGGGTTCTTGTGCACTGAGTTCACCTCTCGCTCTCTCCCTGGATGAGTCATCGCAGGATAATCAGGCCCAGAGCTTTACGAGGATAACTCAGCCCGACAGCATAGACACGCTCTAACCACTATCACCACCCCGTCACACAAAAAAATGGTCGATAGAATGGGCGACGAGAGAAAAGGAAGGAGATTGATTAAGAAGCACGGATGAGGCGGATGAGTTTATTTTGTCTGTGTACACAAGATTTCCTTTCTCCTCCACTGACTTTGTCTATGCATGCATGTCTTTGCATAAATAAGCTGGTCCATGGGTATATGTGTGTGTGTCTGTGTGTGTGTGTTCCTCCCCTGCTGGTTTTGGTAGGTCATCGGGTGCAGTGAGTTGGCACATCAGGGTTTTCCCCAGGTTAGTGCCAAGGCCAGTGCCCAGGATAATTATGGTATTATTGCGTGTGTGTGTATGTGTTTATTTTACCAGAACATTCTCCTCTTCCCTTCATTCCCCTCACATTCCCGCTCTGCGCTGTGTCTGAAGCCAGTGGTGCCATCTGTCAGCTCTGTGTGTGTGTGTGTGTGTGCATGCATCTTGAGCTTCAGAGGGAGAGAGTATATTATGCAAATTAGAGAGAGGACGAGGGGAAAAAAGCAGAGGGTGGCAGCGAGCGGAAGGGCGGAGAAGGGGGGGAGAGAAGTGGAATGGAAATGATTCTGTGTGTGTGTGCGACTGCAAGTGTGTATTTGTGTGTTTGAGCGTCTGCCCGAGAGCTGCAAAGTCAGCCATTAATTTGACCCCTTCCTGGCATCGTGAGTGTGTTGTGGTTTGACACTGAGTGTGTATGTGTGTGTGAACTGGAAAGCGGCTAGTACCACCAGTTCCTTTACTGGAAGCACACTGTGAAGCTGGAGCCGTCCAAGTGTTATTTGGTGTGCAGGGGTGGAAAGAGCATCAACAACAGTTCCAAAATGTCCCATTCCTGTGGAAGTGATGCTTTGGAGAAATGTTACTAGATTCAAACTGCAGTTATTGGCTTCAAAATGTGTAAGAATAAGAGGTAGTTATTGAAAATGTACCTAAAAGAATACTCCATTACCAAGAATTACAGATATGTCTTTACACATTCTTCTTACCTACATTACCCATAATACCATTCAGCTGCAGACGGTTTGGTGATCTGGGTATTATGCTAGCAGGCTTAAACTTAGCATTGTTTCACCTCCCAAGGGCCCTGACCGAAGTGCAAGAATTGAATACTTTTTAAAGTTTTTTCCTGGCAATTTGGCCCTGCTCTAATACAGCACTAGGATTGGTCAGGTGTCCATGCACTCACAAGGTTCCTGATTTGTTGAAGTCCTATCCCCTGACCTATCCCCTGTCCTGACCTGGTACTTGAGGTTAATGCCTAACCTTAAATAATTATGGTTGGTTAGGGGGGGTTTTGCCAATAAAAGGAGCGGTGATCATAATTAAACCTCTCTGTGTCTGTTATTCATGAGCCCATGCTGTGTGTATGTTCAGTGACTTGGCCAATTATGGCCAAGTAAGTTAAACTTGTGTTTATATAATAGGCTCCACCATGGCCCGCTCTGTCGCTCCCATACTGTCTACAGTCGCTATTGTTGCAGCTGTAAAACAAAGGATAGATTTTTTGAGCCTCACAACCTCTGCAAAATGACTTGTTTCACTATCAAAATTTGATCTGTTGTGTTTGAAAATATTTTACAAATTAGCATTAAGCTGCTTCTTCTTCTTTGTTTTTGCTGGTTGGTTGCATTACAGATTCATAACACCAACTTGAAATGATGTATCAAACCTCATGAAGTTATATTCTGCATATTAAATAATTAAATAAAGGCCACTGAAATGTGCAGGGCTCCACTTTAGACCTGACAACACATTGCAGTTTGTCATGTCCCTCTGGAGCCACTCAAGGCTTCTTTTCACATATTAGCACTGCCCAAGACCTGGAAACACACTTTTAGTGTGTGAAGTCATCGGAGTTCCCATTTGAATGTTCTCCCTTTCAAAAAATAATGTTTTATATCACATTTGGCACCTGTAAACCTGTAATTTAATCATGTTTTATGTTTTGACTCTTTTCACTTTTATATTATTACATGCTGTATTACATTACCCTTTTCTGTCAGTGGAGGACACCTTAAATACTATCAAAACTATATTATCAGTCTCAGAACATGGCAGTTTAGGTTCTCAAAGATTTCACAAGGTCAGTGTTCAGCACATAGTGCAATGAGGACAACAGGGCTGAGTTTCAAGTAGCTGATTTTCAATAAAAAGCAAAAAATAAACCAAATAAAAGACCAAAACTGGAATCAGCATAATTGACTCAGTGTGATTGCAGCTGGCCAGTTAATGACGTGCATTAAGAGCCTGCAAGCAATTTAAAATGTAGCAAAGAAAAATACTTCAGTGAAAACATACCTAGGAGCAAGATTGCAAACTTTCAGTTCGGTAAAAAAAAAAAAAAAGCCAGTCAGTTGGAGTTGAGGAGAGTAATTGAAATTTATTACTTCCACCCTTGGGTCGGGCTCCGGCTACATCACCGCAGCACAAGCCCTGTTTGTTGCTCCCAGTGGCAAAATGTGGTTTCAGCTTTGGTCATGTCAAACTGAAAACATCTTAGAGAAAGAACTGCTCAGAGTTTGCCACATCCGCCCCCGTGTTGTTTTGACTAAACCATTAGGACTTTGTTTCTTCATATTCTGCTTTTAAACCTCAGGGGTAATTACATGAGATGCAAAAAGCTTTCCCACTGACATGTGAAGTCAAACATCCTTTCCTGGCTATCCAGGTAATCACCCAGTGTCAAGATAACTCTATATCTAAAATAATGTACAAACAGGTGGTAAATTAAAGTAGGACCTAGAATGAAAGAGTGGAAAAATATCAAGGACATAAAGAATTCTGACCTTGGTCGGTGTCCCCACTACCAACCCAAAGCCTTTGGTTCCTTGGCCATCGCCGCCACATAACAAAGATACGCCATCACGGCCAGTTGGAGCTCGGTAATGGTTTTATGCTTTGTTGAGGTCTTTGTCACTTGGATGTAAACATATGTCGTTATTAGGCACTTGTGAAAACAACTCATGCTCTTGTTTTTTCTTGGAGGACAGAAGGACCCTTCAGTAGAGATTCAGAGACTTGGAGGATCTATGCCAAGGAGCAGTTAAGCTGTTCTGGAAGTTGGCCCAACACCTTGCTAACACACAGCCTCAATGACAACAATAACAACAGTAATCTGTGATTACATAGAACATTCAGTAGCACAATCTTTTTTTTAAACGAGCGTGTGAATTACTTTGAAAAGCCAACAGTAAAAAAGTCAGTGACAGCAAGGTAGGGAAGATAAAAGTAAGGAAACTGCCATGAAAGCAAGGTCAAAGATAATTAAAAAGATAATTACATGAAAGATACTGTATAGAAATGAGGTGGAAAGCTAATCTGAAATGATTGTACACATTTAACATCCTCAGCCCTTCAGATGGGTCGATCTAAAGTTGGAGACACCCTTGATTTTAATCTGGACTTTATGCACAAGTGAGTGGAGATAAGAACTACACGAAACAGAAGTGGAATTACATTATGGGGTCTTCGTCTTTCTATGGAACAGGAACTCGTAATTTATGTCAACATTGGAAATTGGAAATAAACATCACTGTGAGCAGATGTGGGGAAAGAGATGCTGTTACAGAGATATAGTGGCATGAAACATTCATTCTGCCACACAAAAGAGTTAAAGTAAGGAAACTAGAGCATTGTAATGACAGTAAGGTTAGCATAAGGCATGTCAGCCTACAGGGACATCATTAGACAGGATTAGCAGCAACTGAGAGGTTATTTTTTTTGGCCTGTGGTTCAAAGTTGTCATCTGACTGACCTCTGACCCCGGCAGTCTCCTGCGGCACAGCTACATTGGTTGGATGTTGCATGTCAGCGTCCACAACTTTCTTGCTTTTTCAGGGACAATAAATATGTTGATTATGTTCACTCCGCCGCCCTCCTGCACGCAATCTTTGTGTAGGAGTCAGCCGCGCCAGACTGTCTTTTTCAGCAGGGGAAGGAATCTGATGAAGTGCAGTGGACAGACGGACACAGATGGAGTCTGAAATTCTGTTTTCCTTGTACAAAAATAGCTTATGGGCAGGGATACACAATATGGATTTTTTTTAACTGATGAGATAACCGACAATTTAACATTTTTGTATTTTAAATAAAAGTCTTTTATGCACACCTGAAGTATAATTTAATGTTTTAAAAACGAGCTGAACCAATCAATCAATTTTGTGTTTCCTCAGCGTTACTATGTAGTTTTTATTCCTACAGTTAAAAACGTAATTTTCTTGCTTAAACCTAATTAATCTGTGACCGTGTAATGTTCCTAACCCCATGCTAATCTGCGACCATTACATTTAGGTCATCAACAGTCAAATTGGAGGGTAGGAAAAAATGACCTCTGTGTGGGTTGGAGCACTTGTTGGACAAAAGGCATACAGAAAGTAGAGAAGAAAAGGAGAAAGGTCAGGAAAAAGCTATGCTAAGTAATAATTTACAATCACTTAATAATATAACAAAGTTAAATACATTTTGTATTTTCAAGCCCATTACTTACTGGCCGGATATATATTGTGCCCCCTACTACTACTACTACTACTACTACTAGGTGATTAAGATCTATTTGCTTACCCATTATCTTATCTCCCTGCTATCATGATGATACACTTGATTTAAGGATGCAAATGCTAAAGCCTCAATTGTATTTCAATGTTGGTTTTTTTCAAATGACTCCAGACAAAGTGACTTTTAGCTCCCTGCAGTACACAGACACAGATTAGGATCACTTTAACCACAGAGACACTTGAGATGTGACAGCAGTGACAGTGTGTGTGTGTGTACATCTCACATCCCTGACTGGGCGGGTGATATTCTCATCCTCCCACCGGAGTGTCTCTCTCTTCCATTTTTACCCCCTGTAGGAGGTGAACCAGTGAACAGGCCTGTAATTGCGGTAAACACGGAAATGCAATATTCACACCAGGACGGCTCCGCTCGCCTAATGGACAACTTCTGTCATCTGTCTCACACTCCTTCAATTTTTTCCCCTTATTTGGGCCTGATCTTTCAACACTTTTATACACCCCGGGGTACCAAATGGTAAAGTCATCACTGGGCTTTTTAGAGACTCTTTTCCAGATGCCTGCATCATTTTCAATATCAATTATTAGCAAATTTGTTGAATTTATAGAAGTAAATCCTGGCTGTTGCGATTGCCTCTTCTTTCCAGCAATGGCTCTGTTAGTGCAAGTGTTTCTTAATCTCCAGACAACATTTCCAAGAAACTCTGTTGCTCAGAGTGTTGCTGCTTGTCACACTCTTGGGTGTCGCACAACATTGGGTTGTCTTTTCCACTTCTCTAAAGAGGATGACTATGCTAAAAAAGACAGACTTTTCCCATTTTCCATTGCTTCTATCCAACTAAAATGAATGAATTCTCTGTCTGTGTATATATATGTCCTTCGATTTCCTCAACTCATCCAATCAACCTTACATTAGGGTATAGGTGTATTGCTGAGGACCCAAGCAAGTGCAGATTTAAGCACAAACTCAAGATCTAAAGGACATATTAATTTGTAGTATGTAGTGTACATTGTACTTTTTGAAATAACACTTTTGTTCCAAGAAATAGCCTGGACCCAAATGGGTAGCTGTAAGCCAATGACATGTGTACTCTGATGTTGCTAGGGGACGCAGCTCAGTAATGGTAGGTGTATTTTGCTCATGCAAATGTGTTTATTTTCCAAAGCTTTCTTAAATCTCTGCTCTTTTAGCAATCTTATCAATTGTTTACCTGAGGAACCTAAAGCTGCTGACGCTCTTCGCTGAGCCCTGTTGATCAAGATAGATGCCGACCCTCTCATAGTCCACAATCAGCTCCTTAGTTTTGCTGATGGTGGGATGGAAGTTGTAGTCCTGGTACCTGGAAGTCGAGGCTCTGAGCTCATTTTGGAAGGCCATCTATCGCCGTTGGCCATCAGGCTGATGATGGTGTCGTCAGCAAACTTGATAATGTTTGATCTATGGGTGGTCACAAAGTCATGAGTACTCCTGTAAATGTTGCACTCCTTGAGGGCTGAGCACTGACACAGCCCTGTTTGTGCTGAGAGTTATGGTGGAGTATGTGATGGAGCCTATCCAGGCTGCCTGGGGCCTTCCTGTCCTGAAGCTCAGGTCCAAACACAGAGGATGTTGTTTAGTCCTTGTCTCTGTCTCTCGATTTATTTTAATCAAATCTTGGGTATGCAGCCAATGAACACAATGTGAATCAGAGAAATATATAGGATATACTATAAATCTATAGCAGAGGTTACCCTCATCCCTGTCTGGAAAGAAATGGGAAAAATAAACCCCACCCACCCCGGGGCCTGTGGAACTGTTGGTGTAGAGTCATTGGATTACCAAGGATAAACACAGTGCATGTGGATCAAGTACACACCAGAGACCATGGCAGGGGTCCTGGGCTGTTTGTACTTCCTCAGCCAGGGAGTTGGTCTCAAACTGTGTATAGACTGTTTTCAGATCGTCTTGGAGCGATGCAGACGTCACTTCAACACTGCTGGTTTCACTCTTTTCCTCTTCTGTTGCTTATCATCTTCGATTGTAGCTCAAGTTAAGGAATCACCTGCGCACATGGAAGGAAATAATCACACACTTGTATAAGGAGAAGGTGTTTACATACCACAGTTTCTATTCCACTTGCATATGAACTTATTGCTTTTTTCGCCTTCAGCACACAACGCAGACAGATTTCATAAAACTTTCTCTACTTTCGCACCCCGAGGACTCACGCCATCTCTCGCCTCTGCTCCTTTTTGTGTGTGTGCAATTAAAAGAGTTAGCCTTGCGAGAAGGCTGTTGAGCAGCAGTTCGTTTGTATGCCTCGCCAGACAATGGCCTCTCTCAGTCTGTTTGGCGGAGGCGCGACGCACAGTCGGCCCAGACAAAAGGAGGGAAAAGACAAAGTGAGAGACAGCAGTGGAAGTTTGGATCAACAGAGAGATGAACGCTGCTTATGTAGCACTCATCATATCTGATGCAGACAGAATCATCCTCAAGTCTGAAATGTGGAAGGAAGGTGTGTGTGCGTGCGTGGCTGCTTACGTCTACCCCCTCCTAATAACTGATTCCGATCACCGCCCCAGCATTGTCTTGTAGTTGCCTCTCGAGAAATAAAGCAGGAAAGATAAAAAATGATGGCAGAGAGAGGAATCCTAATTAATTGTGATGAATATGCAGATTGGGTTGAATCCTCTGGATAGCCGGCTCTTTTCACCACGATCTGCTTCAATATTTAGACAGAGCTTAGGGACAAAGACAAGTCTATGCCGAGAATACAATCAGCCTCAATTTAACTTCACTGCTAGTCATCAGGACTTGTGTGTCAGAGTGTGTGTATGCCTTCAGTCTTCTTGCTAGTCCTCCGTCTGTCTCCTCTGCTTCTTTATCCACTGCTAAATTTTTCATCTTATAAAATCACAGGCTACCACTGAGTCTTTTCAAATTTTGTTTTGTGTTGCTTTTGATTAAACCAGCACAACATCTCTGTTTGAAGTTTTTATGAAACAGTTTTTACACGGCTTCCTACTGGTGTGATTTGACAGAGTATGCCTCTCAAGATAATTTAGCAACTGAAAGCACACAGCAGGGATAGAAAGATTTGAATGAATCAAAAGCAAAGTAAGGATAATTTCACCAATGTCCAAAGCAAATCAATTTGTCTCAAGACGCTCCCCGAATCAATTTGTGTGATGATATTGGAGGACTGTTTGTGCTTTATTTCAAGATACCAATAATGTACTGACAAGAGGTTGTTGAAAAGAAAATAATCTTTTTCTGGTCAAAATGCACTTGTGTCTGTTCAAAAGTTGGGGGTCACTTAAGTTGTATGGATTCATCCTCCAGCCACTGTGAATGTCTGTATCAAATGTCATGACAGCTCTTATACATGATGAGGTATTTCAGTCTGTATCAAAGTGGTGGACTGACCAACATTGCCATCCTTTGAGACATTTTTACAGTGGAAACAGACTATTCAGATGTCCATCTTAGTGATAGTGAAGGTCACTAAAAATAAACTCTCCAGGGCAATTAGGATAGTTTTGGTGTAACATTTCCCTTAATTTAATGTAGGGATGCATCATAATCAGCACATTATCAGTATTTGCTGATACTGGATTTAAAATTAATTATTGAAAATCGGCCAACATGCGCAACGAAATGCAACGAAACGCAAAACAATGCAACCTGACGTCTTTACCTGGAGCGTGAGAAAGGAAGAGCTTTTAGCCTCCTCTCTGCCGGGCTGTTGCTCTCTATGCGTCCTCTCTGCTGGAGCTGAGTGAATAATCTCTGCCAGGACTCTCCGGGGACCCGTCCATTGCAACAGTCTTTGAAATGCAGAATCTTAGTTCTGGCTTATTTCAGTAGATAACTCTGCAATACAATACATAGACATCTTTGACGTAATGTCACAACTGTTACTTCTCCACATTCTGTTGATAATGTTAGTTCATTTTCGAATGTTTTAAACAAAAAATCTGGTCATATGTTACACATTACACCTTTAATTCAGTTTTATCAAGCCTCCTACAGTTTTCACACAGAAAACAGCTCTGCATGCTTCAAGTTAAGTCAGTAACAACGTGTGAATCAGAAACCAGAATTTACACTGCAAAGCTGCATCATAACATTGACACAGTGCTAGTCTTTTACATTCTGACGGCGTTTCATATTGATGCAGACATGTTGATCGTTTCTGAGCAGAGATGAGACAAGCATCTGGTTTCTGCTGAAGTTTCAGGTTCACTGCATGTTCACTTTCTGCTTTCTTTTTGCCAAAGGAAATCTTTCAACCAGTACCTCATTTTCACTTTGATTACATCTGTGAATCAAAACCTAGTCTCGCCAATAGGCAAACTAAAGGCAGAACACTCCTGGCGCCTGTGATCCATGAAAGGAAATGGAAATTAAAGCTACATTTTATGAAATGACTGTTAATTTGCCTTTGTTTTTTAGAACAGTGGATCCCAACATTTGTTTTGTTTTTTCTTTTCTTTTATGAAAAACAACTATAGAACTAAATGAAAAGTGAAAAATATAAAAAGCTCAGAAAGACAATTTAAAGTAAAGGAATCCAAAAGAATGAACAAAAATCTTCTTTCACAGTGGAAAGGTCCTTCAGCGCTGACCGTTATAGAGGAATGGAAAGTTGAGAAAAGGAGATGAAGTAACAGGAAAAACTCTTTGTGGTCAGTAGGACCCAGATTCAACCTTTACTCCTTTCATCATCTATTTCCCATTTTTCTTTTTCATTTAATTTTTTTTCCATTGCTCCCTATATGTGTCCCACTCCAGCCAGCATAGACTGACTTCATCCCCACAAACGTGATGAGGTGTATGTGCGTGTGTGAGTGTGAGGATGTATGCTCCGTGCCCTTGCACACGCACGTGACTGCAGTGAAGGGTGAGTCATGTTAATGTCTGGAAGCCATGTTGTGATCTCTGAACCACAGGCTGGCCGACAAGAGGCAGCCAAACACTTGGTCATCTGGTGTGGGCTGAGATGTATCGCAGTCCGGGTGTAAAACTGTGTTTGTGCCTGTATGTGTGTGTGAGCCTGTGTGAGTGAGAGACACAAGTGAGGCTATTTGGACCGGCCACCTGTGTGTAGAAAGCAATGGGAGCTCCGGGTCCCGTTTACAGGGATGATGCTTAGATAAGAAATGGTAAATTGTAAATGGAATCTGGCATGTCACTTTTTTAGTAAGCTTTGTGCTTAATGGTAGTTTAAAGTAAGTGACACATGATCAGGAAGTGTGTTAGAGTCCTTCAATGAAGTATGATCAAATAAAGAACTTTAACATATAAATTATAAACCCGTTCTGCTGATTCATAATGACTGTATACAGCTGCAGGGAGGACTTTCCTGCACTCAGATTCTCTTCAGGTCTGTTAGATCTCACTGTTGTTAATTAGCCTCAGTCTACATGGAGCTCCTTAGATCTAATTGCCAGCTAACGTTAATTTTCCCCAAATGCCAGGATTCTATTTAGTTTTTCCTCAGATTTAGCCAAGTCATTATCTAATATAGCTGATCTAACATTATAAAGAACATTAGTTGGATAATGAATGGTAGCCCTATGGTACTGTAGCCTATTTCTGAAGTGCATCAGTTTTCAGGACCTTTGGGAAAACATCACGAAACTAAATATAGTTTGTTTTGCAAAGGTATTGTAGGGTTAAAGCAACCCTGTCAACTAAAAAATATGTTCCCGTACAATTAAAATATGTTTTGAATTAAGAGTTGAGAGAAACATATTTTCTCTCATATTACCATGGTTTTTGACATTGTATAAATAATTTCTCATCAAAGTCTCGGTTGGGAGAAAGAGGTCATGGATGAAAGGGTCAAACAAACACAGGACTTTAACCCAGGAGTCCCTTGTCGGTGTCTTAAAAAATATATATTTGACACAAAATGTATAGATATTATAGGCATCAGTCTAACAGTCAGCCTCTTACAGCAAAGACTTCAAGAATACAGCTGGAGAGAAGATGTTTAAAAATGTTTAGCCAAAAGTTAGCGTGACATCTTTGAAGGAGACAAGCACATACAGCATTGGTTCAGCTCAAATATGTGACAGCAGTCCTTTCAAACAGTACCATTACAATGCACAGAACCAGCGTAAACGGTAGATTCCAAATAAAACAAGAGGCAGGAAAAGTTAGCAAAGAGCTGGAGAATACAGTGCAGTATTTAGTAGATATTTCCTTCAGGAGTTGGTGGAGACCAAATCCGGAGCTAAAGGAGAGCAAATATTGGACTTAAATGCATCAAGTGATGGAAAACACAACGTGCTTTTTTCTTTATTTTAATGCTAGATGTGTAAATTATCAATGGTTTGCTGGCAGGTTTGCCATAGAGACCTAAAAGGTATATGTCAGTGTTGTGTTTACTGATTGAATTACAGCATTAATCTATTATATAAAATAGGTTGGCACTGTCTTCATCTCTTTCTCCTGGTGCACCCTGGGATACCTCCACCCCCCCCTTTGACCCTCAATAGGATTATGGGTGGGACAGTTATGAACCGAAACTAATCAAGTTATATTTTTCTAATTAAGAAAAATTATTTGCGTTAAATCAAATGATTGATTATAGTTTTTAGTGATCAGTAACTGGAGCAGGTGACATTTCATATAAATCCAATCTCTCCTGAAAAGGTGTCCAGAAACACGGAAAATCACTCTGCGACTGAATAAAAAATTAGCTGGCGAGCGTTCCTATCAAATATGCAGCTCAAAAGGGTGTCGAAAACAAACAGTGAAGGACTGAAGGCTTCTGTTGTTCATTGTGTGTGCGTATGTGTGCGAGATGTGGATTTCTGTTTTTGAGCCCTTTGATGTAATTATGTCTTTTCCCTTATGCCTCCCAATCTGTTTTTCATCATCATTATGCTTTTCAGTAATGAGCACTTTCTTTTGAATAAAGGAAAACATGCAATTCCACACAATGGAATATTTAGTAGTGTTATGTGTCCTTGGATGGGTTTGTTCTCCTTTGTGGCAACCCGTGAATACAGTTGTGTCTGTGTGTGTCTGTAGTCTGTGTGTGTGCGTGTGTGTGTGTGTATGAGGGATGAGGCCCAGCAGGGGGGTTAAGACCTGAGATGGGGTGAGTCTTGTTGTCCTCCCTGAATTATTTAGCACATAGGGGAATATGAGAGTGAACGCTAACCCTGGCTATCACGGGAGACCACAGAACAGAGTACACTTTTTTTTTTTCATTTTTTAAAAGTGTTTTTGAGCGTGCATCATCTTCTGTTATATTTTCATATAGCGCAGAAACGCATATGGTTCAGTAGCGTTGCCTTTATGACTCACAGTTTACAGAAAGAGGATGTACAGACACATCATCAAAAAGACTCAGTCCAGTGAGATTGGCCGAAAGCTCTTTTGGCCTCACTTTGCACCCTTTAATCCTGTTGTCAGTTTCTCTGAATTTGACAGAAGGAACAAACAAGCAAATAGAAAAAAAAGGGGGGGGTGTGGGGGCAGAGGAGTACATGGCCGTGTGATCTCTTCTGGTAAAGCCTCTTACAGCTCTGTGGGTTTACACTCCTGTCAAGTGATTTGGGGTTTTGTTGTCTTTGAAATGTTCTCACAAAGATGAGGAAAATCCTTTCGACTGTTTTACTAAAATGGGTAAAGGGTTATCACTTGGGGGATAGTTCAGATTGTTTTCCAAGTGAAATTGGATGAGGTACTTATCCACAGTCAGTGTATTACTACAGTAGATGTTGGTCAGCACACCCACAGTTTGGACTACTGACATGGAAGCTAAGCAACATACTGCTGTGGATGGGGGCAGTAGCAAAACATATTTTAGCCACACAAAAAAACCTATTGAAAAAAATCCACATCAGTATAAGTGTAAGCTATTTTTCAAATATTTCATTGCTTTGCCTTGCTGTTAGACAGCCCTGTTTAGGTTTACTCAGGGCAACTGTGCCCACGCTAAGCACTCGTCAAAGCCACCAGACTCCATTGACAAAAACAGTAATTTTACCTTCCAGAACATGGAAGTTTCTGGTCTATCGCTGCCTTGATTGTTTAATGTTTAAAACTTCTGAACTGAACTAATACTTTAATACATTAATGTCACACAATGACACAAACAACTAACTGATTGAGAGAGCAGTGAAGTTAAAATAAAATAAAAAAAAATAAAGTTTTCCTCGGTCTGGTGGCATTAAAGACTGCTTGTAGAGCCGGTTCAGTACCCTGCGTACACTTAAACATAGCTGTCTGATGGCAAAGTTAAGCAAATATTCAAGTATAGCTTAGAGTTAAGGCCCTTTCATACTGCTGTTTCAAACTGTGATATTTACGCTTCTGTAACATCTCGCCTGCACTATGAAAGCGCCAGAGGTGGGATGGGGGGATCAAGTGGTCCCGGCTCTGTAACGCCTTCAGAGGTAGTAACAGAGGTGTAAAATTGGTGGGACTGTTGGAAGCAGGATCACTATGAATCGGCCAAGCCAGCAAGACATAAAATACATGAAGTATCATCAGAAACACGCCTCCCACTGAGTCCATCAGGGCGGCAGTCCCTCCTCCTCTATCCTTTGAATGCACTGCTGCTGCTGCCCTCCCTAACAGTACACAAACTGTCCAATTATTGTAAACAAACGGACAAGGCTAACTGTACACAAAGTGTACCCGGTGCTTGTTGTAAACAAATGGACGTCACTAACTGTAAACACACTGCTGCAGCACATACATACTGTGCTGCTACAGTGCTAACTGTGCAGCCTGTTAGCACTGAGCTACTGTGCAGCGCTGCTGCTGCTCTGATACACGTCGCTCTCGTCTCTTCCACCTTGTTCCACGACGCCAGACTGCAATTTGAAACCGTATGAATATATTGCCTTTGCAGAATCACTATAAAGGCCCTAAGGCAAAAAGCTGGCACAGCTCTTTACAGCAATATAGCGGGACTTTGCCGGAAACGCACTATGAAAGGGCCTTTAAACTGAATTTTTAGGTGGTGATAATACATTTAGCTGCTGCCCATGTCCACAGCAGTATATTACTGAGCTCCCACGCCAGTACTCCTGCCTGCTGATTGGGGGTGTGCCACCATCTCCTGTAGTAATACACTGATTAAGGATAAGTGACTTGTAAAAAAACCCAAACTATCCCTTTAAGGATTTAGTTTATTGTAAGTCAGGGTTACAGGTTAAGAAATGACTGTAAGTCATTGGAAAGTCCTCACAGGTAGTAATACAAACGTGTGTTTTATTTATTTCAGTCCCTGAACTTGTGAACTCTCAGTCTAACCTCAGACCCAGAAGCATAAAACACACACACACACTTTGAACACCCCTTAGGCTTCCTGCAGGTATCCCGTGGAGCAGTGAATGTGTACACTTGCTATATTTATTCACCTTTATACTCATTATACCAACATGACCTGCAGTCTACCTGCGTTTTCACCTTGATCATGCGGTTTTGGCACTACACCCATTTTTTAAATGTTTTTTTCATGTCATTTCCTGTCCTCTCTCTGTCTTTTTATCCCCCAATCCTGGCTCTCTCTTTCTGCCCGGCTACTAACCCACCCACCCATCCCACGAACATGTTGGCATACAAATACTGTTTTTAGAAAGCAAAACAACCCGGGGAATATGACTGGAATATGGAAGCGCTTAATCTCTCTGGGTGGATGAGTATCAAATCCCTCAGTGAACGATGGAGCGAGAGAGACAGACAGAGAGAGAGAGAGAGAGAGAGAGACTGTGCAGGAACACTGTTCATTTTGCCAAGGCCAGATGGTGAGGGCAGCTTTGGTGCTGCACAGCTCTCTCTCTCTCTCTCTGCGTCTCTCTCTCTCTCTCTCTCTCTGCGTCTCTCTCTGCCTCTCTCTCTCTGCCTGTCAGGCCATGACACACACACACAAACAGACACAATTACCTCAGCCTGTTTGTACAGCAGCGGCCTTCTGTGTGTGGTTGCGAGTCAGACTTATTAGATTAATCTTTTATTTGTCTCTGCCGTTATCACTGTTTTTCATCTCAATGTGTTGCTGGGATTAAGAGGCAGTTTCTGGTTTACATTCTTCTTGTTTGGATAGTTTGTAATCTGTTTCTGTGTGTGTCTATGTGTGTGTTATTCAGGGCTGGAGAGAGTACAAATATGTCCTAAAGCACTTCTGTGTTGAAACTTTTCTTGGGTAGAGTAGTTACTCTGTACTGTAGTTACTGGTGTAGAACTAAATTATGAATTTAAGTAAAAATGTAGCTCATTGCAATGTGTTCTGTAGCAGAAGTTGCTTCACAGACTTTCCCATGCACTGAGATATGACAAGTTCAGACACATTTTCATACACTGTTTTAAATGTTATCAGTGAAAAAAACGTATGTCATCACTGAGCTCTGATTAAATTATTATCAAAACAATGCTGTGTCAATATTCTCAGCGTTTGGCAGGGTTGCTTTGATTGAAAAGTGGTGTTCAAAGCAGTATATTGTAGAAACTACTAGCTATTTAGCGTTTACTCAACAACCTTTAGTGTCATTAAAAAATCCAAATAATATCTTTAAAGGGACAGTCATATACCCAGAATCACCATTTGGTCTTCCATTCCTATCTGTTTCTTAATCTCCTCAATTCAGTGTTACACGAATACCCCAACCAGTAAATAAAACGTCTGTCTGTCTGTCTGTCTGTCTGTCTGTGTACAAAATAACTCAAAAAGTACTGCACAGTGTTGGATTACATTTTTTGGACAACGTGTATATTGGGACAAGGAACAGGTGATTCGATTTTGGTGGTGATCAGAACACCATCTGGAATTTATATCGCAAATTTATATTATTGAGTCAGTGACCATATTGCCTTCACTAACTGCCGCCATCTAGTGGATGAAATATTTCAATGCTAGAGTACTCCCAAAATACATGCTTCCATTATAATCCTTCAAGAGTGCATTTTGGTATTGCATAACTGACCCTATTGCCTTGGCGGAGGTCTGTGCTCTCCAAGTGCTTTTCTAGTTAAAGTGTCTGAAAGCATACATGTGTGGTTTGATAGGTAATAGCTGTCCAAATACCAAAATGTATTTGTTCTCATGTCACCTCTGCCTCTGTCTAGTGTAACCATAGTCATGCCACATGACATCAGTTGGCACTGACAGTCGCTAAAGGTAAGCTTGGCCAGAAAACGAATCTTCCTGGTATTGGAAAAAAGAGCCAAAGAGGAGCTTTGTGGAACTTCATGTTTTTTAGCCTTCATCTTCATCATAGTGGGTGCATTGAATAAAGTGTGCTGAGTTTTAACTTTTGCGTCATGAACTCTCCTTGCTCTCTGACCATGTTTGCTGTGACTCAGCTATTAACTGCATTGCTTAGTCCCTGATCTCTGCAGGTGTTTCCAGCACGCAGTTAAAGCACACTCTTATCTTATTTCCACCATAAAGAAGCACAACAGTAGAGTGTGACACCTGGGCATGGGGTCTGTTATTGCATATCTGTAACAAATGAGATTAGATGTTGAGTAAACAGCACTCAGAGAAGTCAAAATGAATAGGTGTTTAAATTCTATACACTTAAAAGCAATAATAAGTTAGTGGAAATCAGCAGTTCAAAGTTTCCTTTGTAAAGGAGGTAAACAGGTATACTCAAGGTAACACAGTAAAAAGTTTTTATACAATTTATGTATTTAATTTATAAAGTTGATGTTCTTCAGTGTTCTTGTAGTTTATTTAATAAAACACAGAATTGTTTTCTCATATTCTCTTAGCTGTTCATTAGCTGACGCGTTATCTACGTGGATAATTCTCAGCAGCACTCTCAGCGGCATTACATTTTTCACCCTTATCACCACGTTAGAGCTTTTTCGTGACACAGGCCTGTCACTCTCAGCTCACAAGCAACAGGCTACTATGGATCAAACGATAAATAAATAAATTAACCAAGCTATGTCAAATTGCCCTCTTCACCACGGGACTGCAAAGAAACGCAGAACACACACTGACCCCGGCTGACTGGTTTGGAATGCACCGCTGTTTCTGGGAATGCGGCTCGGAGCGTCAGCGCTGACGCTCTCACATGGTATATTTCAAGGCTGTAAGGACAAGCGGCAGAGAGTAATTTTCAACACAACACAGGCTGCCATTGTTGGACGTGTCCCAGTGGAGGACCAGGACGTTAATGTGGCCTGGGTGAATGTTATAATTCTGTGAAAGATTGAACACATAGCCTACGAAATAATTCTCTATGTGGGCTGATAACTCATCTGCTCTAAATCACACCTCAGGCGATGCATTTTCTATGCATTCTCTGCCTTAAAGTTATATATTCTTGACTTTATTGTCAAGTAGATTTATATTTTTTTTCTCTAAAGGCGCTGCTGCATATGAAGGAAGTACTTTGTCCTTGCAGGGATGAAGTTGGTGGTGAATAATCAGCCTTGCCTTTTGTTCCACTATATTCTGGTTGAACTTTGTGGCCCTGAGAGTTAAATAGATATAATTTGTAATTCCTTGGCATGAAAACATTGACAGAGCTGCAGAGGTAGATATTGTCTATCCTGCCAATGTCCTTGTGTGAAGTGTTGTGCGTATGTGTGTGTGTGTGTGTGTTGTTATATTTGGAAGGCTCTTATCTGTTCTGTCTTTATTCCCACTGTATTTTTGGTGTGTTTAATCAACACTTGGCCCTGCTTGCACTGGAACAGCCACTGTAAAAACACATTCTCTCTCCCACTAATGCAGTTTTAAAGCTCAGACTTCCTAACCCCTTTTACAGTAGATAAAAGAGCTTTCATCCCATCCGAGGTATCTGGCTCTTTTAGTGCAGAATAATGTCCGGGCCTGTATGAATCAGAGCAGGGGTCTGTGGGTCTGCCTGCAGATGCATAACAAAGCTCAAAAATAGCTGGGCTCATTGCCATTCCAGACACTTAGGACGCAGCCCAGGGCAGTGTTGAGCAGAGAGAAACAGAACCGGCATAAGGACAGAGCCAAGGTCGGATCGGGATACACACTCATCAAGAGGTCGATGATCCAGCCCAGGTGACCTCGCACTGACCCCAAGAGTTTTATAGCCGGGAGGGGAAAAGTGCTGTGTGGTATAAATTGTGCTTGCCTCTAAGTGTTTATTTATGTCTGAGAGATTTTTTTTTCTGTGCTTTCTCAGCGAGGATAAACTTGGCCTCAGACAGAGCTGGATGTAAACTAATGCGCTACTGTGAGTTTTATCCTCATTTTTAAGTTCATCGTGTCACTGAAATATTTTGACTGTTACAGCATTGAATGAGACATGAAGACATGGTGCAAAGCTAATGGGATGAAAACACAACTCAGCCTTTGTAAATCATGCAGACCAAAAATGAGAATAACTGAAGCAGTCCCACATCTGTTAGTTTCAAATAAAGGGTATATTAAAAAAGTCAAATGTAATTTAGGGCTGAGGTTTTAAAAAAAGGTTTATTTGCAATACTTTTGCACTTACAATTGGGATTGTTGCCCTTAACTTACACAACACCTGTGCTACATTTGTGCAGGTTTGAATCAGGCATGTGGCTTTTGCGTGCAGACTTTTGCATCCGGGTCGTCCGTCTTCCTCCCACAGTCCAAAGACGTGTAGGTCTAACTGGTGCAGGGCTTAAAGTATTGCGGCACAGTGTCGGATATCAGGCGTATGGCTGTGATGAAGAAAAATGGTCAGTTCACTTGGGAACTTGATGTAGACGTGGTTTATCATGTTCAAGTCAATTGAGTTCAACCAACAATGGTATGAGAGGAAAGTAACCTTTCGTAATGATACTAGTGAATAAGAAGTCGAGGACGGGTTTTGGCAACGCTGTCAGTTTGGGATCCAGCTAGCATTTGTTGCGTAATGATTGTCAGTGCAAGAATAGAGAGTAGATTTATGTCCTAGTTGACAAAGGATGCAAACACAAATAGCGCTGGCTGTGGGTAGAAGAAACTGGTTGAGACGGGAAGCCTTTTGGCAGTTAGTGCCGGAAATGAAGGGAGCCAGGTGGTTGTTTCTGCATGTTATGCTCAAGGAAGCTACTGTATGCCGTTGGATCCTGGTCATAAAGCTGCTGTCCGCACATTCACTTGTACAAGCGTTACCTGGAGCAAGTTTTATTCATGTTACGTTGAGTACGGTTTATTCATGTTATGTCACTTCATTCTAATGAAATAGCCACAAGACACATTAGCTTATAGAACATTAACAATTGCTAGCCCAGTGCTGTTATGTGTTCTGTGGACACAAAAATAACTTTTATGAGCCTGTTGAACATTAAGTAAGCTGGATCAAAGTTGACATATCAATAAATCAGATCTCTATTGGATTACCGAGTTGCGAAATGGCTTCAATTAATGAAAAGGTTATTTGTGGCAGAAAAAATGCTGTATTGTGACATTTTATGATTTACAATTACTCGCAGATGTATCATGCATCATCAATAGTTACTTGCCCGACATTGTAATGTAAGTTGATTGCTTAGATAATTTATCAAAGAAACATTTGCCATTCTTTTTACACACCCCAAAACAATGTTAAATTATTATTTGGTACAAGAGAATTATACAATGGAAGAAACCATCTTCGAGTAAGCATAAATGGAACGGACATTAGATGGTACCACCTACTGATTATCTTAATACGCCCACTCCTAATATTTGCACATTATTAGGGGATGAAAATGCACATTGTCTTTCTCTTTTGTCGTTTTTTCTGGAAATGTTGTTAAAATTTGCACTATATTTAGTTGGAAACCTGGCTTCTGACATGCAGAGTAACCACTGGAGACTAAAGAGTTTCATTTTGTAGTTTGGTCAACTCCTGGAATTAATGTTAATTAGCTGCAGCTGAGTACATTTTGCGGTCACAGTTCACCTCTCAGCCTGTTAGGACATTGTTAATAATGTGCACTCTATCCTAATTATAATTCTGGATCTTGCTATTTAAACTCTTTCAAACTGTGATTTAGATATAAAACAGTTAATTGTTCCGCTCTTACTGTGTAAGTGGGAAAAGCACAGGTATAATGATGTCTCAGTGTCCTAGTAGGTCATGACAGTGTGAGAACGAACCAGCATGAACAATACCAGGACTCTGAAACTGAAGCCGCAGGATTATTTCAGACATCATTAATGTCATTATTAGCACCTGTGCTTTTCCTGCTGTGACATGTCAAAGTGTCTTCCGGGGAAAGTCCATCATCCTCACCTCACAAACTAGAACTACGGCCTCATGGTTGTATGCCCCCGCCAACCAGCCAATGCAGTTGACACCCATATCTGTCCAGACTCCAACAGTAGACAATGCTGTGAATGTGCCTGGGGAGGGATTTTCTCTCATGTCCCATTCCACCCCTTCTAAAATATTCCCAGAACAATGACTCCTATCCCATCCCGTCCCCGTGTTGAGACCGAAAAAATGCCTTCACACAACAACACATTTGCAAGGGGTCCCTAGACTTTTTCTAATGATGGCCAGCTGTCACGTCCCAGTCACATGACAAAAATTTAAATTCTCTCCAATCTGGTGCAAATACCAAAGGAAATCTGTGACCAACAGGAATCCCAAAACATGTCACTCCACATTTTTTTAAAAACACACCATTCCAACAAAACAGTTTTTGTAGTCAGTTTATATATAAAGCACATTTAAAAACAACAGGAGTTGACCTAAAGTACTTCACTGATGAGGCAGATGTGATAGGAACTTGATCAATAGAATAAAAGGTGCAAAAAGTACAAAAATGCATAATGCAAAGCTATTCACCAATTATTTATAATGATTCAACTAAAAAAAAACTTAACATCACCTAATTTTCAACTCTTTACTTTTTATTTCTAGCCGCTGATGTGTGTTTAACAAAGCCAGATGGTGACAATATACCTTGCTGTGACTCCTAACTGTTAACAGATAAGCTGTGACCTGCCTTAATTACACCATGATAACTCCTGACTCCTGTGTTAATGAATCACTTAAGGGCACAGTAGGTACACACTGAGCTGAGGTTCAAAAACAAGAGAATAGGCTTGGCACATTACTCAGTAACGGAAATACCAAATAATGTCTCTCTCTCGCTGAGCCTTTGCCGTCTATTCCCTATAATGTCAGAATGCTAATTACAACCGTACATATGTCGACATCTCGCTGTATTTCCAGATAAGAAGTCCCTGTGGTAATTCACCTGGCAGTATAACCAGCAGTACTGTATATTCAGAGTGATCCTTTGATTTAATTTGCAGCCGGATTGATTGAACATAGCCTCAGGTCTGAGCCTGGCCCCTGCATAAACACATCCAGTCTATGTTATGTTTAATTCAGAGTCCTTCCACTGGAATGGAACCAAACTGATCAGGACTTGTTTACACTCTCCGGCCCCGGCAAGCCCTGGCCTACTTTTAACAACTTCAGTGCACTTTAAACGGAGTTAAGTGCATGTTTGCATGTGTGTGTGCGGCCGGCTGCATGTGTGTGCAACAACAAATTAGCTTTGCATGTATAATGCAGGACTCCTCAGCTATAGATCCATGTATCATCAGGCATGGGGGAGTGAGTTATCTTTAGCTGCATGCTCCTGGAGACCTGGCTGCACTGTGTGTGTGTGTGTGTGTGGTGAAAGTAAGTTACATTTGCTAGTCTGTGTGGAGGATATATAGTCTTGCTGCATGACCTCTTTTGGCTCCGAGATCTCCATCACTCAAAAAGACTTAGAACTCAGGGCAGATAAGAGGCAGCCGTGCACTTGATGGCTTATAAAATAGGCCGATAACAAGCCTGTACTCATTCAAGACGTTCTGCTTTAATGCTTTAACAGAACGGGCCTTTATCAGTCCTCGCCTTTATGAAATTATGGCAGAGCTGGTGTATGTTAAAAGTACAATTATATAACTAAACGCACATATATGCTGAAGTAAAATCAGTTGGCCATCTGTCTTTTAGAGCGTCTTTCTCTATCAGTCAAGCAGTGACTTCACACACGCAGCCATTTAACCACAGATTTAATGTGTAGACTTGTGGACACAATCTTTGTGGAGGTGTGTGTGTGTGTGTGTGTGTTAGTGTGTCTCTGACAGCCCTCTGTACTAACAGCCCCTGTAGCAGAGCAGATACCAGCCAAAGATTAGGATGTAATTACACGCCACTTTCTGCTCCATCTCTCTGCCCAGGAGAGGAAGAGAGAGAAATGGAGAGAGAGAGAGAGAGGGAGAGGGAGAGAGAGATGGAAGTAAGGTGGAGATAAGGCTGGGCTGTGTGTATCAGACTGTTGTATGTGTGTGTGTGCCCCAATTTTGCACACACCGCCAAGGAACTCCCAAAAAAAAAGCCCTTTCACCCTCCTTACCTCGCTCCACACGCGTCAAATGTTTTGACTCAAGATTAACCTCGCTGCGCTTTCATTGGCCGTCTGTCGCCATGGTAACGTAATGAACACCACTGTCCCCGTCCCGCACACTCAGAGGGTGTGTGCACGCTCCACACTTGTGCCCTAAGCGTCAGACATTAGGATAATCCCCTCTCTCATTTAAATGTAAAGTCAGCAAAAGAAAAAGTGGCTCTGGCAAAAGTGTTATATATGTATGAGTGTGTGTGGGGGAGCAAGAGGGGAGGGAGGGGGTGTAAGGAAGTGCTGTTTAGCTCCCTGAACATGTGTCCCATGTGCGCACCAGGAAGCTAATTTGCAGGAAAAAAACTTCAAATTTAGCTTTTCCCTCCTCCTTCCTTAATATTCACCTTTTTCTCTGTGTTGCTCGCATTACCGTGTTTTTTTTTTTGCTCCCCCTTTTTTTCCTGTGGTGACATTTTTAGGTCACCCCTCATTCACTTTCATCATCTTTACCCCGGCATGTTGTACGCACATCTGCGGCGTATATCTGTGCGGGGTGAAGCCGGTGGGAGTGGGATGCAGGAGGAATCCCTCTGGGGAACATCAGGGAAACGATGATCTCCCGGCATTCAGGTACGCTCCCGCTGGATCCCGTTTGAAGATGTGAATGCCGTTGTTAGAGGAGACAGCTGTCACAAACACACAGACACCTATAGTACAGTGCAGCACCTATACATGTTCATACACACATCCATATCCTAATCATGGCTTTCCCCCCTGATTCTAGATCTGTCAAAGATTTTTTTTGTCTGATATAGGAAAGGGGGAAAGATTTCCCCAATCCGGAGCAACGTGGATGTGAGCGAGTTTTAATCCCTCTTCTGACAGAGAGAGAGAGAGAAAGAGAGAGAGGGAGAGAGAAAAGGGGGAGTTCCACATTTCTGCAGGATCAAAAGCTTTCAGGGGATTTTGGAGCTTGGAGCTGGTGTCTGTGCTTGTGTATATGTGTGTGTGTATGTGTTTGCATGAAGGGGGGAGGTCCAGGGGGCTTTGACACAGATGTGAATATAGAAAAACAAAAACAGCATACACGCCCCTCCCGTATGAAATACCACACTCTCTACACATAATCATGAACAGATAAAAACACACATTTTCTGGTTAAAAGTAACCCACCCACCTTCCTCACCTTCCCCAAATACTGTATACACACACACACACACACGCACACACATGTGGGTTATCCCTAACTTTACTAATGTTATATGTATAGTGTTACTTCCTAAGTTAATTAAAAAATAACATACTGCTTAACATTCATTCTGGCTAACATTAGCCATACCACTAAGCTAACAGTGAACCGTTTAGGGTTGCATTTTGTTCACTAAGGCAATTCCTCTGAAGGTTTGATATAGAACCACTTCTTTTGAGAGTGTTTATATGCACATGTTCAGACATCAATCACTTTCACACACAAATACAGAGCCCTGGCCAGCCCCTACCAGTTTGACAGCATGTTAAAATCATGAGTGGATTACCCAAGAGTTTCTAAATCATACCGAAATCATGGCTGGATTAATTCCATGTGACATCAGCTCGTCTGCGGCTCCTAAGCCATATTTAGTTGACGATCAAATAGCTTAACCTGGCCAGTTAATCCCATCCTAATATTCCACTAATCTGTCCCCAATCCAAACTATAACAGAATCAGCATCGGCCGTTTGTTGTTTGTGTTTGAAGGTTTTTTTTCCTCCTTTTCCCCCTCCAGTTGGATTTTGCACGCAAATAGTTTTAGTCAGGACACCTGTTTGTGTTTCTGGATGTGAATGTGTGTGTGTGTGTGTTTTCCTGTAAATACTCTCCATGTTCAGGCACCATGACTCAAATTCTGCCAGATGCAGTGCTGTATCACACACGCACAAAAACACACTTCACTACCAGTGACCTGATTGAAGCCACATACCTAAACACAGGATTAGTGACTTATCATCATAAAGTCCCTGGAGTTTTCATGTTAGCAAGGTTATGTTTCCTGGTAAGGTTCTTATGCTGTACAATAAGCAGACAACGTCTAAATATTATTCATTCTGCTTTTGAAGAGCACTTTACTTGATGAAAAAAGTGTGTAAAACCTCCTGCTGTACTTGTTTGTTTGGAGCAGATCTAATGCCATAATCAGATCAACATTTTCCACTAAGGATAGAAAAGGGAGTGCGGGAGGGGGCTCTATGATGAGGATGATGATAGATGATAAGGGTTAAGCTTTGGGGGACACCAGTGAAGATAGTGGAAAGGATTTTGAGGAGAGAGTGATAGAGTGGTGGGTGGAGACGATGGAAGGGGGCAGCAGAGCTTTAGAATTGGGGAAATGATTGGTGGGTGGAAGGGTGGGGGTAGAAGCCTGTCGTGGGCCAATGTATCAGTCTGCTCCTCTTGGTCTTTTATTAAAACTCATTTATCAGCTTGTCAGTGATGTGATGGATATGTTGCACTTTGATTGATCTCATATTTATTGGCAAATTGATCAGTGCCACAGTCAGTTTTTTGTCTGTGGAAAGCACTTAATGCATTTAATGACACATTTTGCACAGATGTATGAATGACAAGTATATTTATATATATATATTACTTTTACAATCTGCGAGGAGTTTTTGATTTAAAATTTAAAAGTGGGTGTCTCTTTATTAGTCAGATCAGCAGGATTGCAAATAAAACATGAATAAAATGAAAATGCTTCCTCTTCCTTTGGCAGCATCAATGGTTTCATGTTGACAGCCTAGAAATAAGGAAAAAGGAGGAAGTGGCATCTTAATTCAGAATCAGAATCCGCTTTATTGGCCAGGTATGTCTGCACATACTAGGAATTTGACTCCAGTTTGCTTGCTCTCTGAAAAAAACATAGAAATATTAAATATTAAAAATAGTTAAGAAGACATAAGAGCAGAAAACATATTTACAAGGTCAAGTTGGTAAAAATCTATACAAGTAGTGCAATGATATGTGCCAGTAGTGCAATGGTAGTAATAAATAGATATCAAAAAAATCCTTTTTACAGGCTTAGCGGTGCTGAGGGTAACGGTCTGTTCTGTCTCTCTGTGACTGTTTAGGGGTCATCAGAGCGACAGCCTGGGGGAAGAAACTGTTCTTGAGTCTGGTGGTTTTGGCAAACAGTGCTCTGTAGCGCCTTCTTGAGGGGAGAAGTTTAAACATTTGTGTCAGGGGTGTGAGGGGTCTGCAGTGATGTTTCCTGACCCTGGACCAGTATAAGTACTGGGTGGCGGGCAGGTCGGCCCCAATGATTTTTCCTGCAGACCTGATTGTCCGTTGCAGTCTGTTCCTGTCCTGTTCGGTGGCCGATCCAAACCAGACAGACCAGTAATGGAAGTGCAGAGGACTGACTGAATGATGACAGTGTAAAACTGGATGAGCAGCTCCTGAGCTGGCGCAAGAAGTATAACTTCTGCTGGGCCTTTTTCCGGGTGGACTTTATGTGGGAGGTCCACTTCAGATCTAAGGAGATTGCGGACCCCAGAAACCTGAAGGAGTCCACAGTGGAGACTGTGCTGTTAAGGATTGTAAGGGAAGAGGGCGTAGGCACGCTTCTTCTAAAGTCCACTGTCATCTCCACTGTCTTAACCAATTGTTGTTGTTGCCTGTTAACCAATTTAGTCATCTTTCTCAAAATCTATATCCGGTGTAACTTCCAGGATGTATCCCTCCTCTGTGGCCTAGCAAGGAAATGCAGTCCAGGGAAAAACGAGGGGATTTTAGACTTAAGTACAGTTGTTTTGGAAGGTACCCATTTGATTCAGCTAAAGCCAGATTGATGCTTTGTACAGGGAAAATGTGAGTTGCACTGTAAATGCCTACGACTATGGTTTTCTTTCAGCGATTGCATCAGCACAAGACTAGTATACTATATGGACATGCCTTGTGTCAGTTATATTTCCCACAGCTGCTGTTTCACTTGACTTCGTGGCTAGTCATGTAACTGGTGTTACCGTCCATTAACTTATTTTCCTCCTTGTCTCATTACTCCATGCAGCTGCTGTATTTACATTTATTCACAAGTGGAACCTCTGCAGCTGCAGCACTTCAGCCACAGCATAGCTACAGAGGCACATCATAACCTCTAAGCACTGAAGGAATGTGGCTGGTGGTTTTCTTCCAGTTTACTGCTGTGACGCTTCATGGCTAGTATGGCCATTAAGGACAGGATGAATAACTGGACCAACCAGTTAATCTTTCAGTGTATCTGGAATGTTGGTAAAAAAGCTTGTGCAAAAAAGCAATTATAAATATAATAACATACAATATACAATGGACAATTATTATCCTGGTGAAGTGTTTCACTATCTGACTTCCGATGAAGGAAAATCCTCAGTGGATTATCTTACTCTTGTGATCCAAAACATTGATGTGAAGCTCAATTCTTAGTCTGTTCTGTGAATAGTTTTCTAATAAATACCGCAATTTATGATCATCATTCGTATCAATTAAGGTATTAACTTCCAGTTCGATTGCACCCACTTCCAGCTTAAATCCCTCTCATTCGAGTACAGACACAGATACAGATAACTGTGCACTTGTCACCCAAAAAACCCCCACAATAGTATATAACACATGTAGATTGTATAAGGGTGATTAAAGGGAAACATGGAAGATCTAATCCAACCCATGGTGAGAACTTGCCCAGGTTAAATATCTACCTCGGCTTCACTTTTCAAATGAGGAAGCCTTGATCAATGATAAACTGGTGATCATGAACTACAAGGTGAGATAAATGTAGTCATAATTAAAAAACAGTTTTCCTTATTTCAAGAGCCACGCCAGCCTATCATAACGTAAGAAGCTTTCCAAGCCTTTTAAACTCTTGACACCACATTTGAGTACAATTATTGCTTTTGTCACCTTTTTACATTGAAAGACTCCCCAGTTCTTTTCTTTTCACTCTAACAAAACAATCTATGATGACTGTGTGGACTTTCTGCTTTCTTGGATTTACAGAGGTCAAATCCAAGGCTCCGGGGTATTGTAACAGAATTTTAGGCATCAAGAGCTTCAGTGTGAGTATCAAAAACCCAATCTGGTGGAACCCCGGCAGATGGTCTGCAGTGGGGGGAAGGGTATTTGGGTAGAGTCTAAAATGACCAAGAGCAAAAGAAGGGGTGATGGGGTGTGACCGATGGGGCTATTACCAGTTAAAATGAGCTGAGGAACTTAAGAGACCATCTCTCTCAAACTCAGGCCCAGATGCAGTCTTCAGCTTGATTAACAACCTGCCAAGTTACTTCCTATAGAAATTGCTCCTTAAAGTTGTTAACTTCGTTGTGTTTTGGACTTGTTACTCATTTCAAGTGATACATCACTGGAGGGGGGTCACAGCATGATTTTCAGCAGCCATGAGATGATTTATTGAACGTGGAAAAATATATCCCCAATGTACAAAATTGTTCTGTTTTTAATCACGGTAATAACAGCGTTTTAGCTGTCAAGTAATGAGTATTTGCTGCCTCTGGGCTCCCTGCTATAATTAAAAAAGTAAAATTGCCTGTCAAGGGAAAATAAAACTTGACATTTGGTATTGAAGCTTACCGTTTGGTATCTAAACACCTGCAACAGGGCATGTTTAGTGATAGTAGGCGTTGTTTTATTTTGGGGAGACTGAGAGATAAAGGCTTGAGAACCACTTTTACAGTGCACTGAGGTTTAGACTCAGGAGGCATACGCAGGTACACACTATATCCATCCATCCATCCTCATCTGAGTCTGGGTCATGGGGGCAGCAGGCAAAGCAAGCTAAGTATTCCAGACATCCCTTTCCCCAGCGATGTTTTTCAGCTCTTCCTGGGGAGCCCAGACATGTTCCCAGGCAAGACAAGATATACAATCTTTCCAGGGTGTTCTAAATCTACCCTGGAGCTCTTACCAATGGACTTGCCTGAAAAACCACTAACAGAAGGAGCCCAAGAGCCATCCTGATCAGATGCCTGGACCGCCTCAGCAGGCTCTTTGACACGAAGGTGCAGTGTCTTCACTCTGAAGTCCCTTTGGATGTCTGGAGCCCAGACACCCTACAGAGGAAAGTCATTTCGGCCGTTTGTATCCGCAATCTCATTCTCGCACTATCTACCCACAGCTCATGGCCATAGGTGAGGGTCAGAAGGTAATGCCTGCATTTGTTTGCATCCATTTTTACCCTCACTTGTGATCAAGATCCCAAGATACTTCATTTCGATACCTTCATTTTGTGCAGCAACTCACTCACAAACAGGTAAAGAGTGATTTCCCCAAGCTAAGGATGTGACAAAGACAAAAAAGATGCAGGAAAATTGGACAAAATGCCTGTTGTCACATGCATTTGCACTCCCTGAGTTTGTAATCTATTCTTCCACGGTAAACGATTAAATAAACCTTCTTCTTGTAAAATTTTGTCATCCGAGAAAAACCAATCAGACGTTTTGAAATAAAATGAAGTATTAAACACTACGTGACAGTTTCTTCTGTCAGTTTCCTGTATGATTAAATGGTCAACCCTTCCGATCGATATCTCATGAAGCCTCCCATTATGGTTTTATTTTCGGGTGCGGTGTAATTGCAGTATCAGGGGGTGAGAGCTGTGACAGAATGGTCATGGGGGGTACAGGGCTTGGTCAGAGGAGGGGTTGAGGTACCCCATCTGCACCATCTGTGACGGATCCCATGACCCCATTCACTATCCACCGCCCAATGAGAGAGCTCCTGATCCAGAGTCAGTGGGCTGTGTCCCACTTCATAACATGTCATAATGATAAGTCGCCGGGAAATGATCAGGATGCTCATTTCAAGTTAATGAAATGGTGTGATTTTGTTGACTCTCAGGAGGATAGCTCCACAAAAGCATCGTAATCAAAGTGAAATTTTGTAATTAAAGTTTAACCGTCCTACTACATCATTATAATTATATTTATGGTCCCCTTCTCATTATGAAAGCTTTACTTTATTTCTTTTTTCTCTCTAGCCTCAATACCACCATCTTTCAAATCCCTTGTATTTCCCAAATCCCTGCTTCCCCTATACGGCTTCACTCAGGCTAATACAAATTGCAGGCACATACTAAACACAGCATGTTTTGGAATGAGATGTATAGGATTGGGTCATATAAGACTGGGGATTTTCTCAATCCCTGTTTTTGTACAGAACTCTATATAGCTGTAATGTAGGCTAACACTTAGGAAACATGCTGGATAATTCTGCCATGCTGATAGATATAGATTGAGCCGAGCCCCTGGGGTTAGAGGATGTACGCAAAACAACAAGGTTCTCATCAGTGGTAATGTGATGACCTGGCCAGGATTAGAATAAAAGGTTTGATTGCATCATACTGTCAAAACCAATTGACTCTAAATCTGCCCGTGCGTATATATTTTGTGTGTGCGTTTGTGTGTATCTGCATATGTTTTGGTCCTTAGTGATTCAGGAGCATATGTTAAAGAGATCAATCAATGACATTTTTTATCGACCTCCTTCTTCCCTGCACATGCCACACTCTTAGTCAATATCTATCTGCGTATGACTCAGGGAAATTGTGTGGGGGTGATTTATTTAGGTGTGACAGATGTGTCCACAATGTACCGATCTGTCCTGCGTGATAAGATTAGTCACATTGGACACCTCTCTTAATTCTGCATGTGTGTGATTTGAGTGGAGGGCAGCATGTGTCACTCTAGCAGTGTGTATGTGTGTTTGCGGACACCGAGATAATCCCTGCGAGCAGCTGTGCTTCAGCCTATGGAGCATCTGGTCAGTTTGGCAGTGTGCTTATATAACATGCTGTTGACCTCAAATTGCTGACAGTCGATAATGATGATTAGGTCTGATATAATGATGGTTATGGGTTGGATGCAGTCCTTTCTGTGCTGTTATGATTGCCGTTGTATCATTGCATTATAGCTACAATGACCCCTTTAAAGCATCCTGTCAGAGCAACCTTCATGCACTTTATAAAAAGCTGTGCTGGTTTTCATCAGCTGTAGTCATGAAAATGTAATTCCAAGACATGGCAAAACTATCAAATCAAAATTGAATTAACAGCCACAGATTTTTTTTACTAAAAGAAGCTGTAGGTTTTTGTTTAATATTTTGGGTTGGATTTTTGGGTAGTCAACTGATCTAATGGGAAGTTAGCATGGCAACCTAACTTATATAAATATAAAACTTTTATTCTATATCTACAGTTAACGTGCGGCAATTCATTACAACAAAATGACACAACGTCTATAAATACAAAAATGTAGCGTGAATAAAACTCCATTGCTGTAAACCATTTCACTGAGTTGCTTATAAAGCCGGAGCTATGCATGCTATAAATATGCGTCGGATAACGTTAGCTCATGCTAACACTGATAGCTTTCAATGGTACTGTGACACTTGACTCACCTACTCATCATCTCAAATATTTTAGTGTAAAAATATGTAAATCTCACCACAAAGTATTACAGCAATTTTTCCATATACAGTAGTTGAGTGAATCTGTATTCGCCACATTCCCAGATTTGTATTATATAAGTAGACGTGCATAGATGTCATCACTCAGTATCACTAAACTTGATTTCATTTTCCAATTAAATCAACTTTGGTATCGCAGTAATGTAGCTCATGCTGCTAAATGTGAGCAACAGTTAATTGGTTTCGTTTTAGTTTCAGTTTAATATTAAAGTTATTTAAAATTGACTCCTAATTAAAATACTAAGTGGCATAATTGCTGAAACAAGGAGGGATAACTGCTTTTACTAACTCTATTTTTCATTTAGATGACTTTGTAATTTCCAAACGTTCTTTTTTTTAAAAAATTGGAAATGGCTTGACTTACATGTCTAATTTGTCTAATATCAGTTCTCAACATTTATTATCCATCTGTAGAGCTGGGTGGGTGTACAGTTTTCTCACTGTTGTTCACTCTTTGGATGAAACAATTGAAACAGTATAAAAGTACTAATGGGCTCATTTGACCTCATCCAAGACAATCTTTGATCACACTTGTCTGTGTGTTTGAACCTAGATAATGTATGCATTTAAAACAGCAAAGGGAGCATGTGTACTATTATCTCACATTGGGAACCTTGTGTCTTTGAAGTGTTTAGTGTGTGCTCACAAACATGCCTGTACCCTAAAGTAGTATATGTTCTCTACTAGGTAATTGGATTACTGAATTCCTCAAACGCAACCATACCCCCCACACTTCCCTCCATCACCCCCCCGAGTACTATTTTATGCCTCCTCAGCAACCTCGCTGCTCCCTGTTTCATCCTTTGCTCTCATTTTAACTTTCCCCAAGACATTCACAATAGAGACCCTGTCGATTTGCAAGAAACATCCAGAAGCGCTGACAAGTAGCTGTGGCAGCACGGAGGAGTCTAATTCTAGTTCTCTGACCCATTTCCTCAGAAGGAGCTGAGAATCTCCTCCCATCCTCTCCTGCCTCCCCTATACCAACTTTATGCTCAGTCTGACTGCATCAGCAATGGACAGAGCAGCTATATGTAGAGAGCGTGTTTCATTTGACCGCTTCGTGCGGCGTGTGTGCTAAGATCAACTCTTGTTTCATACAAACTCTTCACGTTCCTACTTCCATCTAATTTATCTCAAAGAAAAAGGGCGAGAAATGTACTATGAGCACAAATTTGTATGTGTGCTTCCTACTCAGTCTGGGGGCAAGGTAATACCCATGATAAATCCAGCTGAAATAGGAGGGGAATGATTTAATAAGGAGAGAGTAATAGAGGGAGGGAGAGAAGGACGGATAGGATGGATGAATGTTTTGATCAGAGCAATAAAGAAGAATCCCTCTCTGCCCCTTTTTCTCTTTGCCCTAGGCTCTATATATGTATGTATGTGTGCATGTGTGTGTGTTGCCCAGGCACCTCTGCTCTAACAATGCACGGGGATGAGAATGAAGGGAGACAGCCAGGAGAATAGTGTAGAAAACAGAGAGACAGCTCCGGTGGACTCCATTCAATCAGTGTAGCGCCGGACCCAGCTCATCTGCTCCCTAACAATGGAGAGGTCACTATGAATTAGAGGCACGGAGAGATTTGGGAGATGGAAGTAGGAGAGACACACTCACACACATGTACACAATACGGACACGCACATACATACACATTCACTCTCTCACTTATTTTATCCGTCTTTCTATCTAGCTCCCTTATTTCCTTCTCTCTCTTTCCATCTCTATCGGCCTGTCTTGGCTCTAAACAGGTCTACCAACAGCCTTAGCATTGTGCAACGCCCCAGAGACTGAGTGTGACATTTAGTGCGCTTGGTTCCATTTCCCCTGTCATTATCGGCTGTCTATTCTACTGTGGTTCTACGACAATAGCCGCTGTCTCACTCCAAACAGGCCTGCTGCTGTTGATGCTTATTGAGAAAAAGCTGGGGCTTTTTGTATGGCCCGTTTTCCCGGTGAGATGTATCGACTGGACATCTAATTTACCAAGCAGTAGTGAATGAGGGATAGAGGGAAGTTTGTGGCCATACAGTCTTGATTAGATGACATTTTGTTTCCAAATTTATGCCAGGCTGGCGAAACGCACAATGGTATCAAGACAAATACGAACAACTTTCCTATTCCACAGCTCCAGAAAAGCAGCAATTTTATCAAATTTACTCCACGGTTTGGCACGTCTCAGCTACTGTACATAGATCAGTACTTCTTTCTGAATGGCAGGTGTATTATGTATGTGTCAAGCTGCCCTTTGCCTTTAGTATTGTCAGAAAAAGAAGAAGTGGGTTTTATGCTCTCGCAGGCATCTGTCTGTCTGTCTGTGTACAAAATAACTCAAAAAGTACTGCATGGATTTGGATGACATTTTCGGGTAACGTGTGTATTGGGACAAGGAAAAGGTGATTAGATTTTGGTGGTGATTGGTGATCTGGAATTTATTTTGTGAATTTATATTATTGCATCAGTGACCATATTGCCTTCACTAACTGCCCCCATCTAGTGGATGGCATATTTCAATGTCAGTGTGCTCACAAAATACATGCTTTCAATCTCCTCCTATAATAAGTGTTTCTTGCAATTTGATATTGTGTAACTGACTCTATTGCCTTAGTGGAGGTCTGCGCTCTCCGAGTGCTTTTCCTAGTTTATTATTATTTTCATTTCAAAAAAGCGACAAATTTAGTGACTTATTCAGACCACCAGGGAAAATACAAGAAATATATTAGGCTGTAATTTATTTTATATCTTAACAGGAGTGGTAGTTAGCTCAAAGTGTAATTGAAAGTGCTGTGGATGCTGTTTGCACAAAAAGCTAGTGGAACTAGTGTGGGCATTACATCTTCTGTCCTCTATTGAGGATTTATTGTTGTCATTATACAACACAGGATTGCACAATGACATGTAGTTGCACCCCTCTCCAAGCTACACACAGAAAAAAACGCCCTTTGCCGTCCATTAGCACCTCAGTGTATTGCAAGTTAGCTTAATTTAGCAAGTTAGTTTCAGCTCATATAAGTAGAAAAATAGTGTTATTTCTTTGCCAAAGGAACAGTGCTAACAACAGTACGTTCCTACTTCCTTCATTAGCTAGCAAACATACTTGCATAACAGTTGCTTTTAAATTGAAGGCCCTTCTGTCTTAGTTACACCAAGTTATTTCTGAGTATTGTAAGAAAGTTTCAATGTCAGCTATGCCCTTCAACTAAATACTCAGAAAATCTTATAAAGTGAAGACCCTGCGAACCACTCCATGTATTTTAGTCAATTTCTGTGGTTTAGCATAGTATGCTAGCTCTTTTCATTTTAGAATTTATAAAAACAACCTTTCTTTGTCTTTGAGATATCACCCGGTTTTTTTTTCTTCTTGTCATGAGCTATTGCTTTTGACATGTTAGGTCATAGTTTACTGTATCATTTTATTTTTCTGTCTCACACACAGTACTCTCTGACATTTAGATTATTTTGAGAGCACATAACAAACTTGGTGCTGCAGCAGAGCTATAAAGAGCTATAGTATAAGAAAATGTACTACTGGTGAATTTTTAACCTTTTTTTTAATAGCAGTTTCACATGCCTATGGGGTCTTAACATTGTAATAAGGGTTGAGCAGCAGGGAGTCTCCGCTTCAGCCTTGGCACTTATATACTGTAAGGCTATAGGGGAGCAGGAAAATAGATATAACAGAGCCCGGACTTAGTTTGTGCTCCATAATTTGTTTGTTCCTGACAAAAACTTGCATTAGGCTTATATGGTTATAGCTATACATTTCCATATCAGTTCAAATATGCCCTGAAATTATGTGAACACAATGTTTTTCAGTACACAGCCTCTATGGTTTCATCTGATTTATAGGCTTTTATATTACTAATTTGGGTCAGGGCAGGAGCCATAAAAGAGGATGGTGGAAAGAGAGCATGGATGGAGGTCAGTTTGTTCTCTGCCTTGTTTACCATCTCTCACTGTCTCCAGCCAGCACTGCTAAATGTACACACAGACAGCCGTGAGTGTGTTTATGTGTGTGTGTGTACACGCACGGGCCCGTTAAGCCGTTAAACACATTGTATATATTTATCCTGGGGGATGAATCCGGGGCATCCAACTGATGAGTCTTGGATTTAGCCTGATCAGTCTGGCTTTGGGCTAGAGGGAGGGAGGGAGGG
>CAFUXE010000273.1:188558-208409 GCA_903364295.1 Serranus cabrilla | reverse complement strand
ACACACACACACACACACATAGACACACAGGAACATGGAGGACTGGTATAGGTAGAATTTAGTGCAGTGCCTTAAAACGGCTGATTATGAACTAAGAAATGATAGAAGAGATTTGAAAAAAGCTTATAAATTTAAAGCAGATCATACATGAGAAAGAAAGGCCTATCAACGGATGCTAAACTGTATTTCTGTCTTTAAATTCCCTTGAAATTAGACATGATTAAAGCTACAGCAATGCTAGCTGCTCTGGGGGGCTGTTCTTAAGCACAGTGGTTATTTGAGTTGAATGCTAATATCCTTATGCATACATGCTTACAATAAGCTGATGGGAACATGATACGTTTTTCATGTTTCTTGACATAAAACCAACCCAGTACCTATGTTTGTACCACATTTCCTGGCAATCCATCCAATAGTTCAGGGGTTTTCATTATTTAGTTACTACAATTTACTCCCACCAAAGGTCCAAACCTCATAATTTTCTAAACTGCCCCCTAAAGAGTAAAATTAGTAAGAAACATTTCCACGTCATTTCAAAAATATATGTCAATTATCAAAGCAGGATACATATTGATAATTTGATCATATAATTCATAAGAAGTTGGTCATTGATCAGAATAGAACCATCAAGCCCCAGTTACGGTATTGTTTTGGCGGCGGTGTCTGTCTGTCTGTCTGTCTGTCTGTGTTTCCGCTGCATATACATCCTCTGGCCAACAGAGGGCACTGTGGGGTGAAGTCTGCCATCTCTGATTGCCTTGTTATTGTTTAGAATGACTAGATCTTTGCTTGTGTTGTATGAACTCAGAAATGTCACTTTGCACAAAACGTAACGTCGCACAAAAGTCAGGGGATCGACCAACTGACTGACATCTATCATGGAAACACATGAAACACCAAATAAGTAGGACTGCGAGCCCTCATTGCCACTGTACCATTGTTCAAAAGAGGTTGGAAATTCTGACATGACGTGTCCACAACAACCTCCCAGAAATGTCATCCCATCCGTGGCTCCCATTTATAAAGCACCCATTTGTGGTTGTGTGACCATTGCTGTTTATTTCAAAGTGGTTGTCTTTGTTTTTGACTTTGAACTGTGACATGTGGCCAACAAGTGAACTCTTGAAAGAGTCTTAAGATGTCTCTCATGCAACTGGACATTCGAGAACTTACTTGATTTTAAAAAAAAAAATGATTCAGTCTCTGGTCACTCTGGCTTTTCTTTCTGCTTCCTTGAAACTAGTTCACTTTTTTCTTCTCACCATAATGTTAACAGAGTACTCTACAAGATGGAGAGTGCTGCCCTTCAGTTGCATTATGGGCCTTAAGCATGTGTCGTTCTCGTGGGATGCAGTGATTTCTTTGAGCGAGAGAGAACACTGATGACGCGGTGACTTTCAGTAAAGCCACTCAATGCTGCAGGCCAAATCACACCACTCCCACTCCACACTGCTCACATACCCGGGAATGTGAGTTGTTGCATCAACATTTCATAAGGAGGCTAAATAAAGGAAAGGAATCGTATAAAATTAGACCACTTTGCCTGCAACGTCATGTTAAATCTGCATCAGAAATGTTGCAGAGACCACTTCTGAGGATATGGAACAACTGGGTTTAACTAATATATTTAGTTAGGCTGGGTATAGTTCTGAGGTTTAACTCTGGTGTGTGGAACCATTTACAGTAGAAGCTGGTTTTGTGTGAATAAGACAACAAGTGATTAACTCCTGACGGCAGTCTGGTGTGAGTGGTCGGACACGAGTTAAATATGGTGTTGATTATGATGTGTCAAACATAAGGTTTGTGCGTTAAAGGGGTGTTAATCACTACTGCCATTACTGACGTTTTTCACCTTTCTTCATAGGAGACACACACTTCACAACCTGATGGATGTGGAAAACACTTGTGTACAAGTTGGCTTTGAGGAGCAAACATTAAAAAATTCCCAACATCATGTAAACCCAAGCTGAAGAAAATATTTATACAAGGGAATAGCTAAACATTTGGGGAAATATGCACACTTGTTTTTCGTTCTGTGTCTGTGTGATAAGTGTGGAGTTGCAGTCAGGACATGTGTAGGCCAGCTTAGGACAAAGACTTGAGGCCTGGGAAACAGCAAGCTGTACTACTATTTGAGAGTTTGAGGGGGAGGTACATGCTAGAAGTATTTCTTCGGGAACAAGTCAGGTGCAGGAAGTCTGTGCAGTATCCTGAGGCATTGTTGTCACAGCGAGGTTGCCAGGTTTGGTACCACCTTGCCTGCAGAGAAAGAAAACCTGTGCTCACTAACTGCATTGGGTTAACCATGCTTTCTCACCAAGGAAGTAATCTGCTGCTTCGTTTTGTTTGTTAGCTCCCTGTCTACACAGATGTTGGAATGTTTTGTCATCGGCTCCTTTGTGACGACATAATGCAGGCATTTTAGCAAATATTTGACTAGTTTTCATTGTTTTCCACATTGTGGTGGTGGACCTTGGACTCTCAAAGGAGGTCTAAGGGGGAATGTCTCACCAGAAGAAAATTTTGTACATTTCAAAGTTAAATGTATCAATCTGGCGTACCATGAGAGCATAATTAAGAGATCCATAAAGAACATTAAGCTCTTGGAAACAAATCTGTCCTCTTGTAAACAACTTAATCATAGCCAATAGCTGAACATCCATCACAAGTGGACAGTTCCAAGTATTCACACCTGGCATTAGAATGCATCTCCATGTGCATCTTAGGTGACCAATTGTAATTGGACTTCACTTCCCCACTTTGCATGCAGGTAAACACCTAGTACACACTTGACTAGTACGGCGTTACAATGTAAGCTTCCTGGAATGTTAAACATGAATTTGGGTACATGTTATGAACCTAGAAATATATGGTTATCTGCTGCTGGTCCCAGTGGCCCTCCATGACTCTCAGTGGTTTTTGTGACATGAGAAATACAGCAGCAGGCAGTGGTACACTTTGTTTACTAGCAGAGGGTTTTCCTTACTGGTAAACCCCACTGGGTCAAAGTTTTCCTTACTTGGACCCAGTGGGAAGTTAGTTAAATAGGCAGACTTTCAATGTTGCCTATATTTGCTGCTAAAAGAATGTCGCTATGTGTGGCCCAGACTACCTCCAGCACATTGGTTGTATAGATGTGAATTCAAGTGCTTTCTAATCTAGCTGCTTTCTACTTCTGACACACTGAGGACAGTGGTGGTAGTGGGAGTGGGCGCCCTTGTCCCTTCCTGCAGGAAGAGAGGGTACAGTGAGTCCACTTTCCTGGGAAACAGTGAGGTCCGTGCAAGGGGTACTGTAAAGCTACTGGCCAGACCTGTAAGCCACATTCACCCCAGATGTTTCCAAGCCAACCTCTGAGGAAATGAGCCCATTAAGGCTGCCACAGTCTATGTAACTAATTGTAAACACTGGTTTTATAAAACAACATTGTTGCCTTAAGAGCTGCCAGAGATGGAAGAGAAAAATTGCTCTTATTTTGTCTTTCAAAGAGCAACTACAATTAGTCACAATCAGTCACACAAGGTCGGGGTCAGCTAAATTCATAGGAACTATTGAGAATACAAGTAATGTTGATAATGTATTATCATGCATAACGTTGAAGCTTAGTCCCCTTCATGTTTGAAAACTCCACACTACTGTAAAAGATTGCCAAAGTTTATCTTTTTCATCTTTAGTAACTGGGTCATGATTTCTGGAAAGAAACATTGCTGTTGCGTTTTTTAAATGTATTTTTTGGCACTTCCAATTCCATTATGTTTGAGAGAAGGCAGACATCTCTATAGCCCAACACTCAGCAACTAAAACCCTCTGGATTAATAAATCTCACTACAGGTGAGACAAAAACAAGTGCTTTTTGGGGGGGTTGACTGACTCCCTTTAATCTGAGTGTACATGGAGGGTGTAAGGCCATCAAGATCGTGCCTTAAATGTAGACATGTAAACTATTGTTTGTCAAGAAATAGCTAGAATATGTAAGTCACACAATCAACCATAAACCAGAATTTCCATTCATAGATAGGTTAACCAAACAGAATAGAGTCGTGGCATAGGTGTGTATATTTTCACAAAAAATATGTGTAGCAACCTCTGGTTTTGAAAAAAGAAGTATTTTAAAACTTTCTTTTGGTCAGCAGGGGGCGACTCCACTGATTGCAAAAAGAAGTCCAGTTGTATAGAAGTCTATGAGAAAATTAATCTACTTCTCATATTTTCCTAATGAGTTTATGGCCTCAATTACTGATTTCAAGTTTTTTAAATACAGCATAAAGTTCTGTTCACCTATACTGGGAAAGAGGGCTACACTGGTCAAAATGCCAGTATTTAGGCTTACAAACAGCAGTCCATAAACCAGTGAGTAGCTTCACGGTGGCTACATTGACTTCTTTTTTACACTATGTGGTTTTACTTTGTTACCACCGGCTTTCCAGTCTTAATGCCAAGTGAGGATAAAAGTGATAGAAATCCAGATTCCAGTTCTGCACTTAATGCACAGATATGAGATTGATATTGATCTTATTTCACTCTCTCAAAGACAGCAAATGTTCCCCCGAAATGTCAAACCATTCCTTTCATTTTCATGCTCTCCGTATTAGATATACAGAGTCTGCTGCACAATTGGCCATTAGAGCGTGCGCCATGACTCATTTTAGATCTAAGTGATGGAAATAAAAAAAACTGTTTGAAATAACTCTTTGCACAGAAGCCCACCTTGGCAGATCATCCAACCCAGCCACCCAAAATATCCACGGACTCAGGTTGTCACAATCAGTCACATAAACAAATTGTAGATGGAATCAGGTTAAAACCCTGTGTCATGCATTCCCAGGGCAGGGAGCTTGTGAGGTGAATCCAAAGAAGCACCGCCTCTCATCCATACTGCAGTGAGTCATACGGGCGCACTGCATATAGAACAGCCTGTTTCTGCAGCAGCTGACAGAAGCACGCGGCTAAGGATTCTGTCCTCGGGTCACCTCTCAATAACTCACAGCCACTTTAGATAAGTCCCCGCAGCTCCGTGCTGGACCGGAATCTGTTTACAAGTGCCAGTCTGTCTGGAGACTATGTCGTCATTTTCTTTTTCTTTCCATTTTGTCAGTTTTCCATTAAATATGCTCTGTTTATAAGACAGCTTCAAGGAAGCATCTAAACTCAATTGAATAAAAACAACAAAAATGTATCATTCTTGGTATGTATATGCCAATCCCTTTCGATTGTGGCGTCTCAGTGCAAAACATGTCCTTATCTCAGTCTGCATCGTGCTTTTATTTTCATTTCTCTTCGTTTGCTGTGGACTGATTTGAACTCCACTGTCCCTGTTTCCCTTTTCTCCCTCCCTTCCTCTTCCATACTCCCTCCCATCATCCCACCTCAGCTACCCTCATCTTCTCTCCTCCCTCCCTCCTGTCTGCTTCATCCATCCACCTCCACTTTTCATCCCCTTGCATCACTCCCTGTACTTGCTTCCTCCTCTCCTCCCGTTTTCCCCTCCTCCTCTTCCTGCTTAACTCCTTCTCACTCCCTTTTCCTCCGTGTTTCCTTCCTTCTCTTCCTCCTTCTCTGTGTGAGAGTTGACTTTAGGCGAGGGGGCAGAGTGCGAGGTGAACTGAGGTGAGATAGAGGGAGAGGATGCTGAGAGATAGGGCTGGAAAACGAAGGGAGAGGGCAATCGGGGTGAGAGACACTAAATGAACTATATGTGTGCTAGAGAGAGAGAGAGAGAATAGGAGGTGGGGGAGGAAGAGAAATAGTTTCCACTCGCACTTTGCAGAAGCAGTCTGGATCCACTCAGAGCAGATCCCTGGAGGATGACCAAGGCTGTTTTCTCTCAGCCTCACTCCTTCTCCTGAATGTTTAGTGCTGATAAAGTGTTTGCGTCCAAAACAAAACCCGGTGAGATAAGGCTCCTGCTACAATCATCAGTGGGCTCTCTGTCTCTTATTTTTATATCTTTGTTTTCTCGCTTCATACTCCCTCTCCGGCCGATAGGGATTAAGTGGCTGGTGAAACTGCGCAAACACACGCTCCCTTATCGCAGCCGTCCTTGCATTAACTCCGACAACGTGTGTGTGTGCATCTATTTATGCATGCCTGACGGAGTTGTACTTGGTGTTTGAAGTCATTATGAGTCAGAGACGCCGGGGTCAAGGCTCCTCTGCACACTCAGCACATTTACATCATTGTGCAATAACAATGATGTCTGTGTTTGACTCTGCCTGTGTGCATATGTATTTATATACATTATGTATGCCTGCATGTGCTGCGTGTCTTTGATTGCGTCTCTGTATCCTTACAGTATGCGTGTGAATATCTTTGCCTATGTTTTTGAGTGTATTTACATACTGTAGCTGTTTTATATCTCAAGGGTGTTGAACACCAGAAGGAGCTTTCATGCTTTATTGGGACAATAACAACATGCAAGTGTAATGAAGTAAAGAGAGAGCAAAGCTGAAGTCATAATGCTGCTGTAACAAAGAATAGAATAGATAGAAATCATCTAGATGCTCGAACTCAAAAGTTGCGCATCTGCAAATGTCTGCAAAAGCACTGTGAGGGGCAAGTATTTACATTTTACATTTTTAAGTCAAAGTCAAAATATCACAACATGAAAGTACTCCATTAAAAAGTATTTCGTTATTTCAAGTGACCATCACCTGCCGAGGTGACATGTCAGTGTGCTGTTATTTAGCCTGTTTGCCAGCCAAGAGGGGTCACACAATGCAAACATGCAAATTTCCTTTCAAAGAATGGACGTGAAGGGAAAGCCAATATTCACCAGTTTTACATTCAAGTGTTGCTGCAGCCTAATATAGGTCATAAATTACTCACCAAGTGCAAAGTCTTGCATTTAGCTGTTGTCTTTATCAGCAGAACTCCTGCTGGAGGAAAATAACAATGGTACTCTAGATACAACTAATATAGTGTAATTTAAAAAGTAAAAACCACTTTGACACAATGCAGCACTTTGTATAGTTACTGTGGTGTCTTTAAGATTTTAGCAGCTTTTCCCTCATCAACCTCTAACAGAACTTCATCTAAATTTATTATCATCATTGGGGTTTTCTTTTGGAAGCCTGTTCTCCCGTCACTGTCTCCAGAGCGCTGCACTCTCCAAATCCCCTTCTAGTTCAATATGTTCTGTTATTGGAATAATAACATGTATACATTAATGTGTAAGAAGCATTTCAATGTTGTATACTGTCTAATTTTAAATACTTCCCAATGAGATCCAATGGACAAGCAAGTTAAAAAAAATAGAAAATGGTAATACTCGAGTACTGCAAGAATATATTTGAATTACAATGGATATAGATTCTCTTTTTCAATAGATTATATATGTCTACGTATTGGACACTAAAATTGTCCCCATTCTCTCTGCAAAGACTTGACCACTCATGCACAATAACATTGTTGTTTTGAAGCCATTCTTGCGCAGCGCTGACTTTATGTTTGAGGTCAGTGTCATGCTGGGAAATCAATCTATCCCAAGATGCAGTGCTTTTGCAGACTGCCACAGGTTTTCCTCCAGATTTGTATGTATTTAACAACCACCCAATGTGTCAGTGTCCTCTGAGAGGAGTGTCAAACTCTCATTCGCTGTCTGTTTTTGCCAGACTGGTCTTGACCCTGCAGCCATGTGACAGCTGGGACACTACCGAGTTGTGTCTGATGGACATTTTACATTAGAGGGTGACTTGTCATAGAGAAAATATTCTTCAATGAGTTTCAGAGTACTGGAATCCTAAAAGGACACACTGAGTGCCTAACCAATTTGCAAAATTATGCTGGAGTTGGAGGAATCTTTGCAATGGGACTTTGTTCAAACAAAATAGCCCCTAAATTGGACACACCATCAGATTCAAGACCAGTAGACTAGAACAGAATGGTAGATCTATCTTTAGACCAGTTGCTCTCTGTAACTTAATTGCATTTGTAGGTAACATCTACACTGATGGAGAGAAACTAGGGAAATGAACCCAGCTTCCCTGAGCCTGACTTGATCTCCCATGGCTTATTGGATTAACTTGTGTCTGTGAGTGTGTGTGTGTGATATCCGTTTCCTAGTGTGCATCTGCTTGTGAATGTCTTTGAAGAGTGTGTTCAGTATGACTTACTTACTATTTTTACTTAACGTGTAGAAGTGTCTATGTGCATGTGTGTGATCCACTTATGTTGTCTAAGTAGAGGTGAGCTGTTGGGTCACTGGATGTCTTCATGTATCTCTCTCCTTCTATATGTGTGTTTGCGTGCATGTGTGTGTACAACAATTATATTAATAGGCAGATGTCTAAAACATAGTTAATGGAGAGGCAGTGATATGATGAGAGCTTGGTACCTGACTAAATGTAATAAATGGTTGTCTGACAGGTCAAAAATAATATAGCACAGGCTATGTAGCTATAGATAGCTCAGTCATGGTTGATGTAGCCTGGCAGTTTTATTTGGTGACCATTCTAGAATCCACCAGTCGAGTGGTCTAGCTAGTTTATCAGTAAACACTGAGCACCAGCAATTACAGCTAGCTACCTAGTTACAGCTAACTTTCTTCAGGAATCTACAGCAGCCAATACAAGTAATTGCACTCATCCAAATACTGTGAACTGCTCTAGAATCAATGTATAAACTTGTTTAATGGAGGCAAAAGTTGTTAACCTAGTGAGCTTATGCCAAGTAGGCTAGCTAGTTACACTTTAATAGTTCATACCTACCATGGCTGTGTCATAAACCTCCATTTACCACACACATCTTGACATATTCAGCTGAATTATCTAAGTTACCTAGCAATGAATAGATAGAGTTAAATACTTCAACCAAGCTAACCTCTAATTTGCTAGCTTAAATGCATTAGGTACTAACCAAGAACTGAAGTCATGCCTGGGCTAGCCTCTGATTCAATAGCTAGCTTCTTTAACTCAATTCAGTCGCTTCACTTGTTTTTAACTCACAATATCCTAGATCTTATGGCAACTGGACTGAATAGGCAGCTGATTCTATAAGACCCTATTCTAAGGCTGTCTTTCGCTTAGCATAGTTACCAATGTCAGCTCACACATTTGTACGTTCAAAGGTATTATATATACTACAGGGATTTACTATGTAATGAACAAACCCTACACAATACTGCACACGTTTTTAACCGTGACCTAGTGCAGTCTGTATGAAGGAACGTCTAAGGCCATGACCCTTTGACGATGACAATACCTCTAGTACCTCTCCACACATGCACGTATAGGTTTACACTAAAGACCGGAGCCTCCTGAGCAGCAATTAACAGCTGCCAGCACGTCTACCATTCCCTTTAACCAAAGCCTAATGAAAGCCCTAGCACCTCTTAAGTGTCTCTCCAGCCGTGTAACAAGCTCTCTTCATTAGCAGACAGCCACGGCAACATAACACCGTGCTAATTATATAAAGGCAGCAGTGGGGTTCCTCAGATTGGGTTTGTCAGTGTATTGTACTGATGCGGGTCAATTCAAAAGAATGTCTTTGTGTCAACATCTTTCACCACTTTCAGGTTGGACAGCCAATTAGCTTCTTCCACATGACTCCAGATGAATCAATATGTCCTCTATGGGGCTCTAATCTAAAAATCTGTATTAGTAGCTGCATTATAGAGACTTATCAGTCCGGCTGTGGGCAACATGAGGCCTTCTTTCTGTAAATAGCAAAGCATTCAAACAAAGGTTGTTGTGTTGTATTTAAACACCAGCGTCTGCTACAAGGCTGCAAACACAGCAAGCAGCGTAATATGATCTGTTATCGCCTCAAACCACAGGTGGAGAAAGCATTCCTTTGCTCGAAATCTGAGTGGAAATCAGATTATCATATTCCATCAGCAAAATATGATCATGTACAGTAACTCTATTTGTGTTCCATGGCATTCTACCCACCGTCTGTGTCTCTTTCTCACACTCTTTTTTCCCTCAAAAACATCTTGTAATGATTGGTGAGTGGTTGAGGTCTCTTGGGGACACAGGAAGGGCCTGCTGTGAATCTAAATAAGGAGGATGAGGTAAAGCACTGCAGTGTGACAGGATATCAACAGGACATTGCACACCAACACTTTCTCTCTTTGGATCGCACATTGTTGTGGTCTCTCTTTCTCTCCGTCTTCCCGTCTTTCTCTCTGCATATTGTTACCTTGACATTCCTGTATCCTTTCCCTTTTCAGAGCCAGAGATTTCTATCTCACACCGTCCTCTGATCTCGAGCCTCATGTGAACCCACTGCGGCCACTGTCTTACCTCTCGCTCTGTTTTTGTACAGCGACTGTAGATGGTACTCTCTTTGACATACTAATCTGATAAATGCTAATCAGATTCCTGCTAATGCTATTAAATGGCTCTTAAGGGAATATCTATCATTGCTGTTTGTGTTTGAGGTAGGTTTAGACTGATATATTGGTTCGTGGATTTGTCAAGCTGAGACGTCCACCTTTGATGCGATTAGGGGTGGAGTTCAAAAGCATTTTATCAAATCTGAACTCGGTGTCGAATCTGCTCATTTGATCAGAGTCCTTTTGAACCTCATACAAAATCCAATTAGTCACAGTTAAAACAACAAAAACTCAATGATTCGGTTGAGATGTGCAGTCACCTTTTGTTCCCAGAGAAGCTAGACACTGCATTTTTTAATGGTAGGCTAATTAATATTCATAACCTGTATGTAAAACATCAAAATGAGAAACGGTATATCATATTGAATTGATCAAATATGCAAAATATCTAACATATTGAAATAACAGCTGCAGCTTATGATTGCATATTCTTCCAAATTCTTCCACACCTGCACAAGCACGTTTTTGCAAACACGATACTTCACACTGTTGATGTTGTTCCCAAGAGCCAATATTTTGTGCAGATATACGATTATTTCTATCCTACACTAAAAATAGAATAATAAATGTCAAATCTGCATGATTATACTTCAGTATGTTACTTAAATCACTTGAAAACTGTCAAAGAAGGGAAATCTGATTTAAATGCAGCTGCTCATTGAAATAAGCAGGACACACTGAAGAGCTATCTCACAGCCTGTCATGGCAACGTCTATGTCTCACTTTACAATATCAACACTGCAGTTATGTCTCAGTGTGTGCGTACGTGTCTGCGTGTGTGTGTTTCACTCAATTGTTATCCACTAGTGGTAGTCATAACAGAAGGAAATGGTCACCCACTATCTCCGGGCCTTTTCCTTCAATGCTGTTCTAAACAAACTGAGAGGAAGTCTTCTCCACTGATGAAAATAAGACACACACAACATGTTTATTTGTGCATTTGTGTGTCTCTGTGCGTGTGTGCTTAGCCTCATGTTGTAACTGGAACTCGGGTCCCTTTACCTTGTATGTGTGTCCACATGTCCTTGTCTGTGTGTGTGTTTTCTATGTGTGTGTGTGTGTGTAATTCAAAGGGACAGCTCAATCTGCTCCCTCTAATCGTAGGGATACTGCGGCCCCGGGAAAAGACACATCCTATTTCCTGTGACATGGCTGTAACTTCCTGTCGCCCAGTTTTCATGGATGCTGTCCCAGTCACCCTCTTGATTAGCTGCTGTGCGTGTGTGTGTGTGATAGACGGAGTTCATAGGATAGCTGGTTGCTTTGCTGCCTCTGCAGTGACGAGTTGATTACAAAGACAAGACTGAAATAGTATCTGCCTCCACTTAGTAAGGGGATTGAGAGCTGTGTGTGTGTGTGTGTGGTTTTATCATAATAAGGACCAAATGTTCTGACAATGACAGAAAGATGTGGTTAGTGAGGGTATTTGTCCAGACTATACAGTCTACACAGGGCTGGTTTAGGGTTAAGGCTTAGATTTGGAGATAAGATGGGGTGAGGGACTAAGTTATGTGAGGCATTTTGGCATGAATAACTCAATAATATATGTAGACAATGGCGTTCTTGTCATCAAACAACAATGCCAGTATGGCAAGAAGAATGGCACGCTATACACGGCACACATCGGGTGCATTTTATATATATATATATATATATATCCCCAACAATGGGCAAAAACAGATGTCTTATTTAAAATAATAGTGGATTTTGAAGTAAAGTCACATTTATTATTTTTATTTTTCTATTTGGTCCCTTGAGGTCAGCAAGCTAAACTCACAAACAAGGTAAAAATCTCTCACACACATTTAACATTGTGGCTTTTGATATTGCCGATCTGTATCCGATATGCATCCAACAAATGTGGAGCAATATTGGTAATAGTTTGTAATCCTGTTTCTGATGACCTCGCAAATATTCACTTTCATTTTAGTTCTGTTTTGATCTCCACTGATTCCCAAGAAAAATAACTGGCTTTTATGCTGCTAAATGCTCCACTTTGATGATGGCCAACTTTGTCAATCTGCCATTTGTTGCTGGGCAGGTAGCATACAGTGGGTTTATGTGAGCTTTTTTTGTTGTTGTTGTTTAAAACAGCTGTCTGCTGCAGCTGCAAACTGAGGTGATGAGAACAGTGAAATAGAAACCAAAACAGTTAAAATGAATGAATGAATGAATGAGTTCCAAAAAATTCACTCAAATCCCCTTTTAAGTCGGAAAAACCGCGGATGTCTGCGCTCTGTGTGTGCCCTTCTAGTAGTTGGGGGGGTTTGTCACTGTGAGCAGTATTGTTCACATTAAACGTAATGATTTGATCTACAGCCAGTGTTCGCTTAGTCCAGTAAACATGGCAGTCTCTATGCAAGAGGATCCCAACCGTATGTAGATATAAAGGCCAACAAAAACACAGCAGTTCTTACTTTGAGGTGATTATACACTAATTACAACACAATTATGAGTATTATTTTCCATCTCTGCCAATAGAGCCACCTTAATCCTACACACTGCTCCTTTAAAGTTATAAACTACAAAGTATTACTTTCATCCTGGAACTTAGTTTCCTAGGTTTCATCTATCATAATGGTTGTGCTGAAAATCCATCCCTCACTCTCTGTAGTTTTAGCTTACCACAACATTAATCACCAGCCCGCACCGGAAAAACTGTTGAAACCAAAGCTTATTTAAAACTCATCTTTCAACACAGTAACAGCCACACTGCAACGGGAACTGCTAACACCTATGAATCCTATGATGAGTGTGAATCATCCAGCCTGCAGCTTGTAAATTGATAGCTATATTATTTTCTTTCTCACCATGCATTGACTTGTTGCTAGGTGAAGTTTACTTTGGGTCACACAACTGTAGAGTAGAAATCCACCAGTGGCAGTCCAAATCATTATAGTCCATGCCTTGGAATATAATCAACCTTGCTGGGAAGGTGCAAGAGACTCCTCTAGCAATTTAAAAATTGTGACCATAATTAATATTGAGGGGAAAAACGTAGAAAATGCAGCCCAGACTGAAATTAAATGAAATTCATCCTTTTGGTCAGAATTTAGTTATGCTGTGATTAAATGCATTAGAAAAAACATGTTTTGAACATAAGGACCTCACAAGTGCGCTATTACTAAGTTATGTGTGTGCATGATTCCTTCATGTATTTCTTCTTTTGTCCGAAGCGGACGCTCTCTGGGGTTTAAAATACTTTGGGAGCCGCATTTTGTGTTTATCTCCCTCCCTCTGTGCAAAACCGACCCCATCTTTCCCTCACCCCCCTCCTTCTTTAAGCACATCCCCACCTTGTTATCACTCCGCAAAGCCAAAAAGCTGCGTCGCCATGGCGACAGCCTCCCTGTTGTAGAGACAGAAATGTGTGACTTGGAGGTGCCACAGCCATTTTCACGGCTGGTAGAGACACCGTCGTTCACAACTCCTATACTGTCTCCAGAGTCCTGCCATCATTAACGCAGTTTGCCCTTTATGACCACACATATACAATGCATGTTCCCATTCATTAAACCCACCGACTGAGCTCTGAATCAACACACTTAATAAGCAGTTAAGCATTAATGAAGACTATCAAAGCACTTTTCAGTGGCTGTTTTTTGCCCTAAGATACCAGAATTCTTAACCCTGATTTGCATACATAGTACTGTCCAGAAGTGTCACAGCTTCGGTTTGTATATTAAATTAGATGAAGCATCGCATGCAAGTGGTAATTGGATACATCAGAGCAGAAAATAATGTAAATAAGACTAGTCAAGGGTGCAATACTTACAAATGCATGCAGTTGTCCTTTGGGCAACCAGAGGACAACCAGAAAGAGCCAACCATGCCGAAAGCATTACTGAAGTGGAGAATGGCAACTTGACCCCAACAAGTATATGTGATGTCTAAAGGGAAAATAAAAAAAGCAATTTTTTAAACTAATACGGATGTACCCAGTGTCATTGCACACATTTATTTATTTATTTTTTATTTGTTTAGTTTAGTTTTTTTGCATTTTGCCTATGAAAAGGACAGCTGGAAATAGACAGGGAGTTGGGGAGAGAGAAGGGGGGGCGGCCTGTACCAAAGGGCCATGAGTTGGAGTGGAACCCATCGCTGCTATGGCAATCACTTAGCCTTTGTACATGGGGTGCATGCTCTACCAGGTGTCCAAAAGTCTCTTAAACTTTAGTCGAAAGCAGACAGGTCCTTGTTTCATATTTTCTTGTTTCTTGTGTGGAGTTTGCTGTACTCTCCATGTCTCTAGGTTGTCCTGTTTCCCCCAACAGTCAAAGCACGTGCCAGTGAGGTGAAGTGGAAACTCTATATTGCCTTTGGGTGAGAGGATGAAGGTGTTTGTCACCTACTGTATGTGTTACCTTTGTGATGGAGTGGCAACATGTCCGGGTGCTTGGATAATCACAAACTCCCTCTGACCCTGAAGGAGAAAATGAGATCATGGATGAAAGGTTTTTGACATAAGGAGTTCAGTGCACAAATTGCACTGACAATGATCTCTGAATATTAAAGATCTCATAACCATAAAAGAAAAATACGAGAGTTACAACTTAATTATGATCTGATGATTAGCATTTGTGTTATCATTCTGCAATGCTTGAGCAATGTTTTTTCAGGCAAGGTTGCCTCGTAAGTCCATTGTGAAATTGCAGACAAACAGAGTTCAGTTTAAACTGCAAGAGAATAGCTGACAGAAAAGGTTATTTCAATTACATTTTTAAAGGAAAATGACCTAGAGCTGATTGGACTTACCTTGAACTTGCCACCTCTGGGAACATAGACTCTGACAATATAATTTATATCTGAGTAGGATGCATAAGGCTCCTCAAGATCTCCATTTAAACTTAAATCTTGCATAAAATATGTTTAAATGTCTTAAACTCCCTGGATTAGCTATTGTAGCTTAACCTTTTCCTGGAGCAACTTGCAAACTCAACAAAAAAAAGCCACCTATTTATATGCAGTAATAAAAAACATTTATGATTTATGTTTGTATTTCAACAGAGGTTGATTTGACAACAATGTCTTTATTGCAATGCAATTATTTAGTTGCTTTGTAGGAGTTTGTCACTACTTACCGTATGGGTAGTTAATCTTCAGTTAGTTTTTTAACCAAGCTGTAAACATTTTTATTTCTGCTGTGAAGTTGGGGATCTTAACATAATGACTCACTTTTGGTGCCAGCCTCAAGTGGTCATGTGAGGAACTGCAGTTTTTGGCATTTTGATTGTGTGAGAGAGTTTGGAAGGGGGAGACGGGGAAAGACATGCAGCAAAGGGACTTCAGGTCAGACTTTGAACCCGGGTCCACTGCGACAAGGGACTCGCTGTGCAGTTAGCTTCAAAAGCTAGCTTCAATAGCGAATCAGACTTCCTTCTTTATCTGTTTAATTGCACTTAATTTATGTTTCACTCTTTTCTGAAGGTTCGCCACTAAATTGGCATGACCTACGGTACAGTCAGCACTGTTAGAATATTGAGTTTGCACAGCTATGCTAACACTTGTTCCTTTGAACCGAAAGGCCAGCTGTTTATTCATCCAGGCCATTTAAAAAAAAAAAATCGTATTATTATTCTTATTGGTCCGGAGCATCTGATCAGAACCACTGCTTAGCGTCAGCGTGTGCAGCACTTATTGTCTCAATCACGTTGTTGTTTAGGCACTTAGGAACAAGACTGAGGCAGCATTTTTCTCTTTCTGACTGTTGGTTTATATGGGGGTTTATAAACACCATCTGCCCAAAGCCCAGCCAACACACCCTGTATATATGAATAGTCAATGTCAATTAACTTGTTTCTCAAGTGTTCTCACTAGCAATTTGATGCTCGGAAATCACACTACCTCTCCCAGGAAGTGTGTGTGTGTGTACATCTGTGTACAGTATGCATGTGGGTAGAGGGGGTCTTAATTAAAGCTGCTTAATATGCATATGGATATGCTTTTTTAGGGGTGAAAACAAATTTGTGGGGAACATATGGTGCCCCAGACATGACACACACCCACGTAATACACAGACACTTGCAGACACTTGCAGACACACACAAACACTTTCAATCTTCAAAGTGAGATACACACACACACATACTGGCACGCCTGGGCTCCTGCAGAATCTGAAGTGATGGATTCTGGCTGATTGTGTGTAAGTGTTGGAATATCATTAATCCTTTTTCTTTGCCATTCGGGAAGGTGTGTGTGCATGCGCGCCTGGGTGTGTGTTTGTGAGAGATTATTTCAGGCAGATGGAGCGAGCCGTGGCCCCTTCTGCAGGGTCAATGGGGAGAAGTTAACCAGCACAGATTGTTGCCTCCCCTCCTCTCCTCTCCTTTCCCCCTTTCTCTGCTCCCTTCATCCCTCCAAATCAGCCTCAACGCCCACCTCCACCCAATCTTCACACCCATTTCTTCTCTCTTTATCGCTTTATCTTTTATGTCTTGTTCAACAAACACACAGGGAGAATAAAAGCGAAAGGAAGTTAGAAGTTACAGTCTCGGTTGAAAAATGTCAGGTATAAGGTATTTTCAAATTGCCTGACAGCGCACAAAGAAAATTCCTGCAATTGTATTTTGGTTCCGACATTGACCTGTGAAAATATGCAGTTTTTAGAGTGTAATTCACTAAGTCCTTCAGCATTTTTATAAAGACCTGATCTTTAGAACAATAATGACATATTTGAATTTCATGTAATGAGTATTTCTCACTTGTTGAATTTAATTCAATTTTTTTTTATTGAACACAAGTGGAAACATACTGTTGGGAAAGGTGAAAGGTAAGATTTGATCCAAAGAATTGCCAGCAGCAAGTTTAGAAAGCCACACTTAGAATTTCAGATTTTTTCTTACAGATTTCTCTAACTCTATGAAAATGTAGTAAAAGTAGAGACTGGATCTCTTATTTGTAGTGACTGATGACTCCGGGGAAAGGGCAAGGCTGGCGACATGGGTGCCCTCATGTTCAAATAAATATAAATTAAATTGAAGCAAACATGCCCTCTTGGATGCCCCTATGGTAGCCAGAACACGAGAAAGTGTCCTCTAGCATGCCTTTACAGTTAAGAAAACAAGATTCAGTTCACTAATGGGCGCTCTTGAATTGAAAAGGGTGATGAAATGCCTTCAAGGGTGGCCTTCCCGTGGACCACACTAGATGCAGTGAACTAATGGGTGCTCTGAAATGGAGGAATTGCTATTAAGTGCCCTCTTTAGCGCCCTTCCAGTGAAGAAGACATGACAAAATGCCCTCTTGGGTGCCCTTAAACAGAGAAAACGTGAAGTGTTTTATCCACTTCCAGTGAATAAAACCTGATGAGGTGCCTTTCTAGAAAAGAAAACGAGATGCAGTGCAGTAACGGGTGCCCCTAAATGGAGAAAATGTGATGAGGTACCCTTCTAAGTCATGAAAAAAATTATGCCTTCAGTTAATTTTTTGACCATTTGTCAAGCCTATGCGGTCCGCACTCTACCAGTGAGCCACCGGGACACCCAATTAAGTGCCTTTAAAGGGTTCCCTTCCAGTTAAGAAAATGAGATACAGTGCACTAACGGGTACCCTTAAATAGTCAAGTGAATAAAGCACTAAGAAGTGCCCTTAAAATTGAGAAAACATGAGGCAGCTCGATCTTGGCTCCCCTACATGTCAGGAACCCGTACATGCCTGAAGTGAAATAGATGCGATGTGAAGACCAGAAGTGACATATTTACAAAAAAAATGCGATCCGCAAAACTTGAGGCACAGAAGTTCATTGATGTTCAAATCATCGTTTACTTTTGTTTTCACGTGGAACATGAACCCTGTTCTCCTGGGTGAAGGTCCAGGGTCTGTTGACCTATAAGTTTCAGGAAACCTCCTGTACTCTGGAGCCCTTTTTTTCCGCAGCAGTTTAGTGCCAAAAGAAGAAATAGTCTGATAAGGTTTATGAAAGAAGTAGTGATCTGGATGAGGGTAGAATAAGAAGACTCCAGTGCTGAGAAACATGCATGCTGCTGAAGATGTACTTAACCACTTTCTTGAATGATATCATAAATATTTGTAGAGCTTACAGAGGAGTATAGTGGCCAAATGCTTTGGGCTAAATGGTTGGAATCCATACAATAATGGTCTTAAAACATCCACAGGCCTTATCACTCCAGTCCATATGTCTTAGCATGTGTGCGTACGCATGTGTTTACTCAGCTCCACCTACATGTTCCAACCTGAGTCGTCCAGAGACAGAGGAAGCCATGCCGAGGATTAGGAATCGGTATTCCCAAATCCCAGACACGGGGTTCTTCCACCAATCACACAGCAGGCAGCGCTAGCCTGCTGGTGAGCAATGCTGGGGAATCCTGGAACAATACTAGTCAAGGCGATGCCTAAAGGGAAAGGGATCTTGGAGCGGAGTTTCTCTGATCCTCACCCCAAAAAGATTGCTTCCAAACGTCCAAACGAGTGAAAAAAAAAATCTGGGGAGGGTTGGTGTTTACAAAGGATTGCATTTCAGAAACCAGTGTTTACAGTCGAGCCTTCCCGCTGTCACGTCGATTTAACTTCCGTGCCCACACACGCGGAAAATCATCCATCCGCCCACAAAGGTGAATATATATACTCCAGCATGGAGAAACACACCACAATTATCACCATTGCCAACAAGAACAACAACTCCAACTCTTCTTCTTTTTCTCTTCCTTTCCTTCTCCGCTGCCTCCCACTTATTTCACATTCTTTCTCCTGCTGTAGGAAAGGCCTGAAAACTGTGATAGGATGTTTTCTCCCCCTGGAGCTAGTGATCATAAACTGAGTGGAGCTTTAAAAAAAGTGATGGGCAGAGACTAATGCTATTACAATAACAACATACTTCCCTGGCCAGTCGATACTCGCCAATACCTGCTGAAGAGAAAGAAAACGCGGAACTAGTAGGCCAGAAGTGATACAGTAATGAGGTCACAACCTCATACATATTGTACATAGTTAGTCTGTCGGTTGCTTTTTTAAATTGAAATTTCTTACAGTGCACTTCCATACGTGACCCTGTGTGTACCGGTATGGCCTGCAGCTTATCTAGGGCTCCTGGGGGTTAAGACGAAGTTTGACAGCATCTTTTTTTGTTGTTTTTTTGGCCGTGAGAAGGTATAAGCCTAAGCCTGCATGGTGTTTTATGAGAATTATTGATCAGGAGGAGCGCATTGATAAGCCGAGGCGAGGCAGCGTTGTGAATGAAGCAGGATATAGTGGTGACCCAGGGGGAATCACAACACACTCCAGCCTGATCTCTTGCAAAGCTGCTTGGAACCCGATGCTGTCCGCCCTGATAAATGTACTCTCTCCCTCTCTCTCCTCCTCTGCCTCTCTCCGACTCCTCTGCTCTCTCTCACTCTGTTTTCTGGGCCTGATGAATGCAGAGCGAATCAATAAATCTATTCCCCTGCTGGATACCTGATAAAATTTACAAGGACAAGCTTAATAAATTACTAATGGGGTGGCCAATTAGTTTGTGTGCTTGCCTGTGCAGGAGTGTTTCTGTGTGTGTGTGTGTGTGTGTG
>CAFUXE010000273.1:171642-188501 GCA_903364295.1 Serranus cabrilla | reverse complement strand
TTTGTATGCATATATGTGTGAGTGTGTGTGTGTGTGTGTGTGTGTCCTCGGTCCTTTGCTAACTCCTTAGTTTCCTCATGAAAACAAAACAAGGTTGGCAGTAAGCCTGCAGTGGCCACCTTCACCAGACACCCTCTCCCAGGGTAAATCCACACTGTATACTTATTCTGTACACATTGTACTGTAGCTTATCATCTTCCTCTTAATTTCACAAGTTTATCTCACTTATAAATGTTGTTTGATTTAAGATGAGGGATTTCAGAGACCCCCTGGGGGTCACAGTGAGAATTTCTTTTCTGAAATTCTTTTGTGTTACAACCATAGACTGTAAAAACCATAGACAACCATAGACTGTAAAAATAAAATACTGTTACAACACAGTACGTCAATTTTGGCGCTATAGTTCCCTCAATTGAAATAATAAAATATGGACTTTGATGGTGTCATTCAAGGGATCATGGGAATTGTTTTCTTAATTTTTAAACAGCCTCCATTGGAAGTGAAAATGTATCTGATGTCAATCAGACAGAAATATGTCCCCGGGCAGATCAAGAAGGTTCTATCTATAGTCTTGCAGACTACATGGCATGCCCACTTTACTACACAACAGGCCCCCAGAGATAACTTCCATTACAATGACTTATTTTAATCTGAAACATAATCTTTTCCTGATCAAGTCATTTTTGTCCCTCAACCTTACCGGGTAGTTTTGATGCCTAAACCTAACCAAACTGTTTTGTGGGTCAAGTCCTGTAGTACTGTAAGTTGATGTTACCAGATGATTTGTTACAAAGAACCATCTGAAAAAGCGGCCACTGGAAACTGTAACAGAAAGGACAGGCATTTTCAAAAAAATACATAGGACGTGATGTCATTTCTGAAAGAAGAGGAAGTCTTCTGTAATGAAAAATACTCTCCAGCTATTGCACATCCAAGCTAACTTCTTCAGGAGCCGCCATTGTTGTTTAGAATGTCGTCTCTATGTTTCGCTACATAATTGGCTGCATGAAGCTGCTCACGGGTGGTGATTGGTCAGACCCTGCAGTTTTTCGACTCATTACTAAGAGCCTGATAAGATTTGCGATGTCATGATCCTGTGATTCTTGTAAAATCTCAATAATTCTCAGTTAAGCAAACTGTGTTACCACTGTGAGTGCTGCCGGACACGAGCCTGCTATGGCCCGAGGCGCTTGGGTTAGTGCAAGCTGATTTTGAGTTGCAACATTCTCTAACTGAAGGTCCGTCTTCGGAGCTGCCGCCTACTCTCCGTCTACTCTCCTCAAAGCCTCCCGGCGTGGTGAGGTGGAAGAACCACAGGGCTAAAAAACTTACCATTCTTTACATTCTTTAGACATTATACATTTAAAGTTTTGGGTTTGTTTGCTATATTTTTGCATTGCCTCGCAATGGTTTTTACATTCCATTTGATCCATAAAGAAAGGCTGAATTGTATTATGATATAGTATCATGTATTATGTAGTAGACCCCCCACTGGTTGTGAACACAGCCAGAGTGGGTGCTCCCTCAGCTGGTGCTGGCTCAGGCACAAGCCTCCCTGTAGTTTTACAATATTTAAGGTTTTAATACCAAATACACTTGGTAGGACTTCCAAGTAAGAATCGGATTGGTTATTATCCTCGTGATTATTTCACAGATAAACCAAGTAAGCTCAAAGAAGGGAATGATCAGCCGTACTTCTGAAAGTTTTTGTTTTGTTGGAAATAATGTCATCAAATGAGACTTCTTAGTGCAGGCAAAGATCTTTCCAAAAATGACATAAAAAGACTTGCATAAGTATTTTATTATGTTATAACATGATTTAGCCATTGTGGTGTGGAGACGACGAGATCTCAGTAGCTGACCCCCTGGCTGCTGGTGATTACAGCTTTCAGAAAGCAATGGGTGCTGTGTTTTACACCTGTGCATTGCCTCTCCCATTCATAACAGATGTTAATACACACTATTGTCCAGAGAAAGGCAGGATGTTTTGTGAAGGAGAGAGTAAAAGAGTGAGACGCTCCAAGTCTGTGTCTCCTCTCCTCCATTACCCAACGTAACATCAATGAATCTTTTGAGCATTGCTATCTTCAAAAGTCAACCCAGCTCGCCTCCCTCAGACAAGACTGTAATTATTCTACATTTGCATGATAAGTGTGTCTGCCTGTGTACGCATTTATGTATGTATGTATGAGTGCTTAAACGCACATTAGCCGCAGTCGGGCACGAGTTCTTGTCTTTTATCTTGGCGTAAAAGACGGGAAGAGGCCTTTTTTAATGTGCGAGTCTGGATCGCTGTCTCTTTGCTCTTCATCTGAGTGTTCATCATTAGCCACTGTCAGCCGGAGAGCTTTGAAGTGGAGTCAGGGGCTCTCTGCCGATGTGGAATAGTTATGACACTCAGGCTCCGTGTTTTTGTGTATTTGAGTGTGCGTCCGCTTGAATTTCTGTATTTTCCTATCACGCAATCTTTCCCTTTTTTTTTTATACGTGAAAATCTTGCAAGTGTGCCCATTTAACATGCATGTACATTAGCAGTGATGCTGCATGCAATTACAAGAGAGGAGCTGTGGAAAAAAAAAAAGAGATATGTTTGGTTTGGAATGTTCTAATAGCTCCCCATGCTTGACTAGCTCCGGTGATGGGAAGATGCTGCGATAATGGGAGAAAGCAGGAAAAGGGGGTAAACGAGTGTGGTGAATGATGCTTCGCCTTGTGAGATGTCCTGTACGTACAGTATCTATAAGATGCAGAGCTTCACGCATAGATAAACATGTACGGAGTCAAGCAGACAGAGAAACGTTTTTAGATGTGTACGATCTCCCAAGGCCTCATTAGTTTCTGAATAAGTGTGTGTGCACTGAGGCATAACTGCATACATAGTGTATGGGCACATGGCAGCCCGTACAGGCAGCACTTGATTGGCCTGCAAACTCGTCTCAGTGGGCAGTCAGGTGCACCATGTAGCAGTGCCTCGTTTTGGCTTATTAATTATGCATTATGTTTATTCAGTCGACATTGCAGCTTTTTTGTCCCATCCGCTTTCTTAAATATAGACACAATGTTCCCAGCACAGTAAGACTCCTCTGCGCATGTAGAAATTAGTGACAAGCCAATAAAAGAACACTTTTGGCCCGATACCCTTCTTCACTGTGATGCTGAAGGCATCTGGTGCAGCAGTAAAAAGTTTGATGCAGGTGTGGTCCTGTTCCTGAGGTTTTTATTGCTGCTGGTTCCCGGTCAGGTCTACTCCTTCTTTCCCAAAAGAGGTGATTAATCTTGCGGTTTGAAGAAGCAGTTTAAGAAATAAAGCTGTGGTATTGATGTGTGCAAACCTGGCAACAGCATGTAATCATTGCTTCACAGAGTATAATCTGAGCACATTATCAACAACTGACGGTTGTTATTGTGAATTCATGACACTGAAGACATTCAGACATTTAGCCTTGTAAAGTAAAAAGAAAAAAATAGAAAAGCAAAAGAAAGTAAAGGATGTGCCAGTGATCCCAGGTGCTTTAATTCAACTCTTTTCCAAAGCACTTTTACTTTCAAGGGTGTTTTTTTGGAGACAAAGGCACAGCTGGATTCTACTACTGTCAGACAAAAGTGGTTCAGGCCAAATGTTCCCATCACACTACATGACATTCAAAGTCATCAGAACCTAGTACTGGTCACACACAGCAACTTTATATTGCAGTGATGTCTTCTCTAAACGTATTACATAACAGTCGAAATAAGGCATTAAAAAGTGATGCCAAGGGGCACTGAACAAACATCCATGTAGTTTGGAATGGGAACAGTTTGCCCCCTCAACCCGTGTCTTGCACTCTCATTGGTTATAGCTCCCCAACAGGTCTGGCTATTTAGCCCTTAACACTTCACACATTGCGCTAGAGCACCAACTTACTTTGTTTTGAGTTAGGGAGAGCAACGGTACTACATTCGAACCAATCGGCAACCAGAAACTCATATTGGTTGTAAATGTGGACATCCATCTACCAGTTGCTGATCCACATTGTTCGTCCAGGGAACTGCTTGTTCCTGTTCCAAATGATGATCAACGGGGTGGCATCAAAGACCTGCAATCAGGGTTCAACCCTAATGACGCCCCTTCATGCAGGGAAAGGTAGAGAACAGAGATGTTCCATTATTGTATATAACATTCTGGTATTTGAATAACTTAATGGTGTTAGCGTCTAGGAACTCAGCCAGTTGCCCAATTGGGTCCTTGCTTAAAAAAAGTAAACAAAAACACTTTAATAGACTATGCTACTATTTCTGCTTTAACTTGTTGAGACTTCATGTCCGTTTCAACCTTTTGCGGCAAATGTTTTAAAGCCGGAGATGCAACGGACAGCTAATGTTATCATAACCAACTACTTTCTGCTTCACTTCTGCCATTTACATGCATTTATTTAACTATCTTTTATAACGCCTAACCATGTACTCTTTTAATATTTTTAGAACCACTCCTGTGGGTTGTATTTGAGGGCAGGGACAAACAACGTACTTGGTTGCATGGTTTGAGTGAGTAAAGGAAACAAAAGTAGCTTCAGATGAAGATTATGTAAAGGAAGCTGCTTCTTTTCCATGTGTATGCAGCGCTCACTGTACAAGCCTCTCTATAGGTATTCAGAAGCCAGTGTTACATAAGTCATACATGTCAGCTCAGTTGTCAGCAGTTAGCAGTAGAAATGATGTGAGAGTGAGTGCATGGAGGGCAAGACATTACATCAGATCAATAGTAAAGATCCCTACAGTCTAAATTAGACTCCCGCCCACCACCACCCCCCTATAACGACTGACAGCCTTAATAACTGTCCTAATAACAGGAGAGCAGATTAATAAAGCATACCGTAAATGATTACCTCCATCATTAATCCATCCCATGGCTATTTAAAGCTGCATGTATTAACTATTTGGACAGAAGGTTTCATGTGTTAATGGCCTGGTTGAACACACCGAGCGCTTGGAAGTACATTAGAGGAACATATGATTTGATTAATGCCATTCGCAGGAATAGAAACAAATTACGAAGGCGGATCAACGCTGTTCACCTGAAGAAGAAAGAAGCTGAGAGTTCAGCAGAGAAATGAAATATTTGCGCTCGAACTGGTGTAATCCCCTCGCAGCGGATACGAGATGAAGCCTGGCCCTCTCATTAGCTGTATTTGGACCAGATTGCATCGGGTCCACTGATTCATTTGGGAAATCCATCTATATATTGCGAACAGCCTCCCTATGGCTGCGCTCGAGGCTCAGCCTGTTAGAGTGTGGATGATGACAGAGCTGATTCAGACTTAATAAATAATAGAGTGTTACTGGAGGTATCACCTGATGAATATTGCATTCCCATTCCTGTCGCCCGCCCGCCTGACTGTCTGTCTGTCTGTCTTTCTGTTTGTCTAAGAGCCTACCTGGCCTGATGCCAGCTTTTTGTGGTATCCAGTGGAAATATCCAGTTCAGCTACATGTCGACAGCTGGCGGGGTTGGAGGCACTCTGCATTTGAAAACACCCACAGTGTCAGGCAGCAAATGCGAGACAATTACTTCTCGTCTGCAGCACTGAAACTTGTTCCAAAAAAATGTAGCGTCCCGCCCATCTGACACGCACCGCGGGTGGATGCTGTGCCAGCTGGAGTGCACAGAGTTGAAGAAAGGAGGGACGAGGGGGTGCAGTTTCGAAGACGAAGAATAAATTATCACCTTCAACAGATTATTACTGGGGAAGGTGTTTGGGAGTGTGTCACTGCACTCTGAGGAGCACGTGTGGGCTTGCACCTTTATATTTCTCTCTGACTCACAACCACGACGGCGTTATGAGCATGATATATCCTCTTATGTTGTCAGAGCTAATCATGGATATCAGTAAGAGGTTTTAATGTACACACGGAAAAGCAAGTTCGTGCATGCATAGGACACCTGCTGATTGTTAGTACGAGCAGGCAAATGCAGAAAAAAAGCCCAGATAATGCGTATTGCCATATGTAGAGAAACAGAGAGAAACATTTTTTATTGTTTCTATCAGTCAAAGGATGTCTTCAAAGCTATTTTTAAATGGTTCCCAAATGGGAACTTATGTGTTTGCTTCACATCACGAAGAGTATGACATGTCACCATCTGTCACATGCTTTTTTTGTGAAAACAGGATGTTTTTGGCAGCATACAGTGAGAAGACATGTCAAAAGGTGATACATTCTCTCATGTTGCCAAAGAAATTACGACCATTCGTGCTTCTGCTGCTATTTACTTTAACCAGAAAAAAAGCCACTGTAGACAAACAAGAATCCAATAAATATTTTGACATTTTGAATACAGATTTATGCAAAATGAAAAAAAAAAACTTAAACTAAAGTAACATTAATCTCCAGATTGGGGTATCAGCACTGTCTACATTGAAAGTATTGTTTGGATTTTTGACTGTTTTCCAGTGGGTAATTTTGTGTTTTTGTCTCATGATGTTGAATATGACATGTCACCATCTGTCAAATGTTTTTCAGGGATAACAGACTGTTGTTGGCAGCACAAAAAGATATATGATAAGATAAAATATCCTCTTATTTTGCAAACAGGGATATCACAAAAAATATCTAAAACATACACAAGCTGAAGCAAGTTCTTTCATGCGTGTAATACCTGCTGATATAATAGAAAAGACCAGCCAGTGTTAACTAAGAGTCTACAGACATGTTAGCAGCTCCATGAGGCTGGACTTAGTCACCATGACGCTAACTGCTAATACAAAATGACAAAGCTTATATGCTTATGTTTAGTAGGTTTAATGTTTACTTTGTTAAACCCTCTTAGTGAAGCATGTTAGCATGCTAACATTCACTAATTAAGGCTAAACACACAAGCTGTTCTTATTCACTGTTTGTACTTTTACCTGCCAAAACTGACGCACTATAACTATAAACCAGGAGGCGCATCCCATCATCAACATCTGTTGTTATGCAGTGATCTCGAGTGGCTGTAGTTATTGCGATGGAAGCAAAGGACGAAGTCAGACATCGTAGTATAAAGGGAAAGAAAAGCATAGGACTTCGCCCAAGAGACTGCTGTTCATATCCTTGTTAAACCAAAGGTCAAAATGGTTATTTTCAGTTTCACACGTAAGTCTTCCTGTAAATTAGCCTGCACTTAAGTCAGTTATATACAGAATTGTCAAATTCAAAACCATGACTGTTTATCGAAATGTAACATCGTAAGATATCATATGAACCATTTTGCATGTGGTTTTGTCAAAAAATACTGGAGGTCGTCACACAGTTAGCATTGTTATTTTGTAGTTGCAAGTCGTAGCTGTAAGTTATCTCATTCATTAACTTCTGTACGTAACATGTTTTGTTCTCTGCCATTCTCAGAGTTTGCTTCCAACTTGTGTAACATGATTGGTCAGGGCCTCTTCAGCTCATAGGCCACTTTAATGTGTTGTTTTGTATTCTTATGTGAAAGCATTGTTGGTGAATTTGAAGACTTTACTGTCCTTCCCAATCACACACCTTTGTGAAACAGGCATAAACATGCCTAAGCCTTTTATTTTTCCTTGTATTGTTAGGATATACAGGAGATGATAACCTAGTCTCTCTAGATTTAATATAGATATGCAGCACTTACTAATTATTTTGGCTCATAACACTTTTACTGTCAACGAGACTAAATAGAAAGTGCAGTACAGTAACCTCATATTACTGTAGCACAAGCCTGGCTGCTTATTACTGCGTGCACACATCATTGAATCACTGTAACATGTCTTTGCAAGCATTTCACCACATATTAACAACATTACCCTGGTGAGCAGCACTGCAACATCATTGCTAATTGCTTCAGAATTGCATCGTGTGGCAGTAATAGAAAGGGCGGATACAGGAAAAAGAAATGTTTTTTCCCCTCATTTTATTGATTCATTCTCCTTTAACTGTTTTATGCTTCTCAGCAGCTAATAGTATTACTGCAGCTTACTGTATTTTAGATCATTAAACTAAAAAGTGATTGAAACAGTGTGATGTCAGAACAGTAACAGTAAAGTGATGCAGTGAAGTACAGTTACAATCATCATTTCGGCTTGTGGGAATGTAGGATTTATTGAAGTGTAAAGTCAGATTTGATGATCGACATTAACATGAATACATCATATTCAGGAAATAATATAGTTCATTTTACTTAACATCTTTTAATGGCAGCAATGTCACTTTTTTCACATTACAACCCGATGACAAAAAAGTTGGGACGTTGCCTAAAACATAAATATAACAGAATACGATAATTTGCTAATCGTTCGTTCAACTGTGTATGTGAAAGTGTGTGTGTGTGTGTTTGTGTGTGTACTTCCTACATATTGAGGACCAGAACAAGTTTTTAATTAACAGAGTGAGGACATTTTTGGAAGGTGAGGACATTTCATCCGGTCCTCATTTCTTCAAAGGCCTGTTGCTGGTTAAGACTTGGTTTTAAGGTTAAGGTTACATTTAGGTTGAGTTTAGGGTTGTGGTGTGGCATGTTGTTGTGATGGTTGACGATAGAGTAAGGGGCTAGTAACAAATCACGCCCTCTGTTTCTCTTCTCACTTTTCTCTTAGTCCTTTTCTTATTCATTTTTAATTGATGCAGCTCTATTTTTTCGTTCTTACTATATGTTTTTTCCCTTTATGTTTCATAAATCACTAACATCAGTTGCCTCAGTAATTGTTGGTATGTCCACATTGTTTACATGTGTATGCACTAATTAGCAAAGAAAGAAAAATACATGGGTACTGCAGTTCTTTCTGTAATAAATAGAAAAAAATATTGTGAGGATCTGATAAAACCCTACATTATGCTTTACCCACTTTAATCATTTTGTTATTTATCTGCAGTTGTGAAAACTGAGCCAAAGGAATAATAAAATGCTGTCATTTAGGTCTGATATACAGATGTTTGGGACAATGTTTTTATCTATATTCAGAGCCTGTCTCTTCCGCTCTCCCATAATATGTGGGTGGCTGCCAATCAAGTCTCTCTGTGCATGTGTGTTTTTGATTGTGCCAGCATGTGTCAACACTGCCACAGCCAGTGTGTGTGTGTATGTGTGTGTGAATGGAAGAAGCTTTTGCTTTTCAAAAGGTATAGGCAGAGAGAGGAAAGAGTGAGGAGCCTAATCAGCCAATCAGAAAGCAGATGAGCAGGTTGGATAGGCTGCGGGGGGTGAGGTAGAGCTGTTACTACAGAGGAAAGATTTTTTTTTTTTGGCTAGCAACACAGCGACCAATCACAATCCATAAACAGACCAAAACAACTTTATACACCAATGACCCTGTCTGGGTGTGTGTTTGTGTGTGTGTGTGGGTGTGGAAAGAGGGTGAAAAATAAGACCAGGCAAAAAACTGCCAGCTCCAGGGATTTTTGGCAGCTGCCCAAATTGTGTGTGTGTGTGTGTGCTTGTGTGTGTGTGTGTGTGTTGAAGTCAGTCTCAAAAGGAGATGGGCAGAGAGCGCAGAAACTTCTCTTTTAATTTGACATGGTTCACCGTCTTGGCATGCACTAGCTGCCTCTCCAAGAGTGTGTGTGCGGGTGTGTGTGAATGAAAGTGTGTTTGTGCTTGTGTATGTGGAAAGCCACATATGGACTTATGTTGGGTGTGCATTTTTGTGTGTGTGTGTTTGGGTGAGTGACAGCTCTGACCTTTTCAATATGCCTGTTAAACCTGAGCTCTTGTCCCAGTGCAGACGTGCCTGTGTCAACTCCAGCACTCCTACATGAAGGTCAAACTCTCTCCTGTTGGAGTATTGGCACACACACATACACACACAATCACACACACTTACATGCATAGTGTTTCCTGTCATGTTGTCCCCATCTTCTCTACAAATAATGTGCTCTCTGGCCCCACTAGCATGTCCAAGCAATTACCACATCATACTGATGCATGTACTCTGCTCCCCACCAGGCAATAATTGCGGATTTAGTCATTCTCACTCTGTTTTCTTCCTTTTTCCTCTTGGTGGCAGTTTTCTGGCCTTGTTACCGTGGTCACCATGATGTCTGCTTCCATAGGTTGAATCCCTGACAGTGTGTAGTCTTGATTGGTGGGATTACTCCGCTCATTAGAGAGGTAAATGTATGTTGTCTGATGGATAAAGTGATAAGTCTTTTGAGTCTCTCTGGCTGACGAGACTAAATGAGATTATTCATTCATATGAATAATGCAGTCTGAATGATGTTGAAGGTATTAAACAGCCATTTGTAAATAATAGTCTGAATTAAGCAGACTTTCAATGGTAATTAAAAAGATTAAGATTGACATTATTCCATATTATTTTCTTATTGTCAACAAATCCCATGAAAAAACAATAACCTGATATAGTGTGTGTTAATGAAAATGAAAATAGTCCCCCCAAAAATACACTATTTACTACTGTTTGAGTAATGTTCGCTTAAAACTACAGTGCCCATCTGTTGTGACATTTTTGGAAAAACTAACTTATTTGTTTTATTCAGTAAGCTAATAATGGATGACATAATGGATGAAGTATCCAGTATGTATGACGTACTGTTTATAAGCCCAAGTGCTATCCAAGTAAAATGTGTCGATTTTTGTACTTGCACTACTTGTATGTGTATATACCCATTTAGCGTCTGTTTGACACCCACCAGTCTTTAATTCCAGTGTAAACACATCCATGGTAATATTAAATGCACTGTTGTTATTTACAGTTAACCTGCATCAATGCATCGGTTAGTCAACTATGGAAGTTGTTGTTTTTAAACCCAACCCTGTTCTTTTACCCTAACATTAAATATGTGGGTTTTATTACCTAAAGTTGACCGTTTTCTGTGGACACAGAAGTGTATTTTGTTTGTTTAATCCTTACCTTAATACTAGAACGACAAGGCCCCATGTTTGGGGCTGAGAGTCACAAACATGGTAGGAAGGTCGGAAAGTATTGAAAAACAGACTAAAGAGCCATCGGTCTTGGTCTTTTCATTGTACGACACACATAAAGTAACACCTGGTTTTTTCTTTTCTACGTAACATAACAATGATAAAGCATAAGCAAGATGTGAATTGAGAGTATAAGGTCAGGCGTGAAAAGAAAACTTTTATTCAAGGTCTAAAAACAAACATAAGATCCAGGATGAAACAGGTGCAAGGTGAAAACCATAAAAAGATACACATCACATATAAAAAATATATAGCCGGGATATAGGATGTGTGTGTGTCTCTGTGTGTGTAAGTGTGTATATATTGAAATTTTACTTAGTGTGAGTTAAAGTGTTCTCCTGTGTGTTTGCACTTCTGTGAACATGCCTGTGAATGTGTGTATCCATTTCAAACTCACTTGATACTTCATGAATGTGTGTGTGTGTGTGTGTGTGTGTGTGTGTGTGTGTGTGTGTGTGTGTGTGTAGCCTTTGCACATGTTTATATAAATGTGCTTACATGAACTTGTTTACATCCATTCCTGCCTATAGGTGTATGTGCCTGTCCAGCTTTCTATTTGTGTGTGAGTTTGTTTGTTTGTGTGTGTGTGTGTGTGTGCGATCATCACACAAGGGAGATGCTTACAGTCCATTTGTCTGCGAGCACACTGACCATTAGCTGGCCACCATACATAATGTATAGCAGTGACCTTTCTGCACACTGCACCCTTAGGCCTATAAGCCATTGTTTGGTGTTGTATTGATTTTTACCCCCCTCATAGATGGAGACGGTGATTTGAGGGGAGAGACTGAGTGCCGCTGTGTCTGCTGAAAGGAGAGGGGAGGGCAGAAGCAATGGAGTGTAAAGAATTGAAAAGGCTCGGCTTTGGAGAAGGACACAGACAGCGGCACATACCTGTAACCCCCTTCTCAGCAGAGTGAGGCTGGCCCCCTTGTAAAGACAGGGTCACGTTCAATAGTTGCAGACCATACAAGTGCCACCTATACACAGCCCATTAGACTGAGTGGTGAGTGCGAGGCTGCACGGTAAACAATTTAAGTCCCTGAAAGATTTTCAACATTCATCAGGCTTGACTTGGTGGAAAAAAGGCACGCGGTAGGGGAAAGGTGGAGGGCGTCAGGGTTTCCATCTGCACACCTTCCCTATAATCTGCCCGAATGTTCTTTATATCTCTCCTGCTCCAGCTGACAACTAAAGTGGAGATACATCGAGGAGGAAAATGGGCTGAGAGAAATGTTTTGGTGTCCTACAGTGATGGATCTTTAAGCCGCCTGGCAGACGGAGGAGGAGGGATTTGATTTCACTTTGTTGTCACCCAGAAGGCCGGTTGTTGATCTGTAGGGAGGACTGGACCTGCGATCAGACAGGTGAACCATGAAGCCAGATTAGTGAGTTAGTGAGGTATGTTGAGCGTAAAGCTACAGTTTTCAATGTCACAAAGGTGGCTCTCTTTTAACCTAGATCACCATGGCAAGTTATGCTGCAGACCTAACTCCGTCCAGACCAGTTCATGCTCAGAGTTTTGGATTGAGAAAAAGGTTTTTCTTTGGCTGGAGAGTTTTGATGTCGTTTTGAGCTTTACGGATTCTCAGCTCTGGGAATACAGGATATACATCACTGGCCACTGTGCTGTGGTGGTGAGGTCTTCATCTGCTTTGAGGTTGAACGTGGTGTGTGTTCAGAGATGGTCTTGTGCATAACTTGGTTGTAACGAGTTGTTATTTGAGCTACTGTTGTCTTTCTATCATCTCCAACCAGTCTGTTCATTCTCCTCTGATCTCTGGCATCAACAAGGAATTTTCCCTCACTGGATATTTTTTCTTTTCCAACCATTCTCTGTAAACCCTAGAGACGGTTGTGTGCAGTTTGTGAAATACCCAACAACCCTGTTACATTCAAAGTCACTTAAGCCACCTTTCTTCCCCATTCTGATGCTCGCTTTGAGCTTCAACAGGTCGTCTTCACCATGTCTGCCTGCCTAAATGCATTTTGATTTGATTTGGCTGATTAGATATTTGTGTCATCGAGCAGTTAAACAGGTGTACCTAATAAAGGGGCCTGTGCGTGTAAATGCAACCCTGTAGAGCTATTCATTAGTGATGCTGCCAAACGAAGACGTGCACTTCCAGATGAACCTACAGGCGTTCAGTTAGTGATTATTATACAGGTGGATATGTTGGCAAACAAATCCAACAGACAGAAAAAATGATTAAGTCTGGGTTGTAATTCCAGGCTCCTAGCATGTCAAACATCCCCTCTCCTTTTCATTCCTAATCTATCCAACTTGTTAGGGAAATATTAGTCGGTTGAGCTGCTCAAAGCTCTGCTATGTTCACCAGCTAGTTAATAATTTTTTATCTTGGCAGTCTGATGCTGTCCGGTAGTGTAAAGTTTTTTTGTTTTTGTTTTTTTAGCTTTTTCAGTTGTGAAAGGAACCAAAACAATACATTTGTGTCCTGTAAAACCACACCAATGAGCTAAAATATGCTAAAATGCTCTGTAAGGCTGCAAGTGTTTTTTTCTGTGACTAGTATAAAACATGTATAGGCGCAGCGTTAAAGCTATTAGAAATTAGCCAATGTAAGTAAAATTCTCCTTGTATCCTGAAAGCAGAGAATAATTTACTGCAAAGTGAAATGTGCAGGGTTTATTAAGCTGCTTTTTACTACTGTACTACACCTAAACCTTGGATCACATGATCAACTTAACAATGTGATAACTCCAGGATATGTGAAATACCCTCTACAGTATGGACCTCTATATCTACCAGGCTCCTCCTGTAATCATGCTGCTAAAAAAAAACACAATTTCTTGCAAATGTGAATTAAAGTGTTTTATAGTTTTGATTCATAAATATACTCGTAGTGGTAGTATAATGGCTAGTAGAGCCATTTTGATTGAGGGACAGAAATGTGACGCTGTAATACCGACACTAATGCAGCGCTGATCACTCTGTTAACAGAGGGAGAAAGAGAAGAGAGGGGGGGGGGCGAGCTTGCTGAGGGTAGAAAATAAGTGGCATCCCGCAGAGCTTTCTAATTCCACCAGGAGATTGACACCTGAATGTGCTTTCATGCAGCAAACCGCTGGGTGGCAACACCCCGCCTTTTTCCCTTTTCCCTCTCCATCCACCCCCGCCCCGCCCCACCCTCCTGTAGACCCCTGCTCACCTTGCGATGTGACAATGCATAAAATATCCATCTTAATGAGACATTTAGTCTAATATTGACTTTTAAAATGTTTATTTGGTAAACAGCATTTTCACACTTTGCTTGAAGTGCATTTGGACGCATCAGAAGCCCATTAAGAGCATGAAGAAACTTGCAGGGTGCACCAGAAAATTACATTTGAGTTAATGGTATGTCGTTAATTATTCAGTTTGCCCCATAAAGTATTCAAGCCTCTAATTTTAAGCACATTACGTTTATTAAATCATGATGTGATTATGATAATCATAAGGCAATCACGGTGCACTTTTGATAGCTTTTTAGGTGAGAATGTAGCAGAGGAAAGAGCAGCAGATCTTTCCAATAGTCATTTGAGAAAAGCTGATTTGCATTGGAAATGAGTGGAACTATATCACATTTTTCACTTCTTTAAAGGAGAAGACAACTTTTCTATCATCCACCTGTCATGTTGTCTTTCATCGAATTCCTCCTGTGTAATATTTTTGATCACTCCTGTTGTGTCCTTCTGCTGTTTGTTCTCATTCATCTTGTGTCTCCATTGAAGGTGGACGAGGAGGAAGCGAGGGAGGGAGGGAGGGAGGGAGGAAAGGAGGGAGGGTCTGGGGACAGAAGAGCCTCACAGCGGGCCTCCGTTCCATTTATCAACACGAGGATTTCGCAGCGCGACGTCTTAAAAGCCAACTCTGAAACCCTCTCCGCTCCCCCTGCGAACAAAGGCAGAAAGAAACCCAACTTAAATGCGAAAACCTGCCTTTCCTTTTCACGCTGAGTTCACCTTTTCACCAATAGGTACTTTTCGGCGTGCGACTACATGAGGTTATATTCCTTTCAAAAGGAGATGGCAGATAAAAATAAATGAGGAACATTTACAGAGCCTTTCTTGGCGGCCTTGGCGCTCTGCTATTTGTGTAAAAGGGCTTTTTTAGAAAACATTTATTAATTGTATTCACTCTGTTTTCTTTTCCTCTTTTTTTTTTTAATCTCTATCTCAGCCCTGGCTTTCATGGTGTGCTGTAGCATTTCGGCATGACAAGCTGAATCAAGGCTAGAACACTGAACACCTCTGTATGACATCTATTCAGCCGCCTCTGAGAAGCCGTTTACCCGCGATATTCTTCAGCTCTGTGAAGAGGCAGATAGAAACAGCCAAGGGTTTCCATTGACCTTCCTTGATACATACAGAACTATAATGTGTGTGTGTGTCGGTGTGTGTGTGCATGTTGTCATTACTGGGTCCCTTCCACATTTAGCCCTCCATATGGCTTATGTAGATAGCTTTCTTTGGGTCATGTCTTGGCTCGGCTTTAATTAGTGGATTTGCTGCTAATAGATGGAGCTAATTAACAGGGATTGGGGCTCCTGCACGTTTGCCACTGTCCCTATCTGTGTGTGCGTGCGTGCGCTCATACGTGTGCGAGCTGACATGCTTCTGTCTACCCGACGATGGAGACAACGGATGCTGTCACCTTGGTAACCATGTAAAATGGATTCCAGGGGTGGAATCAGCTCGAGCCAATTAGACATAGACATGCTATGGAGATGGCAGGGCGCACACAGATACACACTCAGAGTCTGTGGCACTCTCTCTCCCATGCACACAAGCACACACACACACACACACACATGTAGACAGTCAGACAGCGTCTTGCCCCAGGCTGTGTGGATATGACCATCATAATCACATCATCCCCCCCTGATAACAATAACTCTGCTCAGGGATGCAAATAATCTGTGTGTCCACATATCTTATTATTGCAATCAATAATAACGAAGCACCCTAACACACACACACACACACACACGCAAGAATAACACCCCTGTCACCCTAATGAGAAAGTATAGCCTATTACCATGCTTTGTGTGTTGTTGTGTGTGTGTTTCAGCAGCTGTGTCCCTCCTTCTTTAAAAAGCGACGAGATCAAAACGGAGCAAAGGGCTCACGGGGCGTAAAAACTAATTTACTTTCAAAAAAAGTCATTCTGCCGGCTGAGTTTCTCTTTCTTCCCCCCTGCCGTCAAGTAGCCCCACTCTTTATCAAAAGCACAGTGATTGAGAAACAGGCCAAATGTGCAGGGGAAGAATGAACACATGCTCGGGTTTGATCCGGCATGCGTGGTTTTTCCCAAAAGCAAAGCGGTGACCCATATGCATTCTCGTTGCTCTCAGCCCGTCCTGATGAAATGGCCACAATATTACTGCTGACTTTGTGATAACACTGTTACTTATGTCAAACACACACACACGCCCCTCAGTGTGCATGTGTGTTTGAGTGGCTGACGCACTCGCAAGTGTCGATAAGTGACTGTAAGTGTGTTTGTGTGATGTGTGTGTGTGTGCTGATAAGTGTTGATAAGTGAGTATGTGTGTGTGTGGATGATTGCTGATTGGTGGCGGGATGTCTATTGTTAATGAAATCCTTTGTGCCACTCTGATTGGCTCATCAATCAAACAGCAGTTCGCATATTACCCATAACCCCTTTCTGCTCTCTCCAGGTGGTGGATTACAATGTGACGCATGCACATGTGTACACACACACACACATACACACACACGCACAGACACAAACACGTGATGGAAGGACCAAACCTAGTCATACACACACACGCACGCACAGGTATATACATGCACACAAGATAACACATAAAAGTAACCAAACACACACACACCGACATAAATGTGCACAAACACAAAAAACACACAAACAAAAGAATACATAAACAAACATATGCATATGTATACACACACACACACA
>CAFUXE010000273.1:157892-171530 GCA_903364295.1 Serranus cabrilla | reverse complement strand
CACACACACACACACATACACTTGTATACATGCACACACACGCACACACACTTCTCTGCATTTACACATACTGTACATAAACACCCTCCAGCTTCGCTAAAAGCTTTACGTCAGTAGTTTCCCCAATGTCGCTGTCATCTCAATATCCATCCACAGAATGAAGAAGACAATGAGACAGTGAATGCATCATCTGCATTAATTTCTGCTTGATTCAAAGTGTCGTGGCTAAAGAGGGCAAAAGGAGGGGTGGCGGGGGGAGGAGGTGGAGGCGAAGGAGGGAAAGCGAGGAGGAGAGGTAGATAGACAGGAGAAATGGAGGGGGTGTGTGGGGGGGAGATGTGAGGAAGAGGCCTTGGGGGACACCTCGCTGCGGCTGGCCCCGGGGCTATAGGAGAGAAACACACACACTCGCAGATCCACCGAGATTAGTAACAACAGACACACACGAGTGCACATAATCACATCCACACATATGCACGCTCATGCAGAAAAGCCACAGACATAACGAGGTAAACGTCCCAAACAATGGTTGTGAAATCAAATGAGGATACAACAGAGATACAGCAGTGTTCCAGCACACACATGTACAGATAGGGCTGTATGTAACGTAACAGGCCTGCAGGCAGAGAAAGGCCTATAGGCAGTAAACAATTAGAGGCATGTTCCCATCAGATGTCTTCCAATCAGTGCAGGTAAAATAAACATTTAGATGGTGATATAATTACTACACTCAAGTATAGTTTTGAGGTATTTTTACTTTAGGATTTTTATTTTCTTCTACTTTGTGCTTCTACTGCAGGACGTAGATCCACAACAATATAATCTGACAGTTTGAGTCGCTGGTTAAGATTCTACAAACAGTCTCTAGTGTTGCTCAGTTCTTACGGAAAGTAACAAAAAATAAATAGATAAATAAAAAAAATTCTAGATATCTAACATAATAAATAAATAAATACAAATAAATAGATAAAAAATATACAGCGAGCTGCAAAAACAGGTGTACAGTAAGGAGTGCTAGGGTGTGTGAATGCTGGGCAAACAGTTTGAACATTTAAGGGATTAATATGTTATTATTCATGTGTTTATACAATCAATAAAATATGTTTTGTTTTTCAGTATAATTTCAGTCATGGAAACTTACTTTTGCAGCTCCCCTGTATATAAAAAACAAACACATTTTTATAAAAAAGACATAAAAAATGATAACTAACTGCTGCGCTATCCAAAAGTATAGGAAGTAAATAATATGAGCTCCAACATCCACAGGCTGTGTATATGTAAGAATATTCTAATGGTCACATGAATGGGCCACTCTCCATAATAAATACTTCTTCAGATAAGATTTTATTGATACTTATGCTTTTATCAATTTCATTATTGATTCCTGATCAGTTTTCTTTTCTTAGCTGTCCATGCAGCCATGCTAAGAACTGCTTATTCCTCTAAACCATGATTCCTTCTTGTTGTAAGTTTTAAGTTGCATACAAACACTAGTTTGAAGTAATTGTTTCTGATGTTTAACTGTCAGTTAAACCAACATACATAAAAGGAACTGATGAGCTCGGAGCCATACGATCCTGATGAATTAGACAACTGGAACCTCTTTCCAATTAGTACTGGTTCTCGATTACAACTGCTTCTTTTCATACATTAGGTACAGCACATTTTGCTGATAATACTTGCATAACTTTTGCTTAAGTAACATTTTGAATGCAGGATATTTACTAATAATGCAGCATATTGTAGGGTGTATAACCTACAGTCAACATGTCCTAGTTTGGAGAAGCAGTTTGTTTGTGTTTATGTGACTTTTGGTGTTTTAAACATTGAGACAGTGATAGACTAACCGCTCCCGTGTTACACAAGCTAAAACGACTGTTTTTGTCAAAGGAGTCTGGTTCAGTATTCAGTAGATGTATGAAGGAAGAAGAAAGAGGGAAAGGTGAAATATTTTGTTCGTAGTGTTGCATTTGATGTCACACTCCAGTGAAATTGAAAGTTTTATAAGACTGCAGGGACAGAAGGGATTATTCCAAAAATTTGATGGTGTTATTGGTTTGAAATTTCAAGTACATTTACTGATATGTGATGTAACAACTACAAAAAGCAGCATGTCTACCAAGCAGGAAGGTAAGGTAATAGAGTTTCAAGGTACAAACACGGAGGAAAATTAGATTTTTTGGCATGAAATGTTCTGTATTAGGATCCGAAAATAAGATGACAAGGTGCAAAATTCATTTTCACTTCATTTTCTCTTCAACCCATCAAGCAGACAGGCGTCTTCTTCCTTCCCCCCCTTCTCCCGTCCTCCCCTCTCGTCCAACCTCTTGTTCCACATCTCCACTTTTACGTCTCAACAGCCTGTCAGCTCTGGGACACAGTTATGACTCATCTGTCTGTCACATTGAAGATGCCAGACAAACAGACAGCCAGAGAGTCCGTCTTTATCTCCGGAGAATGAATCACAATTTGGTGCTGGATGCCTCGTCCAAAATCAAGCAATCTGTGCTGTCTGCACCCCCCCTTCCCTCGACAGTTGGCAGTTTGCTTGATTACAGATACTTTATTGTAGAGCTGATCAATATGATGTTGATTGGCAGGAGGAAGCACTTTTCCTGAACTGATTGTACAGTAGTGTAGCAGTTTGATCCGTTTCTGTGAACTCTGTGAAAACATGAATTTTATTTATTATTATAACAGGTTTCAGTTAAGATGGTGTAAACACTGTTTCTGAGGCCTTCCAATACTGATTGAAAAAGATGTCTTGAAGAAATACAAATAAATTGTCTTGCAGGAATTAACTTTTAATAATACTAATAATATTAATTGATAGGGTTTATTTAGCACTTTTCAAAATACTTAAATGGGTTTTACATGGAACACATTAACAAATACAAAATACAGAGAACAATCATTTTTGGAGAGGCAGTAGGAGTCAGGTATTATAGGCTTTCTTCAAAAGCTGAGCTGATTGTAAACGAGTGAGTCTGAGTTGCAGATGTTTGGAGGGAGAGCCAGAGGACTGTGGCAGCAGTGCAAAGGCTCTGTGCCCCGAGGTGCAGTGCTTGGTCCTGGTGACGGGGGTCAGAGGGTTGGCATCTGATGATCTGAGGTGGCGAGTGGAGGAGTAACAATGACTCAATGACTTTGGGGTTATTAGGGGCTTTGTCTGTTACGAGCAGGATCTTGAGGTAAATTTGGTGCTGAGTTGGGAGCCACTGAAGATAGATGAGTGTGACGTGTTCTCTGGAGCGAGAGTGGGTGAGCAACTGGGCAGCTGAGTTTTGGATATTGCTTTTTTGGAGGTCAGTGGAGGGAAAGCGGCAAAGGATGCTGCTGCAATTGTCCGGTCTGTAGGTTAGGAAGGCGTGAATGAGTGTTTCAACTTTTACTTTTGCAACCAAATTAATTCATACATTTTTTATATGTATGCATTTTGTTATTTAATTTAAAAAACAAACTTTTTTTAAAATGTGATTGTATTTGTTAAAAAAAGTTTTATTTGGGACATCATCCCATAAAGCCTTGGTTAAATTCACATGCATACACATCAACAAACAGCTGCAAACACCACAGAGTATAGGAGTTCTGTTTATAGTACTTCCTGGAGCAGCTTGCCACTGGCGATAGCAGTGTGCTTTCCTACACTGTGATAACAGTGAGCTGATAAAGCACTAAGAAAATGAGCTTAACAGCGCTAACATTTGTTGCACAGTGGTCATGTGGATAAGTCTGGACAAGTCCACAGTCCACATCTGATTACAAAATCTTTTGGCTAAAGTGGTCTCTATTGGATGGGCATTTTTGTTTCCAGCTGACTATATAGAACTGTAATTTGATTGGTGGAAAAACATGGTGGGACACTAAGAATGCATTTTCTGGTTCCTTAGACATTTTCTTGTGGGTAGAGCTTAAGTGGAGGTAGAATAATTAAGCTTTGTTGTTTTTTACCAGTGTCTGAAAAAATTAAAATTTTTCTCTGATCACACTCTCTCCAGGATCACAAATGGTACTTGAAAACTTACCATAAATGACATGACTAGACTTGCCGTTCCCTACACGGTTTCAATTAATGGATGGACGATCTGACTGATCTGAGGAATAACATTATCTACAGTGAAATACCCAGACAATAGAGAAACAAGCCAAAAGAGAAATGGTCATGTACTAGACTTCAAATATTAAAGTTTGACAACTAGCTAACAATGATAACTAGCATAGCATGATGCGCTAAGAGAGTTATGAGAAAATTCACCTATTGGTATTGAATTTCTGATTAACATTAAGTGGGCAAACCTTGAGACATATTTGATGTGTCCATACCTTTACAGACTGTTTTACCTCTAGTTAATCCAATAACAAGCATTTCTGGCAAATGTGTCAAATCCTTCTAACCTACCACATTTAACCATTGTTGTCTTATTGTTTCTCTACATGAAATGGCAGCATGTGATATAATTTCTAGCTGGAGCCATTATTTCTTCTATTTTGGCATCCAACAACATAGCAAGCTAACTTTTTCAGTTGGTTTCGCTGCCTGTTAACATGTAGTGACTGGTGTTTGCCTCCTGTTTTACTTTGTTTTGCCTCCAGCTAACACTATGATGTAATCGTGGTGTTAGCACTAAAGGGTCTATACCACCATAAAACAAACAGTAAATCAGCTGGGGACTGACGTTCTTGGTTGTTGCTTCGTCATGGATTTGGTAAAAAACCACATAGAACCACATGTTTATCCTTCAACTTTACCGTATTTTTCATGCTTGAACCACAATAGAATAATGCTCCCACAAACATCCCAACTGAAACTGTTGACATTATTTTCATCAGAGGTTGTTTAACTTCGGCTTATTTGTCTCTCTTTTGTTGAGAATTGGGGATTGTGGGCAGTGGATTTTTTTTTAGGGGGGCATAGCAGGTCAACAGTAAATGGCACATAGAAGTGCTGTGCGTCATCTGAAAGTTTGGGATCTGAAGATTAATTTGAGCATGCAGCTCAGCACTGTGTGTCAAATTGTTCAGCTTAGAAATCTCTAATAAAAATTAATTAATTAACAAAGTAAAATAATATTTCCAATGTTTTATTCTGGCCAGCAGGGGGCTGCAGGCCCTTTCTTGCACTAAATTTGTTTTGAAAGTGTTTAATGGGAAAATATGCACATTAGAGGAGGTGTCATCAAAGACTAGAATTCCTTTCCCAAAAGTGAACCGAACTAAAATTTAACAAATTCCAGTATGCATGAACTCTAGCTCTTATTACACAGTATGTTTAGAGACCAACATATATAATGATGTATGTGGTATGAATGGCCAGTTCTTATGCATGTACAATGTATTTTTCACCACCACAGCACAAGATTGATACTCTTTAAATGAAAGCAGAACACTGGTCTTGACATTGGCTCTAGCCCACAGCAGTTCAGGTTGAAGTATTACGTATAATTCACCTCTTCTATTCGTCTCTGAGTGGTTTTATATGGCATATCTGGAAAAACCGCATCTCCCATGATCCTTTGCCAAAGTGGCATGCTGACGAATGACAGCTGTCAGGGGTCAATCGAGAACCTGCTCCTTTGAAGCTGTCTTGTGAAAATAAGAAGCGTGTGTAGGTCGCAGGAGTGTGTGTACCCTGCTTTTTGTGTGTGTGTGTGTGTGTGTAAGATGGCCTAGGGCGAGAACTGTGAGGTTTTCCAGCCCACGCTGAGCCGACTGTGGTTGGACCAGCGAGGCTCAGTGTGACCTGCCAAAACACACAGCAGCCACACCAACAGTGAACTCTGTATGGTCGGGGACGGAGGGATGGAGGGATTAGTGCTGGAGAAGAGAGGGGAGAGGTGGAAAGTGAGGTATGGAAGAAGCAGGAGAGAGGAAGACGGGAGGAGGGCAGAAGGAATTCATCATGGTCACAAAATGTGCACACACAGTCAGCTGTGACGTGTGTGTGTGCTCGGTAATGACAGAGTGACTGATGTAGTTCTGGTCTCAATAGGTATATACCCTGTACTTAAGAATCCATTTAAGCTTGTAAAACCAGTCATCCGTAAAACTTCAGGGCTCTAAATGTGTGTGTGTGCGTACCACTAGAGTGTCACTATTTGTACGCTGATTGCGTGCACAGGTCTTTGTGTCTTTGCTCATTAACTTTGATTGCAAGGGCGAGTGGCGGGCGTTTGCCGAGCAAAAACAACAGGTTGGCTGTGTCGCGAACTTTGCAATTCGTGGGAGGTGAGAGGGAGCGAGGTGATAGAGAGTGGAGAGGAGACAGAAGGAGCCTAAAGAAGGGGAGGAGGCGGTAAATAAGTGCCTTTCAGCCCGGCGGAGGGGTAGATGAGCGGGGGACTCTGACAGCTCCGAGAGTCCGACAGCTAAATGGCTCACTCAAGACAGAAGAGGTGATGGAGGAAGAATAGCAGGAGAAGGAGGGAAAAAAAGCAAAAAACTAAACGTGTGAAGTCAGCCGTGTAACTGTTTCTGTCACCAACCAGAACGACTCTCATTGTGTTTATTTGTCCATGTGCATTAACATATTTTAGTTAAAGAGCTGATAGCAGACAGCCACTTCATCATTTTCTATGGTTAGAGGTTGGAATTTGGAACTTTAAAGTAAAGATTTTACTTATTCATATCACAGATGGTTTTGTATGTTTCATATTGCATTGCTCCCAACATTTTCCAAAGCAAGGAACATATTTTTCTATTCAATTACTTCCTTTAAAGGAGCAGTTCACCCCAAAATGAGTGTATTTTTAAGTATAGTTTCTGAAGATACATAAGTCTGTATCAATATGTCACAGCAATTATGAATGATCCAATATTATCCATGCAAAGCGGAAATAATGATACATATTACCATCTTTAAGATAAACCCTGATTTTTAATGTCCAGTTTATATTTAAATCATAATTAAGTAGCATTTTGTAAGTTGATATGAACATTACCGATTGTGTTAAACGGGCATGTTAGATTGTCTCATATCGACTTCAGGTCTTTGAATTGAATCAAATTGGAATCATATCTTATCTAACTGATAAAGTATCATATCTTGATGAAACTTGTGATCTACTTCCCAAAAGGCAAAGTGCCATCTAGTCACTCACTGGTCATTTTATAAGCTTGAAAGGTATAACTAATAAAGTGGCCATGCGGTCTTCTGCTGCTCTCAGGTTGGACGTGTTGTGTGTTCAAGGATGGTCTACTGCATGTCTTGGCTGTAACAATTTGTTATTTGAGCTACTGTTGCCTTTCTATCATCTCCAACCAGTCTGGTGATTCTCCTCTGACCTCTGGCATCAACAGGTTTGTGAAACATGTAATTCTTAAATCACCTTTCTTCCCCATTCTTGGTTTGAACTTTGGCAGTTTGTCTGCACCATGTCTACATGCCTGAATGCATATAATGCTAACAATATTCGACAACAGGCTGACAAAAAATGTTTACCCTAATTGGTGGTGATACTGATATAATGGAATAGACATGCCCCTGACCAAGCTAACTAGCTTACTAACTGAGTGCAGGTAGCTAGGTAGCTGGTTGCCATGTTATTGGTTAGCTCCACAGCTTTACCAGTGTCCAACAAGTAATCCTCTTCAAGAGGCACATATTTCATGAAAACTCGCTTATTAAATTTGTTGTGACACTTCCTGGTGAGACTGGCCCTTAAAGCTTTCAATTCTATTTTTCTGAGCAGAGAACAGTGCAGCCCACAGACCAGTTCTTTCCAAAAAACTCTTTGACATCTCTGCAAGTGGTGGCATTTTGCCTTCCTTTGGTAGCTGACAGTTTGTGAGTGTCAAGAAACATGGGGAGACTGACGAAGGAGTGGGAAAACGTGATAGGTCCACCAGGACACATTTTTAGACTGAATAGATTATTGAAGTTTTATACCCAATGAAATCCAATCTAAAGAAGGTTAGTCTTCTTTGTGCGGTGTGCTATAATAGGCAGTTCCATGAATTCCATTCACTGGTAGCGCACAGCTTCCTACCTCTGTGGCGAGGTATAGAGAGCTGCATTAAAGCCATAGGGACCTTTCTCATCTCCCTCCTATTCAGCTCATTCGTTTATGTTAACATACATTGAGGACAGGCTTTGTGCATTTTTCACTGTAACCTTGCAATTTATGTACATCAAGAATACTTCTAATGTTCTATTGTGGGAACTTTCAATGTGTTGTAAAGTGTGACAGCGATGTGGAGCCTGGTCCAGGAATGTGATAAAGAGACTCGAGTTGTGGCAATCACTATGTCCTTAGCCAGACTCATAACCTTTTATTCCACCTGACAGACAGAGGAGAACTGTGAGTGTGTGAGTGTGTGTGTCTGCATTACAGAGGACTTTATGTGCACGCTTTCACCTCACACTCTCAGCCACATCCATAACTTTTTATTTCCAGCAGTCTGCACTTCTCCTCATTGGCATAATTTACTGCTGTTTTATGCAGCGTGTCCTGCAGGTCGTCCAAAGTTTAACACCTCTGTTAGATTTTAATGCCTCTGTGACTGGAGCTGTGTGAACCTTTACTTGCGCCATACTGCTGGCCAGGCTCAGGGAACTCTCTTTATTTTTCTCTGTACTAAGAACCTCTTTTCCTTTTAGATAAAGCAACACATTCTATTGAATTTCAAAGTGAAAAAATCTTTCCTGCGTGGTAAATGTTTAATCCTCACGTTATCTGGGTAATCGTGAGAGATCATTTAGTGTATTTCTTTAATTCCAACCCTTTGGCACATAATTGAGAACATTAGAAATTATATTGTCAATAGCTGGTCTTCTTCCGCCAAGTCTTTTATGAGGTATTGAATTAGACAGACTGAATGGAAACAGTAGAGCTCCCATAAAAAAAAAAAGTTTTTACACTTGCTTAAGGCAAATGCATTTTATGATAATGAATATATCATGCAATCAGTTGGAACAGAATTGCAAGTAGGTTTGATCCAGCAATGTCTGTAAATTGTCTCCTCCAGAAATGTGTTGTAGCATGCGTACAATTCCCACTGTGGTTTTCCCCACAGTGCATATCTGTAAATCTGAAATATGGCAAACATTAGATGACAACAAAGGATAATGAGAACTTTTTCTTCTTAGAAGACCGTTTTATTTGATGTTGGTTTCTGACAAACAAGTAAAAGCATTAGAGCACAGATGTTCACCTCTTTAACTCAAGTCAGGCTGTTCTCATTCACTGTTTGTGCATCATAATTCATATCTGACCCACGTAATCGTGTGGCGTGTGCCAAGACGTTTAGGGCTGCCTCAAAGAAGGAAATAAGGTAACGAAATACACAAAAGGACAAAGTCTGCGTAGGGAAGAGATCAGAGTGAATTAATGGGTCAAACTTAAATAGAATTTTCACCTGTCAGACGTTACATAACAACCCGTGGACAGGCTGAACTTTTGCTGGTTATTTTTCTTCCCAGTGGTCGTAGGGGGCTCAATCTTAGTGAGTGATACTGGAGATATCATATTGAACTCGGAAACTAAGGAAACTATTGTTACCAAGCATGCCATGTTATTATGTCAGGAAATTGTGGGATAAACGCTGCAAGTTTAGGCTATTTTTATTGCTATGTTATTAGCATGCTGCCGGTCATGTGACCTCTGACGTCATACTATTTGAATGAAAACGGGCTCTATTGGTTGCCACAAGTCTCGTCTTTACGCACATGGTAACTTTATGCTGATAGAAATGCAATTCAAGTCAAAGTCCACATATTTTTTCTCATGCATTAAAATGTGTTGGCTGTAACGCTGGCACCCACCTGTCACTCAAAGTGGCTGAGTCCCTGATTATGCTTAACGAGGGAGTTATATAAAAATCCACCTTCCCCTCACCACTGTCATGAATGAGGAAATTAGCCATAGAAACCAAAGACTGTGTAGTATCAAGTTTGGCATTTTAACATGGGGGTCTATGGCCATTGACTCGCTTCGGGAGCCTCCAGAGGCCTTCTGAGGAACTGCAGTTATGTGTATTTCCACACTGGCTTAATCCTTCAGCCCCATAGATCACCACTTGGGCTGAAACACCTTTTGTTTGTATGCCGTTAAACAGGTACATTTCCTCCTTCCAAGATCTACTGTGGAAATAACTTTTTGAAAAAGTGGATGTAACATCAGGACATTTCTTAATTTTATTTTTGGGCCATGGATCAGAAACATCAGATACTATCAGATACATCTGATTACTGTGTTCTTCCTGCTATTAAATTACAGTTTTTCATGCACCAAGCGCAGACACCAAGGATAAGTTTTTGACTCAACATAAAGAAGTGTTTCTCATAACTGCATTAGTGAAATTTGCACTCATGGGCTGTAGGAGTAACTTTAATAATAAAATAAAACAAGAAGTGTCGAGTTTCTACAGCTTGGCCTGATTTAGGTGCTGTGTGGGAGCATGATGTTTACACTTCCCTGTTTCTTCTTTCTTATTATCTTCCTTCAATTACACCTGAATACCTGGAAAAGTGTGTCACCACAATAAAAGCGAGCGTGTGCGTCGCCCCGCATTGTGTTATATACAAAAGCTCTAACAGGAGGTTTATTTACTGCTCATAGCTGAGAGCTGCATGTGCCAACTTTGCTCTCCGCTGCATGCAGCAGCTGCCTGGTTGCACATGTCAGCCAGACTTGACATAACTTTACTCTGTTCTGCCTTTCATTCTTTCACTCTATGCCTCTCCTTGCCACCCCAAGGCTGAGCAAGGCGATGAGGGCTCCCAGTGAAAGCAATGATCAAAAGTAGCACTCGGATGCCTACAGGTTTCCCTGACATGAGAGGAGATTGTGTTGGTGGGAAGAGTGATGGCGGTGCAGGGTTTGGAGGGTGGAGGTGAGACACACCCATTACTTGTCAAGCCCGAGTAGAGATGGGATACCTCAAGATTGGGAGAGATGTAAAGAGGGGAGGGATGGTAGCGGCTGAGGGTTGTTGGTGGTGGTGATGGTGGGGATGAAAGGTTTGAGGCATGAAAGGAAGGCAGACACGGGGTGAAAAGAGGCGGAAAAGGGAAGTGAAGGAGAAAAAAAGGACGAGAGAGAAAGTTGGGCTGAGCAAAGCGCGACATGAGGGGTGGGTGGGGGGGGGCAGGGGGAACGTCTTGAGTTGAAAAGCCGTCATAGGTGAATAATTGAAGACAGGCTCGGCTGCCTACACTCACATACAGTAAAGTCAAAGGCAGAGGTGTGGATGTGTATGTGCAAGGCTGAGGAGAAACCGAAGCGGAAAATCTTTCTGTAATGAGGAAATTCTTGACTCAGTATAATAATATTTTCCCAGTTTGGAGAAAATCTCATTCCTCAGCACTCATTCACACCCGCTGCCTCTATTTCACTTTCCTCAGAGTGAATCTGATAGCGCCGCATAACAGAGCTGTGTTAACCCAATAACAAGCTGATAACTCCTGGCCTGTGTGATATGCAGTGGAGGATGACAGTGACACTGTGTGAGAGCAGCTTTCAGTTTCCATATTGTGTACTAGGTTTTGTCTAGGGCTCATATAAATGATTTTACACTCTCTCAAGGGCAATGTTAGGTAAATGATTTACCTCCTTGCTATTGTTTAGAGTGTGATGCCAATGTGTGTGTGTGACTTTATATTTTCTGCAAGTGTGTGTCAGTACACGCCTTGCGCTCCTATGTGACATGATTTCTTGCTCGCACAGCATGTATAATGCATGGCCCAAATTATATGTTACATGTTTGTCTGCTTTTTTTCCCCCTCTTGTCATCCGAAGGGGTGAGCAGACATTCTAATGCAAAAGCGTTGGCAGTCGTATGCTTTATTTGGCCGCATATAAGACCAATTTCAGCCAGATTTATGACTCCTGCAGTCAGGGTTATTTCACCGAATCCCCAGACAGGACACAATTCACGGCTGTTGTGTGTGTGATACCTGCTCTGTTTTCAAATCTGAGAGCCACAGCATTGCAGGCGTGCCAGGGGAGTTATAAGGAGAAACCCTCTATATTTTCAGCAGCCCACTTCTTATTTAGCCCTTTCTTCATTCTGAAAAAGAAAAAAAGCCCCGGGCAACTTTTATTACACCCTCCCTCAATTACACCATCGTCATAAAACAACACACATTTAATCACAGCCTCTGCGAACATGATGAAGTAGTTCATCACAAAGAAACGCCAGGTCTTAACAATGGAAACATACATTTCAGAGCGGACAGATATTAGATACGTGTCAATAAAAAAGATATAGGCCTCGCCAGTGCCAACACAGCCCATGAATTATTATTGAGGAAGGGGATGGCACATTCCATAACTTATCCACCTCAAGGGGAGACGAGTCCCGAGCTCTCCAGGGAACGGTGACGGGAGGGAAGCGGCTTGGGCGGATGGCGCCCCACACAGGAATTCATGTGCTTTAAGGAAACGGTGACAATCCGTGTTGGGAATACTAGAAAAATCCCTGCGGAGGGGGGACTCTGCAGACAAAGAGAGGAATCTGTTGTAGGTGCGAGGGGGATTCTCACTGACTGGTTTTCCCACTGGGAAGATGGATATGTCACTGACATGACTTCGACATCATTGTGACTTATAGGCTAAAGATAAGAGCCAACATGTATAACATCAGAAGCTTTTCTTATGAACGTATCACTGCACTCGCACTTAACTGCGCCTGATCAGTGTCCATATAAAACAAACACTTAACAATAAATTCTCATTTATTTTATACATTCACAATGCAGAAAATGACTAGACTCCATAGACCAAATGGTGCACCATCTCCTCAGCATCAGCCTGCCATGAACGGACCAGATCCGGCTTTGCTGCCAATCCTAAACCTGCCGTTGAAGCTCCTTTGTGGGTGTCCGAGCTCCAGTGGAAGGTGAAAAGCCCCACAGCTGATCGCCCACTGCTCAGCCTACATCCTGGGAGCAAGGTGCCTGAGGTCCATGCCATTTAACTGGGCCTGCTGGAGGGAAGGGACACACAGAAGAACTCAAACCAGACAGAGTGGTGCAGGCTGTTACTCTGCTGCAGTAAATTAAAAGGTTTTCCAATGGCAGTGTGGTGCTCATGGAAACTTTTGGAAAACTCAAAACACTCAGTACAAAATAAAAGCAACTTGTGTGTTGCTACTTGCTTCCTTTTTTGTCCTCATCATTAGAAATCTTTGCTTATCTGATGGCTGGTGTATTTGGAAGGAGGCAGAAGAGGAAATGATTGGGTTGGATTTACCCCAGAAAATGAACAAGTCATCAACAAGGACACACACAGTTGGCACAGCCGCAGACTGCCATGTTGCAAACTTTGAGAGGCATGTGCTTCAAGGCCAAACAAGCACAAGCGTTTTGGCAAATGCCTCCTTCAGTTTGCAGGATCAACAAGAACAAATCCAGCACAGGATGTCGTTCATAACAACCAACTCTTATAATTTCCTGATAAGGGCTTTCTCGTGGTCATGAGAACAATGATTGTCTGGACTTGTGCAAAGGCAGAAGTAGCAGCTTATGGACTGTTCACACATACGGACTAAAAAGCTGGGAAAGCAATACGATGCTGGTCACTGTGAATGGGACCTGGCGTGCAACCCAGCGACGCCTACTGGAAGCACCTACACACAAAATGAGTTTCAAAGTCTTCAAATCCATATATGTTGGTTTCCTTTAACCACGGCCACTTTCAC
>CAFUXE010000273.1:137573-156042 GCA_903364295.1 Serranus cabrilla | reverse complement strand
CGCACACACACACACACACTGTTGAGAAGATACCAAATAATCCCTTGCGAAACAGGCAGATAAAGACAGTGACCTTGAGCCGCAATGGATTGAACCATCAGCAGAGGAAATAAACACAAGCAAGGCCACCTTAAGAACACACGAGCCCGAGCAAATCCAATTCAGACTTCTTCTTTTTTTATAGAGCAACGACCTTTTGTAGCGACATTAAAGCATCGTAAGAATGCAAACTTGCCATTCTTCTTCCCACAATCTGAGGAGGTATTTGGTATTTTCATAGGAAGAATGAAAAACCGCCTCACACAAATGAGAACGTATTTTAATCTCGGCATTAAAAGGGAGTAGGGATTGTCGAGTATTTTCTTGTTTTCAAGTGGTTTTTGGAATGGTTGCTCTCGAGCACTTTAATCTCCTCCACGTCTGCTTTTACGGTAAACAATCGAGACGTGGATACACACACGTACACACTGATATCTGGTCAGTTTAAATTTCAGCTCCTCCAGAGATTTGGGTTGTTTGTTTTTAGGGGGAAAACTGATCCCAGGCCTGTACTTGAGGGCAGCTTAAACCGGCAATCAAAAACAGCGTGTTGCCGTTCTGTTGCAACATCCTGGGTATTTTTAGCCTTGGCCATAAAAAGAAAAACAGCTAATTTTTCTCATCTTCTGGCATAACATATTATGTAAATGCATAAACATAACATCAGAAAAACAGAGACCATTACCACCTCTTCAAAGACATAATAAATTAAGGAGCGATGCGCTCTGTTTTCACACTCTCAAATAAAATTACCCGGCAACATTCATGTCCTTTAAACAGAAACAGAATGAGTAAGTTGGTGAATTCAAATCAATGAATGAATTTTTCTTTTTCTTTTTTTTTTCTTTTCTTTTACATTTTAAAGCTATAAAACAACAGGCTTAAAGTTTATATGTTGTCTTTTCTTTCTCTTTTTTCATCTATTCTCCACCAAACAGTTTTTTCAATTCAGCTTGGGTTTAACTCCCCCGACGTGTGTTTCCCTCAAAGGACTCACCCCCTTTCTTCTATTCTCTCTCTTCTTTTTTAAGCTTGCGAGTTCTTTCAGGTCGAAATGGTACCTTATGTGTTAAGAAGAGAGACAGTGAATCAATAATCAAAGCTCACCGTCTTCATGCCCAAAGGCGAATGGTTTCTCCCTTCTCAGTCTGTGCCGAGGATCATTCATAGTGTATAAGAGGCATTGCTAATGCCTCGCTGTATGAGCAATAAGAGAAGCCCAAACACATTCCTTTTCTTCTCAGCAAGCTTTTGAGTTGATCCTTGTTGTCTCAGTGTCTTGTGATGGGATATCCAGCCCCACAAGAAAGGAGATCTCTTAGCTGGATGATAGAACGTTGTGGGTTTTGTTAATTTGCTTTATAGATAAAGGCGAGGGACTGCCCCAGGTGAAACAGGTAGCGCTTCAGATCTCTTTAAAGCGTAATCTGATAGAGTGTGTTATACTGCTTTGCAATGATAAGAGTGTTGAGCATTTGGAAGTGTTCACTGCGGGGGGATGTCACGCAAACTCCGACTAAACACACACAAGAACACATACATACAAGGCAAACAAGAGGCCTTGAATATATCACTAATTAAAGAGTGATTAGCACTAATGGTACATATTGATTGTTGCAGGCTGACGTAATGGCAGAAGGTAATCTGATTAGTATCATGGCGCTGAGGGAGAGAAGGCCTGCAAATTGGACTCTGCTGAACTTAAAGTGGTTAAAGGCTCCCTTGGTCGTTTGTTTGGCACGTCATGCCTTTATGGTATTTAAGTGGGAATCAATTCACCCTTCCTCCAGCGGCTACCGTCAAATCATTGCTCTGCAACTGTAACTAGGCACTGCAGTCCTTGTAGTTTCCTCTTTTTGTTTTTACAATACCAAAAGTGTAACGAATGGATCCAACAGTGAGTGTGTCTGCTGTAACTTAAGCTGCAAGTGCTGCATGTTTGGTTTACTCACAGAACTAACCTGAACCTGCATTATTCAAAGGAGTGAGGAATATGAGGGCAAACTACGTTTCTACGGTGCTACAGTATCACAGCCTTGTCTTTCTTTTAAACCCCAGGTTAATAATCATTGGTAAAAAAAAACTGAGAACCAAGCTAGGATTTTATTTCAGAAATGTGTTTCATGTGTTTCATCATGTATCATGGTGCACTGAGATTTGTGACTGACTGTAAATCTCTTTCTCACCGTAGTAGACTTTATTCCAGGGCTGGTTGGTCTTTCCTGACCATTCGAAGTTCCACTCATTGGAACTCTTTTATTTATAAGGCCATTTTAGGTAAACTCCCCCCTACTTTTGCACTTTAATATCGCAGAGATCAGACTTTAGTTATAGTGTAAGATCGCAAGATGTGGTTTTATTGTCTTTTCTGGTGTTCAGGCTGAACTGGGAAAGAAAGTTTTAGGTGCTCTGCCCACTCACTTGGAATAGCCTTCTGAAGGTCGTGGAATTGAGGGAATTAGCCTCTCTGCCTGATTTTAAAGTGCTTATAAGAACAATGGTGAGTGATTCAATTGGTACTTGTCGCTCTCTGTATATTGTTTTTTACTGTTTATGTAAATCTGTATTGTTACTTGTTTGATTGTTGCTTTTCCTGTAACTTTGATGCTGCTGTCTTGGCTAGGTCTCTGTGATCTGTACTCAGTGGGACTAACCTGGTGAAACAAAGGTTAAATAAAATAATAATAATAAAAAAACATTAGTCACTCGGCCCTGCTCTTCACTGGGTTTGGGGATTTAGCTCCAGCAACAACAGCCAAACTGTTGAGATAGTGTTCAACAAACACATTGGTTGGTCCATCCTTTGTTCCATGGATCCTTAGTTCCCCAAAGCTTACATGGCACATTATGGGAACTGGTCTACAGTTGTCCCTTTTTTTAGTTGTTCCGTGTCTCTTTGTGGTTGTTTTGAACTTTGTCATAGTCGTTGTGAGAATCTTTGTGTCTCTTTGCAGCCTTTTTTGTCACTTTGTAGCCATTTGATGTTTCTTTGTAAGTCAGTAATCCATCCATGGTAACTGGCCAGAACAGGGAAGCTTGCACTTGTCATACTCTTTCAGAAATCAAGAACCAATTGTCTTGAATTCATTGAATCCCAAAGTTATCACTGTAAACTGTGAGGACAGAATCTTTGACATGCGTAGCAACAGTAGCTAAGGGGGCGGGGCTTAGCAAATGTTTGCATGAATTCAACATCACATGGGAGAAAAATATCTGCTCTGAAATGTTGATGTTGGCAAACTTTCCTCAGCATCCTTGTTTGGCTCGGACACCTTTCATTCCGTGATCTGAAAGCGCATCAGCTCAGAGACGGCTGAGTGAGCTGTGACCTTTCAGAACTTCCAGGTCAGAGGTCAGTCATAATCTGCCTATCACCATTCCTGTCATAACCCATCTGACATTTCACTGGCTCTGACTCCAAATGTCAAGCCATAATCTGTAAGGGTGAGCGCTGCCAGGCCACGGCTCCCCTGCCTTTTACCGATACATTTTGCTGTTTACTCCAGCGCTTTCTCTCTATTTCAACATTTTTCTGAGGATTTGGCTTCATAAACAAGCTGGATGTGTTTATGATATCAAATTCTGTCTGAAATGAAATTGGAAACTGTCCACTGGGTTCAAACGAGTTATCTTCCGTTCTCCTCAGCTGCTTAGAGAGTTTTCGAATTTGTGCGGGAGGTCAACGGCGGCCTGCATCTTTGTTTGTTTGAGATAGACAGAAGGTAAATGAGTATTGTTGCTGGTGTCTACTTCTATTCTGAGCCAGTGGAAAGATAGAGAGAGATCATTTGGTGCCTGTGTCCCCTCTCGTAATGGGGAAATGGATTGTGAGAGAAAGGAGTGTCGAGCCTCATTTATGCCTTGATTTCTCAATCTCTTTATTTATATTTTCCACACATGGCCGGGGCGGCCTGCCAAATCCGTGCACGTGTGTGCGTGAGTCTGTTTGATCTCTGGATGCATTGCAAACTGGTTATGCATGCTCATTAAACTTTAATATATACAGTATACTGCAGCATATATGTAGGTGCACTAGTGGTCATTGCATTTCCAATGAAATTCAGATTTAGAAGGGGTAATTTGGCAGTTTTAGAGGTGATGTGGAATGTGGGCTGCTATTTATGGAATTTTACTTTTTGACCTTTTGTATATGCTGCTGCTGTCCTTCACACTTGGAGATGTGCCAGAGAATATTTTCCAGTTCACATGTAGTGGAGGATCAATTCACCCCTCACCCTCAACACAATGAGAGCTGAATCACCAGTAGGGGTGTGTGTTGGCAAGAATCTGGCTAAAAGATATGTATTGTGATACACGGGTTAGGATTCAATGTATTGCATCAGGACTGGATGATATGTCATCGAAACAATACCAAAATATCTATCATATATCATTTCCAGTATGATGTAAAGAAAAAAACAGCGGCCGAACTGCTTGACAGTTGATTGACATGAATTTCTTTATTTTCTGATCTTGCATGTGAGACCAAAGCTGGAGTGAAACGTAGACGTGCCATTTTGCAGTATGGAGTAAACAAAAAAAGGCTTTACCATGTGTTTTTATACACACTATTTACTGATTGAATTACCAGAGGCCATGCAATATTGTGATATATATTGTTATCGTTGGCCTATATAGGGAATGAAGATTTTTATTTTTATATTGCAATAATTCATTATACTGAAAGCAATATATTTCTCCTCCATCTTTCTCTTCGTTGGAGTGGAAGAGTCAAATGGCTGAAGATATATTTCAACACTGCTATGTATGTATGTGGTGTAGACAAAAACCAAAATGAACCATTGTCTGCTATGAATCTTTGCATGCAAACTAATAATTAAAAGACATATACAATGTTTTTGAAAATCAATACAGTATTGCAAAACAAAATATCAGAACAACGCCATTGCACCAAACACACTAAGAATGTGATTATAAGAAGAAACCCCTCTTTCAACGCCCGACTTGAACTGTTAGAAAAGTTAAATCATCGCTTTCACAAAAGTAAAAACATGAAATAATTCCAGTAAAGCAGAATGTAATTCCCACGTTTTTTGGAGCTTGTCAATCAGTGTCAACAGTTCTCACATTCTCCTGTCAGGATCCTGAAGAGACTCTCATGATTTTTTCTGTCTCTTAGTTTTTTCAGGCTTTTTGTCTTTTAGGACTCCTCATCATGACATTTTATGACAGTGGTAATTCTCGGCTGCTTGACAGTTCTGATCTAATCACAAGTTTGTTTCGGTTACGTGAGCCCTCGGAAACTCCAGTGGCTTGAACAAAACACTTTTTAAGGCTGATAAACTCTGAAGAAACCCACAGGAACCGAGCTGAAGAAACAATCTAGGCTAGAAACATAGCAGTTTGTAGTAACCTAGCATGAACTTTTCAGTTAATTTTCTATTCCAAGGCCTGATATCAGTGCAGACCAAAAAGCCTCTGGATAAACCTTCAACCAATCAGATGCAACTGGAGCGGGGCTTGGTTCATTTTCAATCAGGAAAAACAAACTATAGCTGATGAGTCACTAAAATGAGTTTCTGAAAACATTTCAGGCGGTAAACGGGCAACACAGTTACAGAATCTTGATTTATATTTGATCATCAACACTAGTTTAACAGTTTGATCTGAGTTTCGTGAGCCTGGAGAGTTGGGCTGGACACCAGTCATCATATCAAACCCACCCCTTATTAGATAAAGGTGTTATTGGCTCATCCAGGCCCTCTTTGGCTGGAAATCATTCTGAACAGGCAGGGGAGTGGACACGTCTGAGCAAATATAACTAGTTTGGCAGATTCTTCTGGTTGCCGGTCTTGCTTTGTAGTGCACTTGCTTGTTGAATTTTCAGTTTTGGAAAATTACCACCCATTTCCTCATTGCAGTGGACTGGGTTTAAGATCCCAAAAGCATGTCTTTTTAAAGCAAACCGACCCCATTAGGGGCAGATTTCTCAAAACCTGCATAGATACCACTAGGTGTAATAAAGAAAATTTAAGGTATATACTGTATATTTTTGTAATTCAAACATTTAAATAAATAGATTCATGAACTGTAACCAGTCAGAAAATAATTAATTTAAACCCCCCAAGACATCCAATCTCCTTCTAACATGCATCAGATATTGATACCACTTCCCATCACTGTTAATGCCTCTTACTTTGATGTATTGCATGAATTTAGGTCATGAGGTTTTATGGCAGCACTTTAAAGGTTGGTAAAATCTATTCCTGCAAATAAAAAGCTAAGTAAACCCAGTTTTTCTGGGTTTATCCTCCCCTACATCCCCTGTTCCCATTCTTTCATCAATCAGCCAACACCCACTTCTTGTCATGTTCATGTCATGGCTGTTAGTGCGGATTCTGACGTATTCAGATACCTGAAGCGCTGTGAGAAATGTCAGATCTCTTCCACAGCCATGCAGGAAGTGTGTGATGAGATGTTAAGGAACTTTGCCACGAGGCGCAGAGTGCCACCCCATCTTCCAGGCCTAAGGCTAAGACATCATCTCTAGCTCCACAGTAAGAGGTCCAAGGAATCTTGGCTGGAGCTGCATGCAGCAACCCCTGCCATTTAACCGCTCCACGTATAGATGCCAAACACATCACACCCCCCGCAACGGGCGCCTCGCTTCAGCTTCCACTTCGCCTTTTTTTTCCGCCTCTGTATACGTTGAAGGTGTGGAGTGAGAGCTCAATCGTTGTGACATATATAGGTCCTGTGTGTTTAATGGTGTGTGCGTGTGAGTAAGAAATGGTATGGGGTTGGCGTTAAATGCATTTGTGTCAATCACGAGGACACACATAGATTACAATCACTTCCCCTCAATTACACTTTATAAAAAGAGTGGAGGAGAAGTGAGGAAGAAGAATGGGAAAACGGTAGAAAGAGGGGAAGGAAAGATCTCAATTATGAAAAATGGAACTAGTCTCCGAGCTTCAAAGGCGAATCTTATTTCTCCCATTTCATTTTAAGATTGTTCAAGATTACTGTCACATATATATCATGTATAATTCTGCTCACACAGCTGCTAATGCTCTCTTGGCGTGTGTTTTTACACAGTGGAAACAGAGATATCAGCCTCTATGGCCCACATTTATTACTCTGATCCATAATATGACATTATTGCATCATCTGTCCACCCAACATTTCTCAAGCCCTAAGGCACTCGTAACTGAAGTGACAGACGGCGACTGTGGATGTGTGTGTGTATGTGTTTTTTATGCGCGTATATGTGCGCATATGTGTGCGCAGGCCCTTGTGTACAAGCTGGAAGCGTGGCACAGGTTGTGTTTGAATTGATGGCCAATCGTTGCGAGTTTGCATGTCCATATGTTTCAACCCGCAGCTACATCCACCATCTGTCCCAGTATGATGCTAATTTAGCTCTCCTGTCATAATCGACTGTCTCTGTATTCCCCACCGTCTCCAATCGCCGGCTTTGTTGCCGGATTGCTGTAGTGTCGTTATGCACTTGTTACCAGGTCACTTCCTGGCTCCTGTAAGCAGTGCTGGTGGTTAGGAGTAAGAGCCCTGAGGGTGGCGTGTGTGTGTTATGGGAAGGGGAAAGGTATAGGCAGCTCTATGGCTCGTCTCAAGCGTAGCCTGAGGACGCATGTCAGGATATTCTCTGGATAATCACTCAAAGCCGGGCTGTTTACCCGTTACTGGGAGCACTGGGGGGTAGGGTGATAAAACTGCGGAGTGGTTTGCTCATGGAGGTCAAGAGGGTGAAGGGTGAGAAAATGTGTGTGTAGGGGGGTGCACTTTTGTACTAGATGTTGGTGTGCCATTTTGCGTTAAATGAGGGAATGCAGGATTACGACACATACAAATAGATACACTCTTCCTTGTCTCGAACCAAATGTCTAAAAAAATAACAGACAGTGGGGACAACACCTTCAAGTTGAAAACATCCAGCCTCTTATTTTCTATATCACCTTAGAGTGCATTGTTGCACTTATTGCAAGGCCTTTGCCCAGGCAAAACAGGCACTGTCTCAAAAGTTATTTATTTTAATAAAATTAAATAAACGGACTGACTGGTAAATTTAGTCAGGATGCTGTTTTGACATAATTTCAAATGTTTTCAATGTGCTATCATTGATAATAGCACATTACAGCATCTGTTGTCCTCCCATTCCAAAAATGTTGGGACATTGTTGTTAATCCCTAGTGGCATATCTCCAATTGAACTTTTGTTTTTGTAAATTTACACTCTGAATTCTGAGTTTGATGCATTCTGTTTGTATTTATGTTTTACACAGCATCCCAACGTTTGAGAATCAGGGTTGGGAATCAAGTAGCGCTTTCTTTTTGAGTAAAATAAACAGAAATTATGAGTGATTATGAGTGACTCATGCAGTGTCATTCATCCAGTCATATCCTCACTACTTTCCAAAGAATGCTTTTTCTCTAAAGTTTTCACTTTCTACATAATATACTGTTTTAAACACTAAAACATACACTGTCTTACAGCCGTGCCTGTGTTTGGGAGCATACAACTCAATGTATGACACAGAGTGTAAAGGGATCTTTTAATATAGTTTGTTGATGTTGCACCTTATTTAATCAATTTCAGATTCTCCAGTCACCCTGGAGACATCTGAGGAGAACAACATGTTCTTCAAGAATTCAGCACTAGGTGAGAAACTGATATAGAAATAATCATTATACATCACTTTTTCTCTCTAAAGCCTGAAAAGAAAACCTGCCTCAAAAAGCTATAAAGACCCTCTGACACCTCTGAAACAAGCACAGGTGTAATAATACTGAATGGGCCTCAGGGGAACAGGCCCATGGGCACAAAATGTCAGGGGCCCCTGGGCCCCTGGGCCTTCACCTGCAAAATATTAATTGACGAGACAAATGCCAACCAGAAAGAGACTTAAAGTATGAAATAGCTGCAAAAAGATTCAAAATAGCTGTGAAGAGACATAATGAGATCATAAAGAGATTTATAATGATTATCAAAAGGGGAAAGCAACCACAAAGAGGCACAAAATGACTACAAATAGACACAAAACAACTGCAAAGAGACACAAAACTACAGAAAAAGACCGAAACAATTACAACAAGACACAAAACATGTACAAAAACATACAAAACCACTGAAAGTTGTGTTACAACTACAAAGAGAAACACAACATCAACAAAAAGAGGGACGAATGTACCGACGTTTCAGTGTCAGTAATATTTCAGATATGAACCTGGAATTATAAAAATTTGTGAAAAGCACCAATGATCAGTAGTTTTCTAAGTAGTTTTCGGATATTTGATTAAATTTCTCATAAATCAGAACCTCCCTAATGAGTGACGCTAAACAAAGTAACACCGTACCTAAGCCAGCAAATCTGTCAATAGTCTTCACTGTATTTCTTTCTACAAGTCAACCATCTGTGTAACACAACTGTACGGACTTTGTGACTTACCTTAGGGGACAGAAATTGGCTCGACACATCAAGAGAGGGAGATAATTAACGCAGCGCACCGTGTTGTCAGTGCGGTCCTGGCTTCCCCTCAGAGCTCTGCAAAGCTGTCATGCAACCAAAGCTGCATCTGAGGGTCGCACATGCACGCGTACAGTATACTGGATGATTTGTGTTTGAAGGTAAAGCGTAGACGTTCCTGCGGGAAAGGCTCACCAGAGGGACAGTTTGAAAGAGAGACGGTGTGTGTGTGGCATGCAGTGACAGCAAGACAAACCCTTGTAGAGGAAGAAAGATAAAGACAGGAGGAAGAGGAATGGGTGATTGAGACAAAAGCAGATGAGGGGAGAGTTGAGTGTGTCCTGTCTGATAAACAGGAACATGGCTCATCATTACAGGGAGCACCAGGGGAGCAGTGAAGCCCATCTGCCAGCTAATACATACTAATGCTCTCACTGCACTGTACAGCCACCATCAAAGCCACAGGACACAGACGTGGCATGTGCACTCTATATAGCACAGTTATCCAAACACAGGAGTGGGGTGATTCAAAGGAAGATTTCAAAGATGGAAAGGGTGAAACATAATTGTAGATGTTGACGTGCCAGTGATGTGAACAGTAAGTTAATGTGAATACGCAGTCAAAGGCAGTTTTCTGTAGGCAACCCAGTCACCAGAGATGAATGTTGGCACTGTCCGTTTCCAGAAATCACTGATAATCAAAGAGAATCTCACCTTTTTTAAACCAAAGAGTCCAGATCTAGAGTAGACGTGCTTCCAGCTCCTGCTCAAGGTTTTTTCTCAGCTTTTTACATGGAAATACTATGTCAATCAAAAATGTTAATCAAAGCAAAGTACTTTTACATACTTTAAAAGTTTGGAGTTGAACTTTAAACTAGCCACCGAAACCTCTTGGTTATGGTTAGGTGCACAGGTAGAGGCCTGATAAAAAGACTTATAAACTAAACCTCCAACAACGTGGAGAAAACTTTGCTTTCCCAGTGTGAAGTCCTGGATTGGTTCGACCCATCTGATTCACTCAAATCTAAGTGGCTTGTAACGTCATATTGCTCTGTCTCTGGATAAAAAAAACATTGCAGAGTAACATATCTATGGTTTCAACCTGGTCTCACACTAACCACACTGGTTAGGATATCCATACATTTTAACGGCCCTCAGTGTCTGATCACCCTAGCCTTAGTCAAGTTAAGCGCTTTCTGTGAACATGGAAGTTTATTTTGAAATGCCACCATGCATGTAACATTGTTTCTTGTACCTCAGTATCTCGGGGCAAATCGTCCGTATCTGATGAGTTGTGATGAGAATGCGTTATGTATTGAGTCATTAGGCTCTGTAAGAGTATTGTAAAATGCACCTTTGAATACTTGTGTATTTTTAAAAGCAACTCCAGTACTTTAATTCAAGTAAGAAATTTGACTGATTAACTTGGACTTAATTCGAGTGATTTTTACCAGGAGTATCTATACTAAAATGATGGGATTGTGTACTTTGTCCACCGCTAGATGTTGATGTGGCAGCGAACAGTGGAGCTGCAGTGTGAATGTTTAGGCAGTGTCTATAGGTGTCCATAGCTGCTGCCTCCATCATTTTCTCAAATCAGTAGCTAAATGTCCTGGTGATATGAAAACAGCTTTCAAATCTCTTTCAGTATAACACTTCATACAAACCTAATGGGTTGGACTTGGCTATCTCCATGTACAGTCTGCTTCCATCCATCAAACGCTTGCTGGGATTTTTTTTTCCCTTTTCTTCTTTTTTTTTGTATTTCTCGCACACTTTGTTGGCATACACCAACATTTTGGCTCGGCCACAGTTGCCCTATTTTCCTCTCTCCTTTTTCCTCATTAACCGAAAACACAAGTGTAAAGGACGGTCCGTCGGACAGTGCAGTTTACTGTGTCAGGATGATTTCAAACAGGTTGAAATCCCAGAGCGGGTTAGGTTTGACACCCACTCAGGCGTGCTATTGCTTTTGATTTTGTGTTTAGTTTGTTTTTGTTTTTTTTACTTGTATGTGTGTGTGTGTGAGAGGGGTGTCAGTGGTGTAAACAGTGAATGTCCCCGGTGTCTGGAGGTATTACACTGAAGCGCAGCCATGCATACAGGCCTGGGAGGGCCTTTCTGAATCAGTGGACAGGACCGGAGCGACCTTTTCAACACACATTAAAACAGGGTCACCTCACTGAGACGCAGGTTTGTGGGAGAGCGACACAGAGAGGGGAGGAAGAGGAGTCGGGGGGGTAGAGGTTGCATGTGAGTGCCCTCTTCACTATACCTTGTGAAAATGTGCCCTTTCATCACTGTATTCCCTTGTGCATCTGTCCATATGTGTTTGTGTTCCCCGGCTCTGGAGAAAAACACATACACTGTACGTGGTCACGATATGCTGTCACATACATTGGGTTGATTTGTTTGGAGAGGTTTCAAAGTTAAACTGCATGAGACGTAATCAGAACTGAACACGGTGCGGTGAAAGAGGCGATATGCATCGATCAGAGCGGCTCTACAGACTCCCATGTTGTCGTTTTTGATATCAACTTGTGTATCCAATCACCACGCGGGGCCTTACATTCCCTTATAGGTCTGCATAAAACACATGCATGGGTGCGCTTCTCCTACCTCAGCAACAATCTGTACCAAAACGTCTCCACATATCAAACTCGTGTGCTTCGCATGTGTGTGCACGAGTGTGTCTCAGTGCATCAGACCGGTGAGGAGAAGAATAACCCAATTATAGAGACAGTCTGCCTCACAGACATACAGTATGTACACGGGGTAGAAAGAGAGGTGTGTGTGTGTGTGTGAGAGAGAGGGAGAGACAAACAAAGACACAGAGTGAAGGAGAGTGATTTTTGATGAAAAGAACAGAAAGGGGAGAGGAAAAAAATTGCGCTGCTCCAATGAATCAATGCAAAAATGAACAGGATGTGCACGAACAAAGGTGAGCTGGTAAAAAATACCACCAGCTCTAGTCGGCAAATTTTAATATGTGAGGAGAACTCAAATATTGAAATATTAGGATTTATTTAAATGAGGAATCCTGAGGGTGGTGCTGCACCGTGCACGCCTCACTTCTTGTACAAAGTACCTCTGCATTTTTTTTTTTAGGAAAAAAAGGGGGGAGGAAAAGGAGGGGAATGTGGCCCTGAACCTGACAATTTGGAGGATGCGGTTGCATAGCAACAGACAGCAGCTGAGTACCTAAAAAGCAGGGCTATTTGGCTTGTTAAATATTCTCTGCCTGCCAGGACAGCACTCACAGCCAACTGCGTTTCCATAGAACCAGATTTAGAAATGCAGCTTAAAAAGCACATAAGGTTGTAGCTGTACACAAACCAACAGTTCATCTGTTTTTCTTTTCCCAAATTGTGACTTTATTGACATTTTTATCTGCTGAATATCAAACATGGACATGAATACAGCCTTTTATTTACACAAAAAGTGATTGCATCTTCAGGGGACGCTTATAATATTCAATATAGCTGGTCAGCATCAAGTCACATATTTCATTGTCCACATGGAAGGCACATATTGCGTTCACATATTATCTAATAAGCCCATACACAATAGGGAATTAGCATTTGAAATGCCATGTTTGTGAGCTTATAACATGCGACGGGCATCAAAGTCGAGGTGTTTTGTCATATTACAGATAAACTCAAAGCAATTTCCCCTTGAATTTATTAACATTTCAGATCCTCAATCTGCGGACTCACGCCTGTGCATATGTCTCCGTGTGTCCTGCAGGATCGGGAGATTTCAATAAAGCAATAAGCTGCAGAAGTTGTTTGTAAAGTCAGCTGTAGATTAAAATAATAAAAAAACACACAAGAGGAGATCACCCCCAAAGGACAAACAAGATTCCCTTTAATTGAACTTCTTCAATATAAAATGCCCATACATTACCTGCTTTTGAATAATACATCAAAAACATGTGTGTGTTAAATCTAGTCTGCATTGAAAAATCAAAGCCCTGTTCTTCCACGAGCTTTTGCTAACTTTGCAGCCTCCCCACTATCTCCATCCGTGGTTATTAAGGTTTTTCTTTTGCACATGAATAGGATGCCGTTGCTCGGGGATATATTGTAAGTGACTGCTGTTGATCTCGCCACCAGTGTTTCTCACAGAGCTGTGAATAATAGATAGGAAAGCTGACCAGAGATAATATGTGTCTCATTGAGGACGTAGCTCCTAGCGCAAGCAGCGAGTATGCTAACAAGGAGATTTTTTTTTTTTTTTATCTCTCTCTCTCTCTCCCTCTTTTTATTTTTGCAAAGCCGCAGAATGTTCCTTTTTCTGTTGGCTCTCATGCATTTATTAATAACAGAGATCCTTTCAAAACATCTCCTCTGGATAAGATGGATAACACATTCCTTTTATCATACTCTCCCTCACACACACACACACACACACAGATGCAGTATATCGTACTGACAGTGATGAGCTGTGAAATCGGATGGGAGGGCTGGAGTGCGGTTTTTGTAGCCTTTCAACACATAAATTTGGGTCACAGAATAGATTATCACCCCACACATGTCACTCTGACACTGAGAGATACACTCCATCCCATAAATTACACATGTTTTATGAAAATTAATGCACTATTTAAATTGATAAATGATCATTCTGTATGCACTGTATGGGACGGTGTATCTCTTTTTCACCATGTTATTCAACATTCAGTAATTTATGTTTTTTTAAGGAATTCCACACAATTAGATTTAATTGATCTGCCATTGGCTGTATATTAAAAGAACAGACAGCTTGTTTTTGTATATAAAGTACACTTTTGGTTTCCCAGTTCGTTTTGCATGAATTGAAAGCACCCCGGTTTACCTTATAGAGCGCGGGGTCTGGACTGCAGAGGCCGTATCAAAAGGATCCTATAGAAAAATAAAGACAGAGCGCTCTGTCGCTCAGCAGAGGCACTCCACTGTGAAGAATTCACAGTGTTTGAAGTCAATGACAGCTTTTAGGGATTTGGTGGAGACTCAAGGCTTCTCTTTGCCCACTTTCACACATAAAGATGAGTGTGTGTCTGTCTGTGTGTGTGTGGACGTGTCTGAAGGTGACAAAGACATAAAGTACAATTTCAGCTCACGATGGAAGCCAGCAGTGTTGTTGATTCTCAAGGTTTTAAACTACATTTCCAATCAACGTTATATCTAAATAACAACAAAAGGCGTTTGTAATTCGCCAGTACGTAATAATTCATAATGCTAAATAACCCGCGGAATGTTCTGGCGACTTCATCTTTAACACAATGGACGTTGTGGATTTGACAACTGGCAACTAAAACTACTTAAAGCAACTACAAGAAACTTTTAAATGGATATTAAACCCTCTCAACACAAACGCTTATGCGTCTATTATCCCTCGACCAAGGCAGCTTGAGGGCCGGTTCTCGTACCAGTTCTTTTACTGTTTGACTACCAAAGAACCGGCTCTCGCACAAGACACCTGGTTCCAGAGCGACACCAACTCTGTGCTGGCCCTGAACCACGAAACATGCAAAATAAGGAGATACATTTGTTGAGACAATGTAGTCCGTAGTTCGCGTTTCTGGGAAAATAGAGACGTTTACAGTGACGTAATGACGTAGCTCTCTAGCCTGTTGAAAAACAAAGTTCTCAGAAGCTTCACAAGTTAAATCAATTGTGAACCAGCACTAGAGCTAGATCTACGTATGAGCTACACCCCGCTGTGGACAGACCCAGATCCGGCAAGTGAAGCCGGCTTCAACTTGCAGTTGGAGCTCTGAGTCCCATTTCCGTTAAGTTTGGACCGTTAGATGGAAGAGAGGTACAGAAGAACCAGAACTAGGACTGAGAGGGTAGATGGTCAGTAATCAGAGGTTTTCTGACAGTGTTTTCTGAACAACATCACACTACACTGGTTTTGCTTCTCAATGTAAAGGCTGCTCATTTTAAGCTGTTTGAACAAACACCAATGCTGCCGTTTTTCTGGCAAGGATAGTCTCCTGCTTCCTGTTGCCAAGAGGATGTTGCTTTTTTTTTTTTTCCATCCACTTAACTTAAAGCTGCCACAAACAAAAGTTCTGTTTACATTTACAGTGCTACTTACCAAAGCACATTGTGTTTATGCTTAAGCATTTCCTTCCTAAGTATTTTAAATCCTGCTTTGTTTAAATCCATGTTAACAGTCTTCTTCTTCACTGCCTTTTCTGGCGCATTGCTACATATTTTGGCACATGATCGTCACCTGTAGATCAGTGGAAAGGGGTCAAACTATTGGCAGCAATGTGTTTTGCACAATCCAGATCTTTACTTTAAGTACTCTCTGGCATTCTATAGATTCTGATGCTCTCATTTATGTAATTTTTCCTAATTATCCTAATCATGGAGCTAATATAAACAAGAGTAGCTCTTATGCCTTTTTTAATCCAAAAGTTAAGCCCTTTGTGAGCAAATAGTTCCAGAATCCAAATGGCCTCTTGCTTCCTGTTTTTTATTTATGCTGCTAAAGTGGAAGTTGATTACTCTGATTAAGGTCAGCTTCAGAGTGTGGATACCTGCAGGGCTTGGTCAAATATTTCCAAATGATGTTTGGGTTTGGGTCGGGCTTGGCCGACTCTCCATGGTGCTTCAAATCATCATCACGTCTCTTTGTTGGAATTTTTATGTCTCTTTGCAGTCATTTCATCAAGTCTTTGGTGTCTTTTTGGTTGTTTTGTGTCTCTTTGCAGACATTTGTGGTTGTTTTAGTCATTTGTGTTTCTTTGTTGTCATTTTGCATCTATCCATGGTCTGTACTTGTAAATGCTGGCAACATTTTGCAGGTGAAGGACAGGGGGGGGTCACCTGATACTCTGGGCCTGTGCCCAGTAAGCCTGTTCAGTAATCCATCCATGCTTCATGTTCTCTTTAGTGAATATATATTGTCTGTGTGCTTCTGTCAGCCATCAAAAAGCTGTAGCGCCGGCGGACAGACAATTGGACAGAAAAATGCGGTCCAAGCTGCACTTTAGACACAAAGTCATTCATAAATTGAGTTTGACTCAAATTGTCTGAACATAAAAAACAGGTTCAGGTCAGGCTCAGTTACTCTCGGACTCAAACATGCGTCCTGAGCCAAACTCTAGGATGCTTCCGAAATCACAGAAATAGTTCCTGTTTTCCTGAAAAAGTCTGTTAACGGAAACCGACTTTCAGAGATCTTTTGCTGTGTTTCTCTTGGAAAAACTGCACTTAAACTGATTTTATGCTACAAAGCAAAAGCAGCAGATTTCCTTTGAAAGCAAACCTAATAACACAGTGTACATAGCATGCAGCGTAAGGGGCCGTAGAAGCTGCCAATCCTCTTAGTGATGCTCTTGTTTGTTTAAAGTGGTAGTGCCATAAATTCTGTGCCATAATTCATATGTCAATAAGGATGTTTAACAGCCCAATTGGTTTTGTTATATGTTGGCTTTCTGAGATACTGAAGGTTTTACAGCAGATCTATTGGCATTGCTCGTACTGGTTTGTGCAGCTCGGCTGTGAGGCGACGCAGAGACAGCTTTGTTTGTCTTATGTTGAGGTGACAGACAGGAGGTCCGCCCCTCTCACCCCCGCAGATATCACCTCCTCTCCGTTTGGTGCACATCAAGGGGATTAGCGTCTTATTTCTCAGGTAAAACAAGCAACATCAATGGAGTCCTGTAAAAGATTTGCCTGGTGTTCTGCATAAACCGCAGGCTGCTGAGCCGTTTATGCAGCCCTTTGTGACTTAAACACTTTGACATCAATCGATCGGCTGGGGAACAGGCGAAGCCTTTATAGATTCACCTTCCCCTCCCACAAAAAGAGGGGATGAAGCCTCATCTTGATGGGTTTAATTCAGGGGAGAAAAAGATGGAGGAAAGGTGAAAGAGAGGAAGGAGAAAGGAGGGAAAGTGAAGATGACGGTTTCCTCCCACTGGGTTTGACTGTAGCTGGTGGGTGGAAGAAAAAGACGCAAAATCTGTGAAAAACTGAGAATCTGTTCCTGCTCAGTGACTCTTTTCTTTCTTTCTTTCTTTCTTTCTTTCTTTCTTACATATTCATGTATTTTTCATTGAATTCGCTTCACACTGCATTACCCGAGCGCCCCACACAGTGGAAACGGTCACTCCTCTACATTATATGATGGAAGCACCAAATGTATGCGGCCTTGGCTTTTCTGGTTTTGCTCGTGTGTTTCTATCAATCAAATATTTTCAAAGCAGGAGAACAATATGAGCAGCTGAAAAGACACTTGTCAAGAATTTAATTCTGCAAATGAGACATGTGAGACAGTGCTGAAGGAGAAGGCGGCTCCTGATGAGAGACGGAGATTATGATGTGTTGTCCTGTTTACACAGACGGTGAGACGTGTTCTCTGGGTTCACTTCCTGTATTTGGGTCGGATCACGTTTTTAACTTAACTCACGTTTTTTTTACTACTTCAATTGGTCCTTGATACATTTCCTTCCTCCTTTCATTTCATTTCCCCTCTCACCAACTTCCTACTTGTTTTTCTTCCCCTCATTTGTTCTCCTTTTATCTATCTATCGATCTATCCATCTATCCATCCATCTATCATTTCTCCATTCATTCCTGTCCAACTTCCTTCCTTCATTATTTGTTTATTTACTTCTTTCTCTTTCTTTTCCAGTAATCTGTCTTCCCTTGTTTTAGATTGGTCCTTCTTACCTTTCCTTCCTCCTTTCTGTCCCCTTACCTTCTCCCTCCTTGTTTCCTTTCCTCTCTTTCTATGTGCACCTTCTAGCTCTCCTTTTCCTCTCTCTTTCCCATTTCCCTGTTTTTTTCCTATTTTCTTTTTTCTCTCCTCCCTTTTTCCTCTTCCCTTTCTTATTCCCTCCTTCCGTCGTCGTTGCTTTCTGTAAACAAGATTTCACAGTAAAGGTCAATAAACATCAGCCGTGTTTGTTAGCATCTAACCGTCATGACCATTAGAAGTGCAGATCCTGAAAAAGCCTTATCAGTGTTTTCCCCTATTCCTGCT
>CAFUXE010000273.1:85351-112101 GCA_903364295.1 Serranus cabrilla | reverse complement strand
TTCCTCTTGTCCATATTGGCCTTGAAGACATCTCTAAATAATGCAATTCCTATTTCAGAGACCGTCAGAAATACAAAAATAAATATGAGGCTTCAGCAATTAGAGTTAGACAAATCAAGTGGTTATATGAGTGCTGTTGAGACTTTAAAAAAGTGGACGTATCATTTAAAAAACATACCACATTTTTAATTAATTCCATCAGAATCACAGAATGTTGAGATACATGGTTTTAATTGGACAATGACACTCAACGCGACATTTCCCCTGTGTTGCTGAGCAGAGAATAATTCTGTGGTCAACTCAAGTTGGCGCAGGATGGGCTGTGACTCACATCCTGAAAGAGATAAGCTCAGATATAGGCAGCAATTAAGCAGAAGGCAGGAAGGTGTGAAAGCAGACTACTAATAATATGCTAAGCAGCAGCTCCAGTAGTAGGATTACAACTCCATAGGGGCCTGAGGTGGTTGGAAGGCTGTCAATACCAGACGGAGGCAGACAGACTAACACCTGAGCAAACTGTTCAGGTGTTGTGGTTTGTTTTGCTCTCAGTGGATCAGTGCTGTCTCTCAGATGAAAGTTTTCCATGAAACACAGCAATAGGAGACTTGATGACAATCTCTCTTGTCCTTTCCTTCAGCTGGCTGCCAACTGAGCAGCAATACAGCGAGGCTTAGAGCAGAGGCAGACAGGAATGAAGGATGTGAAGATGCTTTTGATTACTAAACCTTAGAATTGGTTGTGAAGCTGTGAGCTACCTGCGGGGTCCTCGGGAAGAAAATCCTCTGGTGGGCTTTAGGAGATGTTCTCATGCTATTTGAGGGATGATGGTGGACTATCAAAACATTACAGACTCGTCCGAGTTCACTGTTGAGCCGTTCATCTGAAAAGGATGATGAGCAGGCAGTTTCTTTCATGTCAGTCCTCCATGTTTCCTGCAGGTTCCAGTGTTTGGGCCTAAGTTATTATTCTTCCCCCGTGGCGAGAGACCGTCCACCACCTTAGAAAGAGACACAAATGCAACACAGCCTGAAAAGCATAGTGATGTTTCTTTCTTTCAACAAGATACAAAACAAAAGCAGTAAGGTAAACACTTTTAGTTAAAAATGTGATATTGTGTGTTTTCTGTGATACATCAAAAGCTGTTCTCATTCATTGTAATTTGTAATCAATCCATGTAATCATGAGCCTTGATCCATGATGTGCATGGATCTCTCAAATGAGGGAGTCAGGTGATGTAGTACAAAGGGCGACAAAGTCCGTATAGGAAGGTGAGGTGGATAGATGGGTCCAACAAACCAGACCACCAACTGGAAAAAGGTCTTATGGTTTGTCCATGCAAGCAGATTATTGTGCCAAGTGGTCCTGTTTCATGACCATGATGGAACCGTTTGACAATATTAACCATAATGGTCACATCTGTTGTTTAGAGAGTCATTGGCTAACAGCCTATTCTGTCATTTAAGTATGAGGACATGTTGAAACAAAAAAAGGACTTGTGCCTTGGAGATTGATGTCCGTGTCCCGTGGAATGTAACTTACACACTTAAGTTACAAAACCAATACATATTTTGACCAAAACAACAAGGTTTTCCTGAATATATCCAAGTGTTATTGTGCCTAAACAGGCTCTGCACTGCAGGGGCCTGTGCAGCTGCTGTAATGTTACTCAACACGTGTAAGATTAAGCATAAAAAAGGCGCATAACTTTTTATGCCTCCGCATTGGGATTTTCTTCAAATTCGGCAAAAATGTCTACTTGGACTCAAGGATGAACTGATTAGGTTTTAGTGGACACAGATAGAAGGGTCAAGGTTAATGTTGGGACCTCACATTTGTCTTATTCTTGAATGTGATTTATCATGAACGTCCTTGTGGTGATATCTTCAAATTTGGTACAAATGTCCACTTGGATACAGGGAATTACCAGTTATATATTGGTGGTCAAAGGTCAATCGCCGAGGCCACTGTGACCAAAAGCTAACTCAGGAACAGAAACATTGTGACCATTTTTCACATTTGGTAAGATGCTAAATTGGTGACACTCAACTTGGGTGCTCACCTTGGAACTGTGATGATTATATAAATCTTTTGTGCTGTTGGGAAAAAGATGTGTGTGAAGCATCCATGTTTTAGAATTTGTAGCTTTTTATGCAGCACCATCCATATTTGAAGTGTTATCTAAAGTAGTGGCTATATGTCTGGAAATATAAACTGCAACGTGGCTGGTTGTTGGAGGCATACAGCCGTGAGATTGTAACTCTAGTTTGTAAGATATCATACAAACTACAGTATGGATGGAGGATGGATTGAACTAGGTTACTTATCCTTTGTGATGCCTCAAGAACACCACTTCAAGTGAGTTTTTACACAGACCAATAATTGTTCAGTGTTGTTGCCGTCCACAAAATTGCGCAGCTTGACGAGAGCATTGCAGGAGGCATAGTCTGATGCTTCAGCAGCAGAGGGGGGGAAAGAGCAAAGCATTTCTGTGATGCATTTAAGAGCAAGAGAGCAGGAGGGTACAGAGCGAGCCACACTAACCGCCGTCTTAACATCAGAAACCATACTGCCCACTTAGAGATGGATCGGACTGCATCAGGTACAGTAGACTGGCTCTTTATGTTGTAATTATGATATGTAACTTACCAATGCTGATCCAGAAGAAAGATTGTTGGACATCGGCCCAGTAGTGCTATATGAATACTATTTGTTTATGACCTTGTGAATTTTAATGTGGGCCAGTGGGTTCATTGTTTCACTCAAAAAATAAGAGCAGTGAGGGCCAGGGAGTTTGTGAAGTTTTCATCCGTGCTTGAGTAAAGGGTGAAAAGCTGCAAAAGGTCACTTTTGTTCAAATACTTGCAGGGTCAGGGCATGTAGATATATATATATATATAATTTACATGGAATCTAAATGCTGATCTGTGGTGACTTTCTAGCGGAATGTGCTGTTTTGATTTTCTGCCGCTGCCTTAATAGCAGTTTAAAGTTCAAATATGGACTTTTGAAGCCCATTCCCAAATGAGGCCCCTGTGGCTATGGCCATGCTTCTGAGCGCATACTGAAATGAGTACACTCAATAGCTAAAAGAAAAAAAGTAATGCTACTCATTCTAGTGACTCACGGCAGTGGGGCTGATCTATTTTTTTTCTTCTTTTTTTTTCCGCATTATTTTGTTTCATCCAAATTGGCTTATTAAGGGCACTCATGTGTCCCGCAGTGACCTCTGCACATTATCTGCAGTCAGTGACCTGTGCAGAGTTTGTTTGCCTCCAAACTCCTCAAACAACAGAAAAGTGCTCTGTCAAAATCTGGAGGAAAGAAAAAGAAAAATATGTGTTAAAAAATACCCTCCAGGTTGATGATGGATTTAACGTAACTGTGGATAGCTTACTTGAAATATATAACACTTTTTTTCAGCTGTCTCTAATCCAAGAGGTGGGCATGGTTTGTCAAATCATTTTTAAATGAATGCATTTATTTAGAACTGGCAAGTGAATTAGCAGATGTGTACAGGAGAGAGAAATTGTGTTATAATCTTTCCATTTTCTCATTTGTTGTGCCCATGCCTGTCAGCAGCAGTTAGGTGCAGAGTAAGGATTTCTAATTGTATGCCTCTCGCTGCCACCAATTTCAGACCGTGGTAAACTGATGGTGTGCTCTGTCAAGAAATGTGAGTGATCATTCCTGTTCCCTCGCTACTTTTGGCCTGTCCTCGCCCTGACTGAGGTGAAAAAAAAAGTCTGTTGTTGAAATGAACAGAGAAGTTAAATTTGAGTAAGAAAGCGAGTTAGAGGCACTCTTTTGTGGACCCATATGTGCAAATGTTGTGTGCTTGTGCGTTTAAGTGCATGTGAATGCGTGTGCATTGCTGCACGTCTGGAGGAACTGCGAGATATGTTGTTGTGACATGCCTTGTCTTCCGTTCTGTAGAAAAACAAAGACAGTCGCTGCTGGATCCAGACAGCATAACTAATTAGTCACGAACACACATGCGAACGCACACACACACACACATATGCACAGACACACATATACACAGCATGGATACATGCGGGAGCCAGCAAGTAGGATATGATGTCACCTCCATAACCATAATTACCCATCATAAATCATGTGGTGTGACACCCTGTCACAGAGTGAATGGGTGTCCTATGTGCCAGCCAGGGATGGCTGCACTTTACTGCTGGGTGCCACAGTGCCACCGTACTGCGGACTCGCTCCGACTCAAGTGTGTTTTGACGTGCATTTTTCTTCACTCATCATAGCCTCCTGAATGATACAAAGTGTTCTTTTATGGTTCCTTTGCTATCGTTTAGTAACAGTCAGTGTGGGCCTGACAACACAGCACAGTGGGGATTTTCTCCTGTTTGTTTGTCTCTCTGTGAATTGTACAGCACGCCGTGAAGTTAAACCAATGTGGCCAACAGATTTTTTACTTCATTTATGTGTTAGAGGACAGCTTTTGTCGTGGTATATACTATATAGAAGCAGCAGCATAGTTGGTATTTTTATTAATTCAGTAATTACATTGCAGTTAATCTAATTCTGGTCATACTCAGCTACTTCGACAACTTGGGAGGGTACTTGGTTGTTGTTTTACCAGGTGTTTGATGGAGAACAGATTGCTACAGAATGTGTTAGCTTCGTGCAGGGGCTGGAGCTGTGAGGAAGGGGATTACCCATCGGTCCATTACAGGCACATTTGCTCAAAAAGGTCTGTTACAAAATGTAGAGTTGTAGTTTAGAGATGGCCTTTCTGCTGTCCAGCCTCCATTAACACTTTTTCACAATTTAACAGATAATTTTTAAATAATAACACATGACATACACATGTATAACTTTTAACGTTTGACTTAAATGTAACTTCAACAGTTCATCTATGAATAAGGTTAGTAAAATCAGGCTTTTGTTTTGAGGATAATGGGCCACAAGACTATGGTCTTTCGGGCTAATAGGAAGAAATTCAAACTACTGGGGTTACTGAATAATGGATTGTTAAACTAAAGGAAAGGGTGGACTTTTAACAAATCCAACAGGAGAATAGCACCTCCTACTAGTTTGAAAGTTTTTTTTACATGTTGTGTCATTTTAGCTGCCAGCAACCATGTAGCTACGCCTACATTTGGCTGGATCAGTTACAGTGGCTAAGCTAACATTAGCTGATGATTGTCAGTAACTAGCTTAAACTTAAGACTGGCTGCTTGACACAGCACAAGGTCATGTTTTCTATTTCTACGAATATAATACAGAACCTGTGATGTGTTCGTATTTAGGCAAAAAAATAGTACATTTGTAACCTTGTATGGAAGTTAAAACGAGCCAATGTTGATTTTTCCTTTCAGCAGCATTCTCCTAGAGGAAGTCCTGTGTTTTGAGACATCCATTCTCCTCTCTACATGGTGATTAAAATAGAATTTTGATGGATCTGGAAATGTGTGTGTCCACCATGTCAAACGGTCCTTATTTAAATTGTCTCTATGGTCCCGGCACATAATTTTAAGTTGAAAATAAAAGGTTCCGTTTTTTCACATATTTCTGTGAAGTCAGGCTGGATGCTGTTAGTAAATTAGGAAGGTAATGTAATTACTTTTTCAGTGAGTATATGTAATGAGAAATCTATGACATTTTTCAAGTGACACTGAGTACAAGTGATACATATTCATGCATACTTGTGCGGAATCCAATCAAAATGTCACATGAGAATTAATTAAATTTAAGGGCTTTCTGCATCAAATATTAAATTAAATATGTTTAATTATGTACACTAAAAGGTGAATGAAAATGTGGCTGCAATCTGAATTTTAATAAAAGGCTCATATCTGTACAGTGGACAAGCTCAGCGATATGTCAGTGCACTGAATAGTATACGGCCATATAGCATGTGTGTACTTGTCCTTTGTGCCTATGTAGGAAAGTGTCCTTGCTTTATGGAACAACAACACAGGGAGTTTTCATTCCCCATGGATAGGCGCACATGTACCACACACACACATACACACACACATGGTGAGCAAAACTGCTGACGGTGCTGAATAGAGCAGCTTCCCTGTCACTAAAGCCCTTGAAGTGTGGAAGCAGCTCCAGCAGCCTTCTGCTGTTTAAGTCAAACCCACACCTCCACTTCCCACACCTCCTCCTCTTCTTCTTCTCCCTGTCTCCTGTTCCTCCCAACTGCCTTTTTGTTCTCACACTAATTCAATGCATTAACTTGACTGCTGTGACTTTCATCTAAAACAATACTGCCAAAGTAGTTGTATAAAATGTAAATTTCCAACAGCCCAAACAGTTTATACGTTCAAGCCGCGCTGAGATGATAAATTGCTCTCTTTCTCCCAAACCACAGAGAGTGTGTGCAACCCCCTGCCTCCTTCCCCTCCATCTCTGCCAGTCTGCCTCCACCCCTCTCTGACATATAGACTCATGCACATCCTTCTTTCTTTCAAACACACTCCACTGCTCCCCTCACATATACTGTAGCTCACACGCTTGATCAAATATACAAGGCGATTCACCGAGCTATATTCGTCTGCTCCTTGCGGTGTTTTTTGCTTGTGTAATCTTTCCTTATATAAGTGGACTGGAGCAGGCGGGGTCATTACATCTGATATAGTGCACTCAGGAGAAGGTTTTGTTTGTGTGTCACGGCTCGTCTAGACGCTGATCAAGGTCGAATATTGGCAAACTTATAAGACTTGGCACAGACTGCTCTTCAGAGTTTTGTGTTTTTCTCGTGTTTTTTTTTAGAAAAGAGTTTGGAAGTGAGAGCAGGAGCATACAGGTTGGGTATGTGCATGGAAGTAGCTGGTGAAGATAAAGACCAGAGTGTGTGACCTTGAGTACATTATCACGAGACATACAACTGCCAATAAAAGGCAATTCAACTTCTATTAGAAGCATCTTTGTGTGCTTTCATGTCCTCATTAGGTCCTTTGCACTGCCTGAAATATCTTGGGACTTTGGCTTGTAGGTTTTGCTCGCTTCTTTTTATCGATATTACATCAGAAAATGTGTTTTTTCCACTTGAGATTTCTCTTGAATTCAAAGTTGTTGTAGAAGCATTTGTGTGGGTAACAGAATATACGATAAAATTTTACTTTGGTGGGGTTAATCTGAAGTGTGCTAATTTTGTTACCTAAAAACTGGGGTATACTAGCCCAAAAACGATCAAGTATCATTAATGCCTAAAAAAATCAACCCGCTATCTATTGATTTACATATATCTCATTCTTAATTTAAGTATATGGCTTAAAGTCTTTGCGGCCTCATTGCATCATGTCCCGATTGTTGAAACCTTTACATCTATTTATGGTAGCATTTTTGTTAGTGTTTTTCCAACACTTTTTGGTTTGATGGTCCCAATAATCTGAAGAAATGATCTTTGTCTAACCCTAACCACAGCTATCCATTATTCATTTTTAAGAAGCAGTAGGCAGTCAGTGGACTCTATACGTTGGACTATGTTGGTTGTTGGAGCAGTGCCTGTTTTTGTCTCCTTCTACCAGTAGGGCCTTCATTTTGAAAACGCTCCTGTGGTTCGTATTTGAGGGCAGGCACAAATGTCGTACATGGTTGTACGATTTGGAGGACTTGTTAGATAAATTTATGGAAAAACATTTCCGTTTATTTATACATTAATTTCACTCTATATATCATTCTTTATTAGATTTTTCATCTTCATATAGTACATGTTATCATACAGTCTTCAGTTGCTTAAACCTCACATATTTTCCTGTTTAGTAGAGGAAAAGAAGTTAAGGAGGAGGAAAGAGAGGAAGAAAGTCATCTCCTCCTATGCTTCTATACATCGGATATATTTTCCAGATGGAAAGCTCTATACGTGTACACGGGCGCAGTGCGAGGCACAAGGCAGAAAACCATGTAAGTAAAGTGCAAGAGAGAGGGAGGCAGAGAGAGGTAGATGAGTGTACAGAGAGCACATCTGTAAAAGCCATTTCTCTATAAGGTACGGAGAGGAAGAAGGGAATAAAGATAAATGTCCTGTGACATTCTGAAAGTGGGCCAAACCCGGGTGTGTTTAAACTGATCCATATGGGGTTTGAGAGAGAGAGAGACTTTATCATCTTAATACAGTTTGAAATATAGCAGTACAGCATTAACTGGTGTATGTTGGCTTTTGAAATACTAGGTTTCGCTCACTGTTTTGGCAGTAGTGTTTCTGATTAAAGCACATGCCAATAAAGTATATGAATAAATCCAGACAAGAGAGAGACAGAAGACAGAACAAGACAGAGCTTTTATGACATTACTGCCAAAGACATATACACAATCTGGCCAAAAGTATATAGACACCTCTTTTCTGGTTTGATAGCCTGTTTTTAAGCCCCTTAGTGCTAATTAACGGAACTCTATCAATTTAGCATTCAGACATGTTTTCATTTTTTTAACTTTTTGTCTAGTATTAGTCAACAAAAGCTTTTTTGTGGTCTGTTTTTCTTTTTTTTGTGTCTGTTTAGTATTTTAAGACTACAGCTGCTGCTATCTTTCTCTTGCACAGTAAGGTGTGTCTGTCTATATTAGTTAGTTTCAAAGGTTTGACATGTTACTACTTCACTGAAAAGTAAATGTTCAGTGTATAGAGGAAACTGGAGGCTTCAAATGTCTACATCACATTTGCGCAAGTTACATATACTAGACCCGGATTAGCTTCAAAACTGTGCTGGTACGAGCAGATCTTAAACTGAGATTTAAGATGAGCACAGGGGAACTTTCCCCCTTCAGAAGATGAATGTGACAGCAGCCTTCCAGTGTCAAACTGCACAGTGAAGGTCAAACATCCAAGTAAAGTCATAATAAGTAGAACACATTCTTGAGTGAAGTGGGATAATTGTAAGAGGCGGGTATAAAAATGAATGCCATAATTGAAGCCGCATTACGGAGCCCCACCTTTTCAGAAGACCTTTTTGAGACTTTATGTCTCTAGTATGTGTCAAAGTAACAAAATATGTATATCTAACAATTCCCATAATGCTCTATAGCGTCTTTTTTAACATTCCTCCACCTACTTGGAAATGCCATGGTCTTTTAAACTTCATGCCCCAGGTTTGTTGCAGTGCGGCGTACCATTCAATTATGAAGTCGCAGTTGTTAATGATGTCACACCTGAGTTGACCATGTTCCAATACAACCAGTCAGGAAAGCAATATTTCACAGGCTGTGGGAATTTTGCGCATACAAACACTGTGGCAGCATGTCGTATGAAGGTGGACAGCTCTGTGTGTACGACTGATTTAATGAGACATAAATAATGCAGACATACTTAAAAACATTACTAGACAGTCAGAAATGTGACTTCAGTGGGCATTCCAGTTAAAATTTCCGACTGGGAACTTCCAAGTTCCAGTTGAAATGGAAGGCACTAGAAGTCTTAAACCCAAACTGAGACAATCCTGATGACATCAAAGGTCTCGGAGTGGTTTTGGAATGTTTGATTCTCCGTACACCTCGGGTCATATAGTGTATGTAACCAACAACATAATACACCACTTTCTTAAAAGAGTCCAACAAAAAGTTAGACCAACTCAACCAGGGTCAATATGGAATAATGTCCTTTCTTTAAGCATTCACAACTGTAAAACGTAGAACTATCAATAGAGAACCTAGAGAGGAAGGGAACATACTGTAACAGCAGTGGAGACATGTGATATGTGGCTATTCCCTTGCCATTAGTATTGTACTGCTCTGGCCAATAGATCACACATGTAGAGGCCATGTTTGACCCCAGATTCTCCAGTTTCCATCGCTCCTAATCCCATGGGATGAATCTGTAGTGCTTCACTCCCCTCCTATACCTTCTCCCCACCACTTAACCACCACTTTTTACAGTTCTTTTTCATCTTAAATTTTGATGAATCGCATTAGAGATTTCTGCTGCATTGGAGAGGCTGGTATAACAGTTTGAGCTTTCCTTGGTAATGAAATGTGAAGTGGGTGGACTCGGGCTTCGCCATGCATGTGTGAGAGTTAATGTAAACCAGCTATACTGTAGAGGGGAAATGTGATTTTTGGCAGGCTAAGATGTGGTTTGCAGTCGCCCTCTTTTTCTCTCTCACACGCCAGCTGGGGATAGACGGATATGAGTTTTTGAAGGCCAATACTGATATTTTTGGTTTGATATTTTGCAGTTTTCAATGCAGCAGTTTCAATGTCAAAAGATTCCCTGTATAGCTATATGACTGATGCAGTTCTTATAAGTGAATTTGCCACTCTGAAGACAGGGTTAATACACCCACATTACAAGCTATTTCTGACATAGTTTCACAAGTTTTATCATGAAAATTCTCTCAGATAATGCCAGTATTTACTTACCATGGTCAGGGATGATTACACCACAATGATAATGATTGGCAGCTTTCTAATTCAATCAACAGGAAGCCTGAACTTTTCTTTTCTCAGAAAGCTCAGTGTACTTTGTAAATGTGTCATCATTCTTTATGAAAAGCTGGAATGAAAGACTGTTTTTTTGTTGTCATGGATAACTTGGTATCTCTACCAGCTGGTAAAAAAATAAAACCTTGTAATTTTGGCAAACATAAAGTACTGAAATTTGAGCTTGACATTTATGGCCTTGGGAAAAGTAGTTGGACCCAATTATCAACTGTAGGCCCAAAGCTTGAAAGCTCTGGTTAAAGCTGTCAAAAGTGAAAAGATAATATGTGGACAATGAGTTTTATTTTGTCAGCATTCAACAACTACAGCTCCGTTTTGGCTGCAAAAAAAAGGGCAATTGGAAAATTACTTTTCTTCTCTTTTGATTTTTTACCTCAGTAGATATTCTCATAATGAGTTTATGGTCTCAGTTTTGTTGTTGTTGTTTTTTTAAATAGAAAATAAAGCAGGGTATGCTTTAGGGCGAGGCTACATCATGATTGACAGGTCACTACCACAGTTGTCTGTGTGTTGAACTTACCTTTCACATTGTGTTTTCACAATATTGTGTCATGTCTCATTCAGTATTCCGTTGGACTTGGACGACACTCTTCGGATTTGGCTGCTTGTTTCAAATAACAGTTGTTCTTTCTAACCAAGCTGGCTAGCTGATGTTAGTGTTACATAGCATCTTTCAGGATCCGGATCTGTTCTATGACTCGCTGATTGGGGAAAAAAAACAATGTGTCTATATCCATAAACCAAGATGGCGACGGCCAAAATGCCAAATTTGAGTCTTCAAAACCAGAGTCCCAAATAAATGGGTGATGTCAAGGTACAGGGTTGATTAGTACTTGATTAGTAGGGCAAGATTTAGTATGTCTATGAAATTTTCACAATGCAAAGTCTAAGAGACGTTCGTGAGGCCACCAGGGAATGACACTAATGAGCATGTGTCATGATTGGTACAATATGGAAGCAAACCAGAAAGTATTTGGGAGCGTATATGCGGGGTGATCCACTTGAACTGGAATGAATAGACACTATCTTGTAACACGGTATCCAGTTCTCATGTTGTGTAGAACACCCAAGACACAAACCACCAGCTAGCACCAGCTAACCCACACATTCCTGTGTGAATCAGTTGATTTATAATCAGTTAAAGTTGTCAAACAGGATTAAAATAGATATTCTAGTATGTGCAGAACGAGGGGCTTTCCTTTCCTTTTCACTTTCTCTGTTTCTTTCTCCGATATGTTAGCTGCCAAAGGTTAGCTTAAACATACTTACCCCCCTTCATCTGCAACTACATACAGGCCTATGCAGTGTAATCCACAGGTGAAGACCACCCTCACTGAAGGCACAGACACACATACACACACACACACACACACACACACACACACGCACACATGCACACATGCACTCATGCAACCCTGAATGCCAGCAGCTGGCTCAATGAGAAGACCACACACACTCGCTCATACACACATGCCACAAACTGAGTCACAATCAAGACTGCTGATCCCTATCACACACACGCACACACCCTCAGTGCTGCCATATGGGGAGCAGCGTTAGTTGCTGTGTGTGTGTGGGATCAATGGGGACACCGGTGGCAACTGCAGCAAGCTCTGGAGACACACCATTAACCTTGACAGAGAGACGAACAGACACAGAAAGAGGGAGAGACAGCAGAGGGAGTGATTGAGAGTGAAACACATTTCAGACAACTTTCCAAGCTTTTCAGTGCAGTGGAGGGAAAGTTGTCATACACTCTCTCTGATACATTTCTCATGGTTTTTATCTTCTTCTTCGTCTGTTCCGTGCTGTAAGGCCTCCTTCACACAGTAATAACTGGGTCATTTCAACTGTGGGAAACAGAAAGGAGCACATACACAACCCATCCATTTTCCCTCCTCCTGTATTTGTTCCTGTCGTCCGTCGCTCCCACTGTCTGCTTCCTCTTTCCCTCCTTTTTCTGAGATCCTGGGGAAAGTCCCAGTCTCTCTCTCTCTCTTTCCTTGCATTCCTGTAGTGAGTGCAAGGCAAGGGCCCCTTCACACTGCAGGAATTCTGCTGTGTTTGTGTGTCAAACTGTGTGCGAGTGTAAGAAAATGTCAGTCCATTTCTAATTGCACCCTGAGTGTTGAAAGTGGTCTGTGAGAGCTGTGTCACTAAATATAACAATAGACAGTAAAAGGCAGGAAGCTGCAATACGTTGGGGTTTTGCATTGTGTGTGTGCATGTGTGTGTTAGTGTGTGTGTCGTACTCAATTGCTTCTACAGCTGCAAGCCCCTTTACAGGCCCAGTGTAATCAGTACACTTCAGCTGCACACTTCTCCCACTCAGTGGACTAAAGCCTTTTTGCCTTGCTGCTCTCCTTACTGATGTCTCAATTTAGAGTTAAAGCAACACACTGGAACACTTATATGACAGATTTCATAGGTTACTTATGGAATAACTGACTATGGAAAGCCCTCGATGCGGACTTACTCACTACAACACTTTCATTGGATTCTGCTAAAGTACACATGAAGGTTGTTATAGTGATAGACTGTGTAGTTGTCTTTAGTCATATGTAAAGTAGCAGTAATACTACAACCCCGATTACAAAAAAGTTGTCAGTTGAAATGTAACTAAAACAGCATTTGTGCAAAGACAGTATATTTTATATTATACTGATAATCTTTTGTCTTTGTAGATATATACTCTGAAACTAGATGAGTCGTATTAGTAGTTGTAATAGGAGTCAATGAGCAGTATGAATGGTACTATCTATAGTAGTAGTAGTTGTTTTTACTGTTCTCATTTTTAGTATTGAATGCTGTTCTTATTAATACTACTAATAGTCATTTATTGCTTAGATTGTTGGTGGGCGGGTGTGTGTGTGTGTGCGTGTGTGTGTGTGTGTGTGTGTGTGTGCGGTGGGGGGTTTGTATTGTGTGAAGCACTTTGTGTTACAGTTCACTTGTATGAGAAGTGCTACATAAATAAAGTTGTATTGATTGACTGATTGATTGATAGTACAGTGACACTACTTGTACTATGAGTTATAGCAGTAACTGTAGTGGTTGTAGTGAAGTTGTTGTTGTTAGTAGCAGAAGTCAAGGTCATAGTAGTAAAGTAGCAGCAGTAGCAGTTGTTATAATAGCAGGACTCTAGTAGTGGTAATAATAGTATTAGTAGTAATACTACCACTACAAATAAAGCAAGCAATAGTGATAGTATTTGCAGAAACAGAAGAGTAAACATAGCAACATTTGTGATGTCAATAGTAACAGTAGCACTAGCTGTAGTAATTATAGAGGCAATGGTAGCTGTTGTAATAGCAGAAGTGCAAAAGTGGCAGTTGTGGTAGAAGAAGTGGTAGTTGTTGAGTTATTTTAGTATTAGTAGTAGTTCTAATATTAGGTGTAGTAGATATAGTAGTTGCAGCTGTAGTTCTACCAGTAGTAGTTACAGTATTATTATTAGTAGTACGTTTGTTTTCAGGGGTAGTAGTACCCCCTGGGCATTTTCCACCTCTCTGGGAATGAAATTCATGGCAAATGTTGAATAATGTAGACTGATTTGTAAAAGTACTGAGTATTGGCAGCTTCAGATCCCAAACTATCAGTATGAGCCTTCAAAGAGCATGTATCCTGTGAGCTGTAGTCTCAGTGAATCAGTGTCCAAGCTAAGCCTGAGTTCCTGTTTGCACACCACCACCACAGTATTAACTGCACTGCATTTCTTTTTTGTTTTCATTAGAGGGTTAGACGGTAGCGCCCCAGAGATTCCTCCATTTCTCCTACTTTGCTCACTTCTGCCTATGCTTCAGTGATTGATATTAAATCTGTTCTGTTTGATCAATAATTAAAGGTGCAGTGCCTAGTGTTCCCAGACTAGACTGAGCGTGATGAATTATAGATTGTTATTCCTGCTGGTCTGATCAAAGAATAACAACAACAGCCCTTCGCCGGGTTGGAGCACTACCAGTACTGATGCTCTCTCCTGACTGGATAACACAGGATTATTATTTCATCTCTCTAATACTGATCCTCGATCAGGGCTTTTTTGGTGCTTGGTGTAATGGTCCAAGTTTCTATTCAGGGAGAGAGAGAACCTAGAGAGAGGAAGAGAGAGGAAGAGAGGGGAGACGAGTTAAAACGAAGGTCTTCGGCCAGATGGATTCGAACCCTGTCGTGTCGATGCCAGCGTTGGCCAGCGTGTGCAAAAAGACAGGCTTGTTTTAATTACGCTTCACCACAACAAATTGAGTATTGTCACGCTAGGACGAGGTACTTCTGTACACTGTCAGTGATCAAAGTCAGAACACACACAGGAAGACAAATGAACACATGCTCATTGCCTTTTTTTCTCGTTTCAATGCACTCCTCCCAGTTGTGCTTCCTATAGTTACACCAGTTAGTGTCAGACCGCCTAGAGACTTCAATGGAGCTTTTAACAAGTGAAAATGTAATAGTTTTACATTTCAGGAAATGCATTAACCCCGTTCTTACTTAGAGAACACTAATACCACTCTCAAGCTACAACAGTAGCCAGTTAGCTTAGCTTAGCACAAAGACTGGAAATGCATGTTTTCTGACTGACCGTTGGCTGTGCAAGCTTCTACATTATCTAATAGATCAATCAAAAAGGCCTTTTTTTCTGCATTGCTCTCTGTATAAAAGTTGCGGAGGGGCAGCGGTGGGACAGAGATGTTCCACCTCCGAGCCCGCAGTGGAAATAGAGGCAGAGCTGGCATCTGTGTAAAAGAGACAGCTAGCCGGCATGTTGGACTACATGCAATCTGGTGATGTGCAGGTCGACTCACAAGCGGGTCAAAAGTGACAGAGCAGCGCTCAGAGTGAGTTATTAATAACTAACATTGCGTGCAACAGCCTACCTTCCACACCTAACCCCCCCTTTCTCTGTCACACACACAAACATACACACATCTTTGTAGTCCTGTCTTTGTGAGGACCGTCCATTACATTCTTTAGCCCCTTACCCAAACCTTAACCATCACAACTAAATGCCTAACCGTCTTCTTCATCTTCTGATATTTCTCCAGACAGACATTCACAAACACATACACATCACTTGAAGGAAAATTCTCTGATGACAGAAATTAAATATAGTAATCGAAATGTAAGCCCTGCTTATATTGAAGAAATCCTTAAATGTGGTTAAGAAACCTGATTAGCCAGTAGTTATGTGTACATTAAAGTTACAGTATATGATCCTGGAGAAAGATCGTTGTTTGTTGAGACTCCAGAATTGCATATTGCACCTTTACTTTGCCTGCAGCTTTCTCAAGAACTGCTAATCAGAACATCTACACTCCCAGAACTGCTCTTCCCTGTTTCCTGAACAAATCACCTGTGATGACATAATTGAGTTTACAGCTAGCTATTTGGGACCAGGCTATTTCCAGGCACAAACGCATTTATTCTGAGAGTTACATTGCTGTTGCTGTAAATGTTTGAGTTTGCTACAGTGTAACATCTCCAGCATCTCTGTCTTCATCTGCTCTTGAGTGTACTGTAGTTAGCATCAGAGAGCGAGCTGTACCCAGCATGCCGTTCAGCAGTGCAACAGTTAATAGGGTTCCTCTCTTAATACGCTGCACAGCGTGTACACACACTACTAACAAATATGTCCGATAGATCTCAAGAGCTAGTACCTGACACTGTACTGTCAACTGGAGAAACAGTTGAGAGAATCAAAGGACGAACACACAGACAGAAAAGACTCACTTTATTTTAATTAGACAGACATATTTTGGAGTTAGGTTGGCTTTCTTCCAGTCCTCTGTTTTTCTCATAGTTATTGTTTGTACATTTAAAAATTGTTGCCTTCTTCAACTCACATTTGGTGATAGAATGAAGACACTTGAATAACAGCTTTACTTTACTTTCCCTTCTACAGTTCAAGGAGAAAGTACAAACATAACCGCCAGTATAATCTCAGTGTTTCATTTTTACATTTCGGTTTTTGCACAGTTTAAACAGATCCGATATAATGTGTTCATTTGTGTTAACTGGACAGAGCCAGGCTACCATTTTTTTACTACCATCAATCTTCTCATGTAACTCTCGGCAGGAAAGCGAACTAGCATATATCCCTAAATGTCAATGTATTAGTAAGTAAGTTAGTGTTTCACTTCAGGGTGTGTAATGTGAGACTGTTTTATCTAGATGCAGCATCATTTCCCTCTGCAGCTAAGGAACCACATCAAAATTTGCAAATAAGCAAAAGGGAAAAACAGGCCAAGGCAGCCTCTGTGTGACACTATTGTTTGACACATGAGAAGCATTGTGTGTGTGTGTGTGTGCCATTAACACCTGGCAGTCTCTGTCTTGTCCAGTCACTAATAGAGTGGCTGAATGGGGTGACGCTGCCTGTAGTGAGCGGAACATTGTGTTAGAGACAATAATAGACCATTACACTGTGGGAAACTGGACTCTCTTTTCAAGGCCTATTCATTCATACAGGAAATGGAGAAATATACAGAAATCCACACACTTTAACACACACACACATTCAGCCATTACACACATTTCCTTTGTTCACACACTGTAGCAGAAATGAGTTTATTTGATAATAGGCATGTAGAGCAATGGGATGTATCACTACCTAATATGGCTAATTTAATAAGTTAATTCACCAGTCAGGGCTTGTATATTTATATCCACACTGTCTTTTGGCACAATCTCATTTCCATGTGGCAGCCCTCCAGATCTGATGCGTTGTTTTCAACTTTTGCCAAAACCTCCAAACCACCTTCCTCCTTTCTAATTCTAATTTTCACTCCCTCTCTCCTCAGTTACACCCACACACACATACGTGCACACAGACCCATGCTGAGCCTCGGCTGTGGTAATTAGATACAGTCTGTCTAACTGTCAGACATCAACTGGTACCAGACACCAGACTCCAACCTCATTGGCTAATCCTCCAGACGCTGCTTCTCATTCCGATTGGCTGTTGCCTCCTCCGCTGCTCTGACTCTGACCCAGTAAACTTGCGTATGAACCAAATCCCCATATTTCCATTGGCTGTCTCCGAGACACATGACTGGTGCTCACAGACGCTCTCCGGCTCCGCTGCTCCCAGAGGAGGATACAGTTATCCTCCTTACAGAGAAAAACAACACCATTCATCACCTCCTTCTCTCTCTCCATCTATGTCTCTCCCTGTGTTTAGGCTGTTATGCTGTGTTGTTATGTTTCTGTCTTTGTCCCTCTGAAGGTTTTGAAGCCACTCCAGGTCCTCTGGATGCCTGGGGTCAAACCAAATTCCCTACTCTCAGACTATTTAGCAGCTAAAGTTGGCTCTATCAGATCCAGACTGGAGTGAAATAATCCCAGGAGATGAAATTTATCTCGATCGGTCTCCTTATACAGTCTTCTTTTTTGACTGGGACTACTAATTATTTTTACTTCCATTTCCGCCCACGCTAGACTCTCACACTCCTGTCAGCCGATGGCCCATGAGGAGGATAGGCCCAGTCATCGAGCCGTAAATATTTATCCCGCTCACTCATCTGGCTCTTACTGCTCAGCAGCAGTGTGATGAGGCAGGATCAGTTTCACACAACAGGTTTGTGTTGTCATATCCTGTTGCTGACAGGAGTGGACAAACACATTGCTGCTCCCAGAGGTTGCACACCAGGAAGGATGTTTGAATTCTTCCTTTATTTTTATTTAACCCTGACCTTCTTTTCCTATTTCTCATGGTATTGTGCCACATGAACCTGCATGGGGGGTTTGTACTGATTATAAAGGCGGACTTGTAATTCAAAAGTTACTGATTTTGAATCCAAATCTGCAGGAAAATTTGTAACGACGTCCTCCACATGAACACGTACCACATAGGCATCCTTGAACACAGTTGCTTTATTAAGTCAAAATTGTAACTAAGTTTTGCTTATTTTTCTGCAATGATAGCACCCCCTATATTAGTGTTCTCCAGGAGCGGGGAATTTTGGTAACAGATTGACAACATTGGCACTGATTGTCTGGCAAGTACAAAAAATATAATATATAAATAATATATATATTCCAACTAATTCCATGTTAGCAGATATGGGCCTAATTCAAAAAAATCTAACTTGAAAATTCACAGTATATATAAAAGATGAAGAGTATTCGAGTTGTCTTGGACAACTCTCAGTTTAAAAAACACATAGTTAATATCAGAAAGGGCAATCTACCGTAATTAAATAAAGCCAAACAATAATTTGTATGTATAACTTCACTGTGGATGTAGATGCCAGTGTACACTGTGATGTATGAGTGTCAATTGACTTCACGTCACCCTCATATCCCTGCCAATGATCAGAGGATATTTGATCAGCAAGTCTCATTAACACGTACAAAGCACAAAGCTTCATGGTACGCAGAGCTTTAACACACAGAAGATCACAGATAGAAAGCCATTCTGTATCACCATGTTCACATGTTTGATCAGGCTTTGTGTTTGCTCATATGAAGTGTCACTGTATACAGGGCTATGTACACACACTCAATCATATCCTCTCAATAGGCCCTGACTAGAGCTGTGGAGCCAGCAGACTAGTGGTGTGTGTAATCCGGAGCGCCTGGGCATTAAGGCTGGTCAGTCAGGCTTGTGCACACATTTGGTAGCATGGCAAATGGTCCGATCAAAGTTATTCCAAGTAAATTTATATAACGGGGACAACTGAGGGGTGCATGTTCTTTTTTTAGCAATCCCATGTTTCACACATTTACACCCAGCAGCTTCCTGGTGCATTTCATTTCTGGCCACTGAGCAGATCACACTCTGAAATTGGAGGTTAAATGCCTTGCTCAAGGACACACTCAGAAGTGTCTGCTGAGAAAAATTAGTATAGTTGCTTATTAACTTTCCTTGCTGACTATATTTTCCCACCTGGTCTGGGTTTTAAAATGACAAAAAGTGATTACAAGATGCTTGAAGCGGTATTATAATAGCAATTTTATTTTTATTTTTTTTTCCAAAAATGGTTTCACCCTCTTGAAAACTGATGTAGTGTCATTGTTTAACTTACCTTAAACAAAAAGTGAGGATGAATTAATTACAATTCCATTTTGAGACCCTTTTTTTTCTTGTGTTAGCTTTTCCAGGAATGAGGATGATGACATTTTCCAACATAATGGCCATGTAATCCTTTATCTTACTTTCTAATTGGACTCCTCTACATGACAACACTGTTATGAGACAGTGAGAACTCCTGGTAAAATCCCTTTAATGCTAACTATGTGAAACCCAAACACTCGAATAAGCTGCAAATTCCTTGAGGTATATGAGTCACATACATGACTGTGGCAATAGCAAACATGTCATCCCCTGTATGTGATGCAGTCCCCCTCTGGGCCAATCAGTTACTTTTCTGTCACCTTTATTTGACCTGTCATTAAATAGGACCAATTAGTGTGAAGAGGAAACGGCTGGATTGTTGTGTTGAAATGCATCATAGTCATAGTTTCAGATATCATAAGACAGATGGATGAAAAAGCAATGCGAGGGAAAAGACAAACACTGTAGAAATGATTCACCATCCTTCCCCCATGTAATTCAATTTGTTAGGAACACTGTCATACTTTTGTTTATCAGCGTAGGTATTTTCCAAATTGAATCAGCTGGGAAACTATTACACTTATCAGTTGTGTAACCTTCCAGCTAATGGAGGAGTCATTTCTTTCCTAGGGATACTCTGAAAATCCAATACCATGCTCTTAAAAGATAGGAAAAGATGTTTAAAAATAAACATTTTTGAGTGATTGATCTTTGTCCAATGACACAGTCAAAGACCCCAAAGTGAATTAATAGAAACCATTCTGAGAAACACTTGTTGTGTATTGAGAGGGAAGTTAATAAGGAAGTGTAGTTTTATGTGTTATTTGGGGTCATGAACAAGCTTGACTCATCTCAGTTGTGAGACAAGGGCAACCACAGTCAGTGAGTTTGTTAACCATTTATTAGAATACATTGGACATTCTTAATTAACTTCTTCCTGTTCGTGATTGGGTATAAATCTGTGCTGGTAATGTGCACTCCAGTAAAAACAGCTTGTTGCTGTCCAAATTCTACAAGAATCCTCCAAACCATACAACTACATACATTGTACGTCCTTTGTTTACATCCTCTTATCCACTCAGACCCAGAAAATTGTGGACTTTTACGCTCATAAGTCATTAGCATTCAAAAAATGTTGGTTGAGAGTATATATATATATATGTATATACACACACAGTATGTTAATAAGATAAAAAATAAAATAAAAAAAAATCAATTATCTCCAGAAAAAAGTTGAGAAGTTGTATATTATGTATATATTATTTGTTGTATTGTTGTCATGTTGTATTTTGCACTTCATGAAGTGGAATATTATAAGAGCGCTCATGTTCTGAACTTTACCTTTTCCACTAATTTTCCTGGAAATCTGAGCTTATTCTACAACTGTGCACATTTTATGCCACACCGGAGAAGAGCCTCAGCTAAATACCTAAATGTAAACGGAAAAGAATAAATGAAAAACAGAAAATCCCTGAATGCTCTCCATTGGTCTGATCCATGGTGTAAGCTGTTTTGAGATACTTTTTGCTTAAAGCTGAGGCGCACATCCACAACTCCTCACTGATACCTTGGGGTTAATCTCAGAAAATAGACTCATACACGCACACACATGCACACAATGAGAGTTTAGTGCAGATTAGGCTATTAGAGATGAGCATCAGCAGTATTCTAAAGCTGATTCAGGAGTTTTTTCCAGACTAAAGAAGGAAATGGGCTAATCTCTGCTCGGACACCTGCAATATGTCTGTCAGCTGAGGATTTACACCTACAGGGCTGTCTGGGCATATGCTCTGTAAGGAGAGGAGCATGTGCTGGACGTGTGTGTGTGTGTGTGTGTGTGTGTGTTTGTTGTGTTTGTTTGCATGCATGTCATTCAGTTTAAGGGTGTGACTCCCAGCATCTTGCTGGAAGCATGACCGCTTCTTTACCAGCAACTGGGCTGATGATTAAGTGACACATGTGCTCATTAACTTCCCTCCATTGTCCATCCAGTAAAATGAACCACAAGCAGAGAGCAGGAAGGCCCGCATAGTGGGGGGATTTATTGGCAGTGAATGATTAAGCCTGTGTGTGTCCACTTCTTCTCTTCTCTTTCTCTTTCTCTTTCTCTTCTCTTCCTCTTCTCTTCTCTTCTCTTCTCTTCTCTTCTCTTCTCTTCTCTTCTCTTCTCTTCTCTTCTCCCTTTGGCCTTCCCTTTTCCTGTCCTTATATTCCCATTTTTTCTCTTGTCTTTGCCCAATTAACCCCTCTCCTCCTCTCCTGTCCAGTAATTCTCTTTCCTCCTTCCATTTCATTTCATCTCATTTTCCCCTTTGGCACCATTCTATGACCTTTACTCTCCATCCTTTCCCTCTCCTGCTTACATACATTTTACATACCCTGAATTTCCTTCTCTGTCTCTGTCTGTTTCCTTTCCTTTCCTTTCCTGTCCTCCTTTCCCCAGTACTCCTTTCCATTCATTCACTTTCCTTCTTCCCTCTTGTCTTCCTCGTCCTCACAATGATTCATTTCCTTAGCTACCTGTCCCTTCCTTCCTTATATTTAATTTCCCTTTTCCTCTTCCCCTCTCATATTGTTTCCTCCCCTTCCCTTTTACCCCACCAACATTTCCTTTCCTACCCTCTTCTTTCCTTTCCTCTGCTTCTCTCTCCTCTTTTTTCCACATTTTCTTTCCCTTTGCTTCTTCTTCTTTACTTTCTTTCCTCTTTTGTCTCTGTACTTGCTCCCCAACTCTCCTTTTAATTTCCCCACTTTCCAGTAACTTCCTTTTCTATCTTTCCTTCCCTTTTCTCACTTCTTGTTTTGTACCCTTGTATCTTCTATTTCATAATTTCCTTTCCTTTCCTTTCCTTTCCTTTCCTTTCCTTTCCTTTCCTTTTCTCCCTTCTTCTCTCCTTCCCTTTTCTGTCTTTCCCTCTTATACCCTTCCCAATTTTCTCCCAGCATTTCCTTTCCTTTCCTCTGCTTTCCTCTCCTCTTCTCTCTTACCATGTCTGTTCCTTTCCTGTCATTTCCTGCCCTCTTCTCTCCCTCCTATAATAGCTCACGGAGGCATGCCTGAGTCCCGGCCACCCTCATTAACCTTATCATTAAGCTGACCCCCAGCTGGACTGCGCTGCCCTCACACTGCTGTGGCTTTGAGGAGTTGTGTCAATACATACACACTCGGCCATTAAGCTGGAAAAGCGAGAGCTGGGAGGGAGGGAGGCAGAGCTGGTGGATGCACAGTAAATTTATATAACAGCTGAGGCAGCGAGGGAGGAGAGTGTGAGAGAGAGGAATGAATGATACATCCAGGTTGATCTGAACTTTCCATGTACTCCATTCCTTTTGATGTGCTTTGAGTGTGTGCATTATGAAAGCCCGTGGTGATTAGCCTGTCTATGTGTCGGCGATATGAATAAGACCCCAGGGGAGCAAAGATGTCTAGACTTATTCAGAGACAAAGCTTTATTATCTGCTGTACAGCAACTATGAAGAGGCTCATATTCACTTTACATTCTAACTGCTGCAGTGGCCTTACGCAACAGTCCAATAGCAGGAGTCAAATCCCAATCAAATCATCACACAAGAGAGTGAATGAGGGCAGAGTGAATAAAGGCTCGGCGATAATGTTTCTGTATGTGGCCTACACATTATCTTTCAATGTGAATACAGTGCATATGCACACACCGCATTTTCAGTTCCGATGCTATTCAGCTCATTTGAAGCACAGCAGTGACTGATTACATTATTTATTAGATATTAATCTAATTAAACAAAGGAGAAGCATGCATGTTTTATTATATTTAATACCTTTATTTATTGGCTTCGTACAGATAGATTCATTTACAAAGAGCTTTACAGTATGAGCTTGTTCTTGGATTTCAAACAGAGTCACCGTATAGCATTCAGTCTTCCTTCCAATGGCAGATGGTGGAACAAAAAGGCTGATGAAAAAAATTACGTGTTTACTGTCTCCATTAAAGTAACCTTGTCTATAGGAGCAATGACAAACTTTTTTTATCGACATGAAAAAATGCAGTCTTTCACGTTAGCGGTGAAAAGAGTTTTATGGGAATATTATTAGTTCTGTAAGTATTTGGTCATAAAGTATTGGACAAGGGACTAGAAAGTAAAGACATGACCAAAGTTACATTTTATCTTGAGGGGGATATGAATGTGCGTGATAATTCTTATGGCAATCCTTCCAGTTGTAACCCCTATTAATAGATATTTACATACAAATGCAGACTCTTTTGGCAGTGGGACTACATTACTGGAAGTATTCAGGTTTGCGTTTGTAATACAAGCAGTTTTGACCAGTCCTGTTTGAGCGGGCTTTGGTTGCCTGCAGGTTAACAGTCCATGTGGAAAGCAAAAGAGGTGGAAGACATTGGCTGAAATACAATCTCAGAACCCCCATCTTTCAACGCCGATTTTGCTTTTTATTAGCTTGACTAACTTAAGTAAACTGGCTTCTTTTGGAACAGTCTGATCAAAGATTCTGTCTCTCAACTCCATACTTATGTCTCAATTTTCTGACCCAACAGTCAACAATACTAGGCCCTGGAAGAGGAAGGATTTGGCCTGATTTCCATTATTGGTAGATCCACAGGCTACACTGAACCACAATGTTATTCCCAGTTGCCCCCAGTGGCTAACTCGTCATCAGACCAATAGCTTATGGGTTCTGACATTGATATGGTAGTTGCTTAGACATTTTACTGAAAACCCCAAACTCAGGGGATAACCAGAGTACTTATGATTAATAACTAAAGTCAGAATCGTCCTCTGGAGACCATGAATATCTGTAGCAAATTTCACATCGTTATGCACCAAACAGGTGTTGAGATTGAGATTTCACTATGCAAAAATCAGGGGTTAAGCAAAGTCATTAGGGTTCATCTTCGGGTGACCATCAATTTATGTAGCAAATCTCATGGCAGTCCACCAAACAGGTATTGAATTTGAGATTTCACTGTCAGCCCAAAATGTGTACCTCATACTGATGCTAGGGGAAAAGTCTGAAGTTCAGCAAAGTCATCAGGGCTCATCCTCTGGTGACAATAAAATATCTGTACCAGGAAACTGACTGATGTGGCCTTGCTCTGAGCCACGTGGGGCTAAAGAACATCATAAGTAAGCAGAGTCTTTATACTTTATGTTTATTGTACTGCGGTATTGCAGCTTCAGTGAAAGCACTGCGTGGCTGGATCTGAGTTTGTGTTCTTATACATCTTGTTAGATGTCAGATATGCCAACATCTAAGCCTATTTTGCTGTTTCATGATAAGAAAGGCCTGCTAGTTTCTTTTTTACACTCAGCAGTGATGTTAGATTACATAAATTGCACTTCCACTACTAGTCTTAGTGGTATGTACAGTATTAGAGCCGCAGAGGTAGTAAGTGGCTGGGATTACGTATTATGTTTTTCTTCATACTTGCAGTGCACTTGCAGCTATTTAAAGAAGTGTTGCTTTCATCGTAATGATATCCGAGAGATCTCACTGTGCTTCACACATTGTCATGGTGATGAGGGGGGTGACTGAATCACACCAGTTCCTCATCTCCAGCAAGGTGAGAACTTGTCGTCATTGAGCTAAAACACTCAATGAGTAAGGAGCAAATAATTCTGTGGATTTCTGAATGACCGCTCTGCTTTCTGAACCACTCGTTCTCTTTTTTCACCTTAACTTCCCTCTTTGTTTCTCATTTCTTTTCTTTTCCTTCTGCCCTTATAGGCAACAAAGATCTTTTGAGTCAGGTCTAGATGATTGAACTGAGGGGACAAATATCAGTGTAACATGTATGTAATGTAGATGAACATGTAAATGAATCCGTAATGTATTCAGATTGGCTCTTTGTCTTCGTGTTTGGAGCTCCTATAGGTGATTCTTGCCCCGGGCATAACAATCATTCAACGTGTTAATGGGTCGCACACTGAGCTCGTTAGCTATGCACAGCCCTCATTAACATACAAATTCAATTAACTTTCACTGCAAAAAAAAAAGGGAAAGAAAACAAATCTTCTGTGTGATGTCGACTCTTCCTGCATTTTATCTTCATCTTAGTCACAGTGAGTGGAGGAGAATGCCAACGTTGCGGTGACTTTCTCTGTTTTGGGCTTATTGATGAATGCTTTATGGGTTTTTTTTTTTTTGCAAGGTGATACAGTTCAGAGCGCAGCCAGACATCCTAGCGCAGGGTGAATGAGAATGTTTTGCCCTCGCACTTTATGAAGGAGACTGTCAGGTATTTGTCCTCGGCCATTAGCTGTCTGTGGAGGCTGGATGGCAGCTGTTTTAGAGGGCCATTGTGGGTAGACAGCACGGGTTCCTAACTGTGGCAGAATTAAACAGCCCTCACTATGTTGATTGAAAGCCAATTTTCAAAGTGGTGTGTAGTCAGAATGTTCAATAGCTGTGGCCTAGCAGGCAGACCCTTCATCTTCCATCATGTATTCTATGGGCAATGCTCTTATCATGGGAATTGGTAATTAGTGGCATGCATTGTGTCAGAGGACAGAGCACTGAATACCAACGACATTAAAGGGCTGATGAGATAAGAGGAGTGTGTGCTTGTGTGTTAGCGCTCGTGGCTGTGTGTGTGTGTTCCAGCTCCTGTGCTCACATTCATGCTCCGGGGACAATGCTTGGGTGCCTCGGCCATGGCAATGCATGACTTCAATTTACATGTTTGCATATTTGACAATTAACCAAATTGATTTCCTGCGCGCGTTGAGCGGCAGCATCGGATGTCTGTTTTCCCAAGGATTTTCAATACCGCGTCCATCCCCATATCAAACAGGTCCAATAATGGCAGTGTCTCATTTGCATACCATTAATTAGACATTCATATTAAATGGCTAATTAGCATATATAGCGTTCTGTGTTTTGTCAGGGTGAAAGCTATAGCAGCAATAACTTTTCCTTTCATTTCACTTGTTTTTGCTATCTATGCAAATGTGAGTAGTTTGTGATGGTTTTAATCAGTTAGCGAGTGTGTTTGTGAGGAGAGATGTTCAACATACCTCGTACAGTAGCAGCGGAGAAGAAAAGCTGTCTTGCAGGCATAGTGAAAGAGAGAGATAGAGAAACACACTAATGATTATGTTTTTTTTTCCGCCACAGAAAGAAAAAGAGACTAATGATGCTTTTTTTTGTTTGTAGTTGACATTTTCTTTGAAGACTGATAATGAAGCTCCTCAGAGAGGTGCTACCACAGCCAAACTTATCCAAGCAGTTCTCTTATTACCATCACTGTTGATAGTGTCACACAGGAATGTAGTGCAGGGTAAACCCACCTGAACT
>CAFUXE010000273.1:56857-85324 GCA_903364295.1 Serranus cabrilla | reverse complement strand
TTTTTTTTCATAAGAATTGAGTCAGCAAGGTCAGATCAAATATAAAAGAGCGTGTTTCTGTAGTTTTTTCCTTAATTTTCTTCACATTCTTTGCATTTGCCAAAATTTGCCAGAATATGTTAACACAGATACATTTGACCTCACAGGTTATAGGTTATGCTATTGCTAGCAAATTAGCATCCCTGAACTTCAAGCAGTTAGCAAGCTAACACATTTGCTAGCTGCTTTGTAACCCAGTTAGCCAACTTTTAGCAAAGTTGGGTGCTTCGTCACACAGTTTATGCCCTAGATGAATTTTCACCATCAACTCCAGACTGTCTATAGTTTTTACTCTGATAGAGGAAGTTAGATAAAAATAAGATGGTGACTAAGTTTTCTCCATCTTAAACTCTCCAGCTCTCTGTTGCTTCCGAGGTCAGCACTGTCATTAAGGCTTGCTATTGGTCAATGGTGCAAATCTGAAGGTCAAAGTTCATCAAAGTTAAACTCTTTGTGTAGGTTTTCTTTGGCCCGTGACAAAATCCACAAACTGCCTGTGTGACCAGGCCTCAAGGATGATCATGATCCTGCTGATGAAGGTCAGTGATTATTCTTTTCTATGTACCAGAACATTGCTGCTACCAGCTATGCAGCCAAGAGTTCTGCTGCAAGACAAAAAAAAATAGCAAAGGATAGTGATGGAAAAAAAATGCAGTAAAATAAAGACAGAGAAAGAGGTGGGAGGGATGGGAACGGAAAGAAGGATGAGGTAAGCCCTATGGGAGAGGCCTGCGCTGACTTGCTAAACCCCTCCAACCTCCTCCTCCTCCTCACTTCTTTCCTCCATCACTTCTCTTTCCAGGGCGAGACGACGAGCGAGGAGATTAAATAAGAGGAGCGAACATGAAGGGGGAAGGAGTGACATCAACGGTGACATCAGGTGGACGAGAGGTCAGAGGTGGAACAGATGATACTTTGTTTTTGTAGAAAAGGACAAAAGTCGATGCCTTTGGAATTTATGGGTTGTGAGGACCTGAGAGGAAGACGCTCTACTTTGTTTGCTTTGACCTGTGCTTGTAGGAGTCCTCAGGGAAGCCTGTCGGGTGCGTCCCCCAGGGGTGAGGCGATTTTAGATGAACTTTGGCCTCCCTCCGCCCTCCCGTCACCCCCCTTTGCTTAAACCCTCTCGGGCTGCTTGTGTCCCATGGCGGGTGTGTTTTTTTGGGATGGAGTCGGCCCGTCTGTAAACTGTGTCTGACCCCGTGTATCTGGAGGGCTCTCCCCATGCAAACTCACACACACACACATGCACAGAGGAGCGCTCCCTTAGTGGGGTGCACACTGCTTACAGCATGATGTGATGACTTGCCTCTCAGTGAAAGGCCTCTTTGATTGGGGGTTGAGTTTGCCATCATCTCATGCGACGCTCGCTGAAGCAAATGGCGTGTGATAAAGAGCGAGGGCACAATAGCAATTCACACTGCTAAAGCTTTTCACAGCGTCTACTCTGCTTTACTTGCTAGTCTATGTTGTGCATCAAGAAACATATTTTTTTTCTATTTACAAACAAATAAAACTGTGCAATTAAGGTGATTCATGTTGATTTATCAGCTACGACGAGATTCATTTTCAAAAAACTCTAATAAATGAGCAACAAGAGCCTGACAGCAGTTTACTTTTTAATATTTATTGTATGGAATGCAAAGTATTGATAATAACATACAATGAGATAGTTTGCAGTGTTTTGGCTCAGGCTAATCACTGTGTTTGTTAATAGTCTCCTTAGAGGAAGGCGCATTTCCCTCCCTGTCCCTAATGTAATAAAAGGCTTTTAGCAACTCCTTCAAATGCATCAGGACTGTGCTTTTCCCTATTTCCTTTGTATCTCATTAATTTCCATATTTAATTAGCTTGGCTCATTAAACGCCATGCACACAGGAATGTATGCAGGAATAATTGCATGCAATGTTATAGACACAAATTATCCATAATGTTCTTGTGTGAGTTTGACAGAACATGTAGGCCTTGTTGATTAGTCCACTCTAATGGACATGGCACTTGATTTGTTTGTGTATCAGTGTGTGTGTATGTGTGTGTGCTGCTGTGCGTACCCTTGGGTGCTCAAGTGTGTGTGCATGTGTGTGTGTGGTATTTGTGCATATGTGTGCCAATCTATCCGTCAACTCTAAACCATGTTAAAGAGTGAAATTACCCATCAGCTCTAGTAAAAGCATGGCTGACAACCTGTAATCATGGTCATGAGGGAAAACAAATCATCGTCACATGTGGGCAGACACACATATACACACTCCTGGTCAGGACAAATAGATTGAGTGACCAATGAAAACAAAAAATAAAATTTTTTAATACAATTAAAGCTACAGGGGGCAACGAACAGGCACTTGTACCTTCCCGCACCGTGGGGTACTGGCAGGACGCCAGTCAACAGGGCAGTGTCTTTCCTTTACCGTCGGTGCTGGAAATGACGTGTTGTGAATGTTGTAAAACTGCCTGTGTCCAATATGTGGCGTTAAAGAATATGCACTTAAGACACATTATATTGCTGTATGTCAAGTATGGACCACACACCTTCAGATGCGTGTATTTCAGGTGACGTTTGTCACACAACACCTATTTCCTGGTGCCAGTAGGTGGTGCAGTTACTTTGACATTTGGCATGTAGACGTAATGTTAGATTCTGGAGAAGGATAGAGAAGGTCTGAATCTAATTCCCAGGTCGCCAAATGCTGATGTTTGCGGTTTGCAGTTGGGCCGGAAAAGCAACCCAAAATAAAAAAAATATAACCAACTATCAACTACATTTCTCCAGGATTGCATACTGCACCTTTAAAGTATGAACCTTGAAAATGGAAGAAATACGCACTAAAATGTGTAAATCCATCATGGGGGACTTCCTGTTGTGGTTAGGTCATTGCACCAAGAGACTTTCTTTTAAAGTCTTGGGATGTCACATCTGCCTATTAAATTTCGTACATCTACAACTAGGTGAAACATACCACAGGGGCTGTTTTGCAAGATCTGTAGAACATACACTTTCACCACTTCTGACGTGTGTGAAGTTTAATAGCTTTCTGGCACATGTAGCGCTAAAAAATTCAAATAATTTGCATAAATGATGAGTCCTTAGAATCCTTGGTGCTCAGGCAATAAAAATAAAATCTTAGTCGTTGTGTGTCTTCTCTCTTTCAACCTGTTTTCCAGTAGTAAAACTATCACGTTCTGCTAAGTAAAGAGAATGATAAACAAGAGAGCAACTTTGTCTTAATTGTCTCACTGTTGTATCCTCACCAGTCTCCATGCTACAGTCTGATTTGTACGCATCACAGCAAATTAATGAGGGATTCTTCCCAGGCACGTTTTCTCTCACTCAGATATATATTTACGGCTTTATTTACAGCTTTTATACGAGATGTTCTCTATCGCACATTTGAAAAGAACTATAGGTGATTTTTAATCATGTAGCATGGTGAGACACGCATGAATAACTCTGACATTTACAATTAGCTGTTGTCAGCAGTCAAAGGCAGTAGTGCAATTTACTAGGTACACATTACTGTCGTAAATGGAAGTGACAACAATTTGATATGTTGTTTGAAAGTGGCATGATAGCGAATTGTATTTGACCCTGTTTAAGTGGGCTCGCTCTTGATAGGCGAACACCCTTTATTCAAAAGAGATAATTGGTTTTTTAAAATGTTGTTCACGCAGGGCCTGAAACGTTTTGGAGAGAAAGTAGCGGGCGTTGATTAACCTTGTCATAGTTCTTGACATCTCACAACCACCCAGCTCTACAGCTCACCGTGTTTTCCTGCATCGAGTGGCGCTAATTTTTTCCTCTGCGTGCCAAGGATAAGTGTTAAATTAGTGTTTTTCTTTATCATTGTCTTTGCCGTGACAGATGCATCCAGAGTGGAGACACAGTTCTTTCAAGAAGGGCGAGGGACCGAGAGGGTTAGTTTCTGAAGCTGAACTTCTGAGGCAGTGATAGTTTATGACTCAGGAGTTTGAAAGAGGGGGGATGGCAGTTTGGGGTTGCAGGGGGGGTCGGCCTCTCTGGTCTCCGTGGTCTCCTTGCTGTGGTTTCCCCCACATTTGGCTGGCAGACAAGTGTATTGTGCACGAGTCTTCTCTGATGTGGCGGCGTGATGATGAGTAAGCACACATATGATGGAGTGGGTTATGTGTGTGGTATCCAGAGCTCTGCCTGACACATGGCCATAAGGAAATTGAGAGGCGGGATCCATGAGGGAGTTTGGAATATATATTACGCAGCATTTTAGAGGCCAAACTTTTCCCCCTGTCTAATTAGAGGACAAGCTGTGGGTTCTGCCAGTTACGTAACCTCTAAAGACTTCCTGGTGAAGAAGTGACACATCTGGGTGAATTATTCATAGATTTGGTTCCAGTTCAAGGATATACAGTAGTGGAGAATTAACTCACCTAAATTTTCCCAAGGTTTTCCATTCGTTATATCTGCATTCATTTATATTAAGGACAGGCACTCATGATGTATATTACTGGTGATTGCCTTCTCTCAAACGCTCGTCACAGATTCCATTAGTCTTTCAGCTGTGGGAACCAAAGAGGGATGTTCTCTTCTTAGATCCTTTCATTTTAAAAAGACACTCCAGCGATTTAGTATCACACTTTTTAAACGTCATATTGAATATACTCAATATCGAAACAGCAGAGGTTGAGATAACTTAAAGTAATAATGTCCAAGATTTTCATTTAAATAAAAGTCAGTTAAGTCTACTTCACTCCTAGAAACCTACCTCAAGAAAGACCTGATGATGTCATCAGGTTTCTCTAGAGAGCCCCATCCAACACCAAAGAAGACATTTTACACACATTTTCACCAGCTAACTTTAGCAGATAATGTGTGTCATGTTCACCATCTTAGTCAGCGTACCTCACTAGATGTGCAATCCAAGACCATACCCAAATTCCCAAATGAGTCCTTCCTTGGCCCATGCTACACCCTTCCCCAGAGTTTCATGAAAGCGTGTAGTCCGTAATGCAGTCCTTACCTTGATCTTTTCCCTAACTTAACCATGTAGTTTTGTTGACTAAACATGTTGTTTTTGTTTGACTTCATAACATTAACCAATATTTAAAGCCAGTAGGGGATAAGAACGGGACTGTGTTGGACTGTAGTTGTCGAAACATTCGGCTATGACCAACAAACTTGCTGGTGGCGCTATAGAGGAAAAGTCACCAATCACCAAAGTTATTGGGATTCATCTTCGGATATCAGAAATCCATCCAATTGTTGTAGAAATGTAATATTTCAGTAGAGTTTGAGACCTTGCCATCCCGACGCTGCGAGCGTGGCAAAAGTTTGGGTGTTATCAGTGTTTTTTTGCCTTCTAGGGACACTTTGACCTTTAAGCCCAGCTGGCTGAACTACTTTGGATCACAGTTACCTCAACACCTTTTAAGTATCACACTTCACACTCTCTAAAACTCACTGTAATTTTCAAACTAGAAGTCTCGTGCTGTGCCGCGACCCTCACCCATCTGGCACACCCTGAAGATTAAAACAAACAGTGAGGGTTAATTGCACACACTGTTCAGCCCAGCTCAGATGTTTGTTCAGTCAGAGGTTTAGGTGCAGCTTTGATTGAGCCAAAGCGTTTGAGTGGGTTCAGGCTGTGTGTCATTGAGGTGGGCCTATGTTCATCATCATCAGCTCATAATGACGCCAGTACCGCCGCTGTCATCGCAACCTCTCTCTGTGGGTGGTTTCTCTCTGCATGTGTGTATGTGTTCTTTCAGAAGTGGGATTCAATAGTGCTACTGCCCTTGATCCCTCTCACTCTCTTGTACCTCTCTTTCTTTTCTTCTTTCTCTCTTCCTCTGCCTTTTTTCCCGTGTCAACGTCTGGAACTCCCACAGAACTCCCAAGCAGCTCAGAGTCAGAGGAAGTCCTTCCTGGGATTAATAGACACACACACACACAGGCACATACACAAACTTCCTCGTCAGATTTACCCCCTCTCATTCGTCCTCCCACAGACATCCTGTTTGTCTCCTGCAACTCCTTTGCTCCCTCAGATGAACATAAGCCAGGGAGGCACGGAGTAAACACAAGAGCAGTTTCTGAGGAGAAGGCGGCACGGAAGCACAAAGAACTCCCAAAAACAACCGCAATTCCTGTCAGTCGGGTCTCCAGCTCACATTTCTATCCTCTGTCACTTTGCTCCTGTGTTTTTTTCCCTCTATATTTAGAACTTGTTGATGCTGCGGATCCAAATTCAGTGACAATCAGTTTTAACCAGGATCTGGGACCTCGCCAATCATATTACTGCCACGTTTTCGAGCAGTGCTCCTGGAATGAGAGAAACCTTGTTGATTTTTTCTGTAATCAGTTTCCATTATCTCTCGCCGCAGCGGTAGGCATCAGCTCTCCGTCCTGTCTTCTCATCCGTAGAGCGGTCTATCCAATCCATTTTACCCATCTGCCAATCTCCATCATTTCGATCTTGGTTTGTCCCCTCTTCCCTCTCCTCTCTGTCTCCCTTCACTCTCTCCGTGGCTAATCCATTACATCTTCTAATGACTGTTGTTTCGCTCTATAAAGAAAAGTGTGAAGTGGATTGGCATTTCTGAAGCCATATGTGTGTGTATGTGTTCGTAACCATCACCTCCCCATCTCCCCCATGAAGCCTTATTCCACATGCTGTAGGGTCTATACGTCCACAAAGAAAATTACAGCCTTGAGGATGATTTTGAATGGCAGAAGTCAAATAATTTCTGACAGAAAGATATTTTCTGATCACTGTGGGTCACGGTTTCAACAACATCTCACTAGTTACTCTCATTTTGTCCTGAAAGAATGGACATTTCTCTGTGTGGGATCTCTTCCCACATCGATTATTTTCAGCTTTTCTGCAACTCCAGGTTAGTCATAGCAAATATTTTAGTCTCCTCTCCAGATTTTCTTCCACAATTTTTAAGTTAAATGTAAAATTAAAAGGACAATACCAAGTAATCTGGAATAACTCAATAATACTCATAGTGTCTTTTTGCAGTGGATGAAGCTGACGCCCATCCAAGGGTGATGTCAAGGGTTCCTGTCCCTCAGGACAGCACATGTTAGACCTTGACACAGTAAATATTTAAAATCCCTGGCCTGTTCCAGTCCATCCAACTGGCTCCACCAAGCAATTAAAATGTACTGACCAAAGTAACTAAAAAAGGGGTAAAATATTTATTAGGTAAAAAAAAAAGATTTCACTTAATAATGTATTAGTGCCAAACACTGTGGCTGTGTTTATGAAACAACATTCTCATAATGAGTTTATGGTCTTAATCATTAGAAGACAAAGCAGGGTAAGCTTTAGGCGGGGGCTGCTTTATGGCTTACAGGTAGCTACCACAGTGCACTGTGTGTATTTGACCCTTTGACAATGTGTTGTCACTTCATTGAAGTTGATTGCAACGTTTGGTCACTTAAAAATGTCTTGCTCATCATTCTGTTGGACTAAAAAACAAGGTTTGTCCATTGCTAATCTAACTAGTGCTTGCAGGAGCCAGAGCGATGTAGCATGATGGAACATTTCCGGCTCCCGATCCATTCTGCACATGCACTGATTGTGAAAAAAACAATTTGTATATACAATCTGACTTCTTGTCATGAACAGTGGAGTGGCCCCCTACTGGCCATTAGAAAATATGCAGGTTTAAGGCACTTCTTGATTGGCTTTACTTCACAGGTTGCTCCTTCTTTTGGGACCCATGAGTCATACGGGGTTTCCCTCCCATTGTGGTGTGACTGCACAGTCAGCAGCATCTGGTTTTACTAATTCTTTGCCTTGCTTTTATTAGATTCTCTCAGATCTATTGAGTCAACTTAGCCCACAAAAAGTTAGATTTCTTTATTTTTATGCACAGGAAAGATTGAGGTTATTACATAACAGGCTAATGAATGATTGAGGTCTATACAAGGACACCTGCCAGATAAGTCTTCTTTGCCATACGTGACTCTATTACACCAGCAATGACATTAACTGTGCAGTCATAGAAAGCTAGTATATTGGAATTGCAAGTATTCCTAAAGATATTACCAGAACAGGCGAAGATATGGCTTTCATTCTGCTATCTTACCTTACCACACACACTGCATGCTGCTGGGATACAATCGGAAAATAAAAAACATCTCTTCATCTAACAGTTATGGTGCCCTTGAAATCGTAAAGGGCCATTCTGAGACAAATTAGCAGTTGTAGTCGCTGCGCTGGAACCCCCACTGTGCCAGTCTGCGGCGCTCCCCTCTGATTTAAGATCATGAGCCTTCAGTGTTCAGCCACATCCACATGACAACTCTCTCCATTCATGTGTTTTATGGAATCATCACTGTCGCCACCCAGCAAATGAGCACAGCAATATTTAGGACAAATGCCACTGGTGAATGGCCTGCGAAACAATGCTTTTGAATATTTCATCACTCTGAAAAGCCATATTAAAGCCAGGGGGAGGAAGATGACATCCATTTCCTAAAGCTGTGTGGGTGTTGCAGTGCCGTACCTTACAGGGAGGTACCGGGATTAGCAGTCGGCTCTGAAGCGCTGCTGTGGCTGATGGGTTGTTTGTGTTGCAGGGTGCAGTTTCCTCAGTGCAGCGAGGTCTGGCTGCCAGAGGGGCTGTGGAGCGCGCTGGCTGTGGCCTCTGCTGACTGGCTTTCTACACAGCGTCTGTGGAGGCAGAGATAAGCGGCAACACACACATAGTACACACACACACACTCTGTTGACGTATGACGTCATGGGTGGATTTTGTGTGTCTGCGTGAGTGTGTGATGTTTTTTGGTTCATCTATTTTTAAGAGCCAGGGGGCATCTGGGTGAGTTTCCAACAAGATCCAGGGGCCAAAAGTTCAGAGGAAGGCAGAGAGAGAGGAGCAAGTGGCAGCTTGTGTGGATGAAAGCGAAGGGGGGGGGATGACGGTGAAAATGATGTGAGCTGCGGCGCTGAACAGCCTCAGATGCGACGCATCACAGTTGGTTATTTTCCATTTACTCCCATTGCATTTTCATAAGCTCTGGTCACAGAAAACAGATCACCATATTTATTATTAATCCAAACATCTCCCTTCCTCCCACCGGGTCGACTTGCCCTCAGAGCTGTGCGACCCTCCCTTGCCTCGGAGGCCAGCCTCCCTGCAAGGCAGCTCCAGGTAATGGCCTGTGAAATGACTGGGCTTTTGTTGGTCGGGACGCTCGCTGGAGGCCCGGGCAGCTTATTTATGGAGCTACTGTGGTCTTTCTCCTGGCCTCGACACCTATAAATACACAGGGAAGGTTAGCCTGCTAAAACAAACAATGATGTGAGCCTGGGTCGTCTAAAATAGAATATGCAATTCTGCAGCTTGGCCCTCTATAAAAAGAGCTGGAGTCTCTCTTTAGGTGGGAGGGAGATTAGATTTAGAACTGTGGTGTGAATGCTGGTTCAGATCTAGTGATGACTTCAAGACGTAATAAGATGGTATTAGTGTTTGGACTTTATTGACCTGAACTATACTTGGTATTCAACCTCCTACTCCCAGTACAGAATGTTTACAGTGGGTTTGAAGGCAGCCACAGTGTGAAGGCAGAGCTAATTTTCTGTTACAATGACGCAATACGGTCAAACATTTTATATTTCTTGGAATTTTCTTGGAAATCAATCAGGACCTGGCAAATGTGCTTCTCATTTGTATGCTTTATATTGTGATTTTTATTTTATTTTAAATCTCTACCTTGTTGCCTTGGTCCAAAACACATCACAGTCAGGTTGTAGTTGGAAGAGACCAGGTGTCAGTGAAATAGGTGTTGGCAGGCTGGTTCCATATGTTAAACCTGGACAGGTTTCAACACATATACAGTACAGCAGCACAGGCACGCCAGTGGTGGGAGCTACGGTAGATCTCCATAATGGATATACAAGGGGCTCTTGTTAGTGTCTGGTTTTAGCTGAGCAGAGCTGAGCACACAGCAGACAGGACTGGAGAGCAGCCCAGTCCTGGAGATGGCAAACGTGGTTAAACTGATAAAACTGTCATTACCGTGTTGGAGGCAGCTGGCGAGGTGCAAGGGCGAGAGAGAAAGAGTAAGAGAAAAATACGAGTGAGAGAGCACATCCTGTCAGGGTTGCTGGCTTGCAGACTTATGGTTTAGACCAATATCCTGGGCCGATATTGGCCTGTCAGATATTGGTCAGTCAGGGGGCTGAAATTAGAGGTTCCTGCCAGATCACAGCTAGGAAATGTATTTCTTTTTATATATCAGATCTTGACCAAAGAAGTGAACCAGCATGTTACCATTAAAGGATAGATCTGTATTTTTCTTTAGGTACTGCTATTATTATTACTAACCCAAGGTATCTGCCAATATCTGGAAATGTAGAAACATTTCTAAAACAAAATCAGTCAATCAGCCAGGTTTAAACAAAGCACCAGGTCAGCAAAATCTATTTGGAATGGTGCAATTATTGTTTAACTTTAACCTACAATATGTGCACTAACTGTGCATTTTCTGTGTAATGAAAATAAAAGGCAACGTTATTTTAAGTTACGTACGGAAGTTAACTTGTAACTTAACCCAAACTATGATCTTTTTTCTGAACCTAACCAAGTCGTCCTTTTTACAAACAGATATTTCAAACTGTCACAATCACTGTTTTAACCATTACAACCGATGTTTAAATGATTAAGATGTTTGAAACATAATAATGTTGTAAAATGGTTAGGGTTAGGCACCAAAACCACTTGCTTAAGGTCAAGCAGCAGAACCACTCTGTTAAGGTTAAGAAAAAAACTTCTGACAATGGGACTCAAACACCTTTGTCCTGAGTGAAAGTCCTGGGTTTACACTCTCCTGCCGCTGCTTCATCAGTGAACAAGTTTGTGGAAAACTTGCAAATTCCAGTGCATTAGTTTTCATAGGACTCACTACAAAGTGTTCGTGAGACCAGTCTGATCTGATGGACATATGGATGGAGCTGCTGAATTAACTACAGGAATTTCATTAGTTTTAATGGAGCATTTTCTTTCTTCATGCTCTGATGCTGTTTCACAGGTTTTTCCACTCTGAACAAATGATGAAGGGAGCCACTGAAAATACCTTCGTTTTTGCTATCAGCAGTTTAAGTCCAAAAATATCAGTATCGGCCTTGAAAACCCATAAAGGTCAAACCCTAGCAGAGTTAGCTCCTGTAAAATCAAACATGCTGTTCTGCCGTGCTGAGAGAGGAAAAGGGGAGCAGTGCGAGGGAGGGAAGAGGAGGGTTTGGAAGGTGTTATGTTGCAGCGTGGTGCCAGGGGAGCTGTGAGGCTTGGCAAAGAGGTGTGTGTTCACATCCCCAGTTTCCCTACTGCTGCTGGAGAAAGGGGTGGGATGGAGCGCGAGGGGAAGGAGGGTGAGATGAATGGAAAGACAGTAGGCGGGAAGACTACGGAGACATACGCCAGGGACAATTTACCCAGCTATCACTCTTCAGCATTAATCAGAAACTAAACGTGTGGCTCGGTTGCAGAAATATCTGCAGCACCTTAGGTTCATTGTGTCCTTACGTGTGCACATCTCTGAAATGACAACGCCTCAAAACATTTTCATCCCAGGTGTAAAAAAATACACTGGACTGTCTCGCTGTCCGGTGCAGCTGACCACAAATGGGGCTGCAGGATATTAGTGTGTAACATTAAGTCTGCGCCCAAAGTGGAAAGATAGCAGTTGTTTGCAAACAAGCACACAAGTTTTACACTATATTTAGATTATAAAATGACTTAGGACCAACCCTGCCTCCGAGAAGTTGTGATTATGTCACTTTTTTATGTTCAAATGGAACTTTTTTTCCATTTCAGGAATATGGAAGCCGAATTTTGAAGCTTTTATGAGTCCAAAAGACGGTTGCTAACAAGTAGGAAAATGAAACTTCAGAGATTGTCGATTGTCATTAAATGTGATGATGACGTTAAAGTCATGCAACTGGCATTCATAGCCTAACATGAGCCTTTTACTTCTCATGTTAATGTAAAAATATTGATTAAACCCCTTTAACCGAATGCTGTGTGCGCTGAAACATGATGATATAAAACATTAATTGTGCTTAAGGTCTTTTGTTTGACTTTTTGTTGGCAAAGCAAAAGAAATATGTTGTATGTATATACATATATATGTATTTTGGGCAGTATTTCATTTAACTTAAAACATATTTAATGCTGCAAATTAGTAGAGACAATATTGCTCATACACCATGGGCAAACATGCGTGCTACAAAAAATGTCTATTTGAGCGTCATATCCAGCTGTGAAAATATATAATTCTTAAATTAAGATAAGTCTTTTGAGCTTGCAGAGATGAGAGAATTTAGGTCAGAACTACAGACGAGATGGCAGACCTGTTAGTGAAGGTGCTGTGAAGCCTGTTGTTTGTTTGAATCAGCTGTCGCAAAACTTGAAAGATGTGAAGTGTGACAAAGTGTGATACTACCGGGCTTATGTTGTTGATTTGATGTGAGAAATGGTGTAGAATGTGTCACCTTCAGTGCACCAGCTCTGTTATGAGCAGATTTTATTGGCATTTTAATCCAAGTCAGGTGCAGGTGACAAATACTTTTTACATGTTACATTACTTCAACACATATATGTTTATATAACAAAACGGAGTGTCTCGCTGTCTGTCTATATGTATGTCCTTCGATTTTCTCAACAGTATTTTAACCTTTGACTTCACACTTGGTGGGTGTATTGCTGAGGAGCAAAGGAAGTGTTGTGTCAAGTATGAACTCTTTAGATCTGCCGATATTTATTAATAGTGTGTTATGTGCAAACTGTGTAGTGTATTGACAGGGGACCCTTATTAACTGTTAAACCACTGAACAGCATGCTGCGTACAGCTGTACTCTGCTTCTAGCTGCCGTACACTGAAGAACAGATGAAGGAAGAGAGAACAGAGATGTTACTATGTAATGTTAAACATTTCAAGCATCAACAATGTAACACTTTTCTTCCCTTCCCTAGAAAATTATGTGTACACCCTAGTTATGGGGAGTGTGAGGTCTTAAGGTCTAAATGACATATTTGTTATCTCTACGGTTTCGGAAGACCTTCTGGCGTTTTTGGCCCTCGTAAAGTATTTGCCTCTAGAAATTTGCTGCAGAGCTCCTGCAGTTTGTGAGCTAACATGCTAGCAAGCCAGAACATGCTATTGCTAGCATGTCACTCGCATTAGCTTCCCTGAACATCAAGAAGTTAGCCAGTTAACAAATGTACTAACTGTCAGTTAGCAAAGAGTTAGCTAAATAATTTGCTTGGTCACTAACAGGACAAGAAGTTAACACAGTCTATGCCTTGAGGTATGTATACCATCATCACCTGTCTCAGTACCTTCTCCAAGAGGTTTTTGGATCGGTTTGTTTGTCTGTCTGCCTGTCAGCAGGATTACAGAAAAACTACTCGTGAGATGTCATGAAACTTGCTGGAAGGGACAATCAAGGGCCAAGGTAGAACCAGTGAAGTGTTGGAGAATATACGAATCAGTGTGGATATTCAAATTGTCTTTCCCTTTTGTTAACACTGCGAGATGCAGCATTTATGTTGCATTCATGTGGTGTCAGAATAATCAGAAAAATGACTTTCTTGATCATGTTTCTTGGCCTACCTGATCCGTGTCCTTTGCTTTTTGCAAATACTTAAAAAAATGTGTTGTTTAAGCACAGATTGCCTTTGAAGCTTTCATGTTGTTTCTACATTACAACCTCAATAGAAAGAACACAACGAAGCCAGAGTAACTTCCCAACTTGAGAAATGAGGCCATCCAGGGAGCATGTGAATGCACCATTTGCCTTGGCAGAGGTCTATGTTCCCCTGTCTCTAGTTAGTAGTGCTTTTGCACTGTTATTCAAGATAGTTGTTTGGATGAATGGTTCTCAAGAAAGCCGCAAGCAGCAATCAGCCCATTGTTTACAGGCACATTTTGAACGGCAGTCGTATTATAAAGAGGGAACCTTTTTGATCAAGTATCTGTGTCATGAAACAAGGCAAAATAAAGCACACCATGGTAGTAGAAGCAAAAATAGTCTTATTTCAAGAATGAAAACGATTTTATGACAAGACTCGTTAAGATGAATATATTTACGGTGCACTTATATAACCCTATAGTATGCAGCAAACAAACACACAAATGCTGAAGCAGAAAGTAAACCCGACGCCCGGAGGCTCCCATTACTGCAGTGTGAAGTCAGTTGAGGTCATTAGGATGATTTTATGAATACAAACTATTTCAGATGAAGTATTCATGACAAGAGGCTGCGGTCGGACCAGTGATTAATCCAAGATCTCTTTGTTGGAGCGTTTAATTAGTCTCCCACCTAAAACTGCTTTTTAAACACAAAAGAAATAAAAGGCATTGATCGTGAGCGATCAATAGAACGCTGCCCTGGGGGTGTTAATGTTTGAACGTTCACGAACATTTGAACATCGTTGTTGTAAATTGCTGTTCTTCTTGAATGTGCCCCTTGGCCCCCCTCTCTTGTGTTCTGCTCTTGTGAGTTGGGAGGGAGAATGGGGAGCGGTAGAGGGTGAGGGGTGAGTTTAGGTGAGGCTAGGAGGGGAAAGCAGGGTGATGACACCAGAGTGAAACTGAAGGTGTTGGTACAGAGGGCTGGCGCTCTGTGGTTTGGGATTGCTGCTGATGTTAAGTGTGATCTGTCTGTCACTTTGACTCACTGTCAACAGTGTTTGCCCGCGATAGATGCCTCACCTGCTGCTGGGATCTGGCCTGTAGTGTGGTGAGAAGTGGCACCGACAGTTTGGTGTCATGTTGTCCGGAGCTCGCTTTATTGGCTACTGGCAGCACTGGCCACGCCCACTGTTACATTCATGAGCAAAATGTTGAAATTACTGCGCTGGCTGGCATCGGTGTGCATGCACATTACATTTATTCCTCTCAGAGTAACATTACTCTCTGCTGCCCAGCCGTCCTTGTGCACATGAAAGGATGTTGTCCAATTTAAATGCTAATTTCCTCATGCCAGAGTCACTGTTTGGGGAACATAGGCATGACAATGTAGATTAATATGCAGTCGGTTTGATAATGCATTATTTGATAGAAAGAGTATTTATTTTATTGTTTTCAGTGCTATGGAGTCCAGTAAGTAGCAAGAGGAAAAATAATAATAGTTTGCATGCAAACAAGAAATCCTAATTAAAATTAAACAAATTAACAGAGCATAATGTAAATAAAAAAAATTGTTAAATTGACTCTGGAGGTTCATAACCATATGACACACTCCTCCTGCTGGGACTGAGTTAACATTTTGTCCATTGGCAACTTTGGTGAACCTTTTTTCCATAAAAATATGGATCATTTCAAACACCTCTGTGTTTTACTGTATGAACACTGAACAAACACGTTCCCAGAAGGCAACAGGTCACAACAGGATATAAAACTTAAAGCATCATTTATGCTACTTACTGCAAATACCAAAATACATAAAATAATAAAAAATTTAACTTCCTTTTGGCTGTATTGAACAGTGAGAGATACAGAGTGAAAGGGGGAGACAGAGGGACTTCAAGACAGATTCAAACCCGGGCCACCTGCTCACAAGTACGAAGCCTCTGTTGTATGTGCTCTGCCAGTGTTCCACCGGGACGTCTGACAGTCAAAGCACCCAAACTTTATCATCAGGGTGATCAGCACATCCGGGTGATGCTGTTGAATGTTGGCTGGCCCAGATAAAGTCGGTGTCTTGTCATATTTGGGGGGCGTGGTCAGCGAGAGGGAAACCAGACCTTTACCCCAGCCTAGCAAAGCTGAGAAAGCCAAGGAGATCTGAGCTGTGGGATACTTTCCAAAAGGAAAAGCTAGAAAGCAATCTCTGAGTTTGGAGTATTTCACACAGAATACACACAAACAAAACTGTATTAAACCAAAGCGGCTCATTTAAAACCTGTTTACACTGCAGGAACCTCTCCAGGGGCCTGGGAACCCCTCTGGAAATGTAGCTGCTGCCTTGTAGTGAATAAGAAGCTAAATAAATGCACATAGCGGCTGCAAATTCAATAAACATCCTGAATACTTCTCGACAGCAAAAGAGCCGACAACCTGCTGCAAGCTGTGTGCACCAGACCAGCCATCACTACCTGTATTGTGAGTCCTGATTGTTAACTTGACACTTATTCAACAGCACAGATTACTCATTTGTGTGCATGAGTTAAAAAAGAAATGACTCCTATCCCCTGCAGAGTTCTGAAAAACTGCTCCACAGCCCATCTGACAAAAGTTCTGCTGGTTGTTTGATGCTGATTTGACTGATTTGGCGTGCTGGTCCTCTCCTAATGATGATGTTTTACAATTAGCTGTGAAAACTGTGTGAATGTTTTCCCTCGTCTTGGCAACTGTTCCCTTTGGCAAAGTGCACTATGTTTAGAGAGTGTGTGTTCTTGGCCAAATCAACATTTATGATAGACTATCCCAGATGGGATGTTGCAGATGGTCGCATGATCTGGCCTCTACTGGGACAGTTTCATTCCTACCCAAACAGTGTGCAATAATCATTTGTGAAAAATATTAGACTTCCAGTGAAAGTGTGTGTATTGTTGTGTTTTTGGCCTCCTCTGTGATCGATGAAGATATATAATGACTGTGAGTTTTTAAGACAATCAGGTGTTTTCTTCGTTTCCTGCGTATGAAATCCTCGGATTCACATTCACACAAAACCACTTTCATGTAACATGCTCATAATTGCACACATATGAACACGCACACACATGCGCAGACAAAATCATTCATATCCTTTCAGACGTTTACTGCAGCTGTTATGTTTGTGGCACAGCCTAACTGCAGCGTTAATCATTTCTGCATGGTGGAGAAATCCGCCCATCCCTCTCACCCATCTCACAATTAATCCACATCCTCTACGCTTGGAAGGGTTAACACCGCGAGACGACAAATTATTCCCAACCGTCCAGGAACCCGTGTAAGTGCCTCTCCGGCTACACACGGATTGATCGATTGCTTTGTTTATCAGTCATAAAACTATTAACAATCAATCATTTTTACCCCCTTTTTCTTCCATCTCTCTCTTCCCGGAGCAGTTTTGTATATGGATGATTATACATTCATTAATGCATGGGTAGTTGTGCGTTAGTCAAATGATCCATGTGCGACTGGGATGCAGCGAACACAGATTACTGCACAGATGCCCATTGAGGAATCTTTTAATTAACAGCATGGTTTACGTCTCAGGGAGGACCTCTTTGTGTCAGGGGGCGAAAAGCAATGGAGGCTTTGGAGTGAAGGATTGAGAAGTAGATGAAGATGGAGAGACGGCAGCAGATAGAGAAGGTGGGGGGTGACCCAATTCTCAAGAGAGCTGATTGAACATGACAGCAATAAAAATAAAATGTTGAGACCTTATGCGTGAGCTGTAACAGGATCTGTTCAGCAGAACTTCAGTGTGACCCTGCTGGGGTCAGACACCATCTTTGATTTTTTTCTTCTTTTTTATTTTCGTTGAACTGCAGCTTTAGCTTGAAGCCACGGCTCTGCTCTGTGGATTGACTCCAAGTTTCAATCTGTTGCATAATGTGTCACCACACTGCAGAAAAAAAAAACACTTGTTGTTTTTGTCTGTGCGCTTCAGCTCTTTGCATCTTTGAAGGACATGCGCTTGGATTGTTTTTTCACTATGTAAGTCCGTGTCCGTCCTCCTGCTGCCTGAACCTCCACTGGCATTGAATAATACATCCAGACATGCTGTCAGAGATCAGTTGACCCTGAAACTATTGGATTTCACATTAAAAGCCCCAGTGCCGCAGATGAGTACAGAGTTCTGTAGACAGTTTTGTTAATCTATGCTCAGACCTTGCCTGAGGGCACGCGGTGGTGAGGTAAACATTATGGTACATATGCCCATCCAATTACTGAACTTCAGTGTTTCGACCGTGCAAATGAAAGATGAAGAATCCTAAAAACACACACTCTCAAAAGTGCTCAGGGGCAGTTTTTTTGTGTACTTTTTTCAAAGATGAAGACGAGGCCAAACATCACCAATGCTTGCATGGAGCTGGCAATAGCCTGGAGGTTTGAATGTTTTATTTAAAGATCCCCTTAACTCAAAAATTTGTTTTTCTTATGTTTATGTCCCCTAAAATGTCTAATCTTGGCCATACCAGCATGTATCTGTGCAGAGTTTGTCATTAGTGAGCTTTTTTCACATTCATTTACATTCATACAACAGACTCCTCATCCGAGTCCTGAGGCTTAAATATACGTGGCTAAATCTCGCAAGTCGCTAATGCTAACCATCTTGATGAGCGCTGCTCTTTAACTGGTCAACCTAGCAGTGGTGGTGGGCGCGGAGAAACAGTAGATGTGCTATCAGCCATTTTTCTCAGGAAAAGCAAAATATAAAAATAGTAGAGATACTTGTAAACATGTATGGAATGAGACTTTTGTTGTTGTTGTTGTTGTTTTCACCAAGCATCACCATACAGTCCATATGCGCTGCTGACTAATCGCGTAATTCCTTCCACCCGCTTGGAAGCTCTCGTAACCGCGTCCTTATTGGAGACTGTGTTCCTTTGGATAGCATCAATTATTGACACTAATGCTCAAGTCTTTGCCTCAGCCAGAGTGTCATAATCATTGGGTGCAGATAGAAATAAAAGATTCATCAGTGTGGTGTTGTACTGATGAAAAGCGTTCTCATTGAAGGTAGCATGCCAAGGCTCTGTTTAGGAAGAGCCAAAGAGAGCGAGACGGGGAGAGAGAGAGAGACTGTGTGTGTATTCCAGTAGGGATTAGATAACATGAGTTCATCAGGTTTACCGTTATGTTTCCTCCCCGAGGCGGATGTGCTGGCATTTGTGTCTGTGGATGACTCTCTCTCTTATACACACACACACTCTAACCTCACTTAACCATCTGACCTCCCTCTCTCTCTATCCCATCAGCTTGGCAGCAAAGACACAACAAATAACATGTAATGTCATTTTCCCTCCTCTCCTCCTCTCTTCTTCTACTCTTCTTTTAACCGTGTAAATTGAAGTAAATGTAATCTGGAAGCCCATGTGCCGCTGCTGCAGATGATGATCTATGCTGCTGCCGTCTTGAGTTGTTGATGTTTGTTTCTCGTGCAATTGCCCTGCAATCCTTGTTTGTAGCAGCTCCGCTTCGCACGCTTCAACAGCCTTCACAGCTTTTTTTTCTTATTTGAGTCATGTCATCAGGAAGAAAGACAAGAGGGAAAGTGATAGAGATTAAAAAAACAAGACGGAGAGGCAAAGGAGAGCAGTGATGGCGAGTTCGGTGAGAATCACAGAGCGTAGAATAAAAGCTGGAGAGACAGTTGAACAGGCGCGATGTTCGTCTGGCGGCAGACCAAGCTGGTAATTAGAAGTATGGGAAACTCCTGTGAGAGATACGCATAGATCTGAGCCCAATTCAGAGAGAGGGATCAACAAATGTTATCGGACCGTATGGAATATTTAGTGTGCACGGCTCTTCTGATGCTCATTCAATCATCTGTTGTTGTTTTTTTCTTTGTTTTTGTGTTTTCACTCTCCTCATCGTTTACGCTTTCATGATTTGTTTGCAGCACTGGTGGACTCAGGGGAGGGGCAGGCGGGGCAGCTGCGTCCTTAGTGCCCCCATGTTAAAAAAAGAAAAGAAATGCTGGATAACTGCCCTCCAGATAAATCATGATAAAGTGCCCTCTAGGGTGCCTTTCCAGTGGAGAAAACATGATAAAGGGCCCCCAGGGCATCTTTCCAGTGGAGAAAACATGGTGAAGTGTCCTCAGGCTGCCCATACATTGAGAAAATATGATAAAGTACCTAAAGGTAGTTTGCCCTTCCAGTGGATAAATCTTTGTTGTTCCTCTAGCAGAGAAAACCTGACAAAGTGCCTTCTAGGCGGACCTTAAATTGAGAAAACACAATGACCTACTCTCATGCCTGACTTCCTGTAGAGAAAACGAGATGAAGTGTCCTCTCGGGGGCCCTTAAATGGAGAAAACACTATAAAGTGCCCTAATGGGAAAGCTTTAAGCTGAGAAAATCTGAAAATAGAAAATATGAAGTGCCTATAATTAAAGAAAATGTAATGAAATAGCCTTTGGGGCGGTCTTAGAATGAAATATACACGATGCTAGACCATGTAGGTTCATACATGAACCTGTTTGAGGGCTGGTGGCCCCCTGGCATGCAGCTGGTGCCCTCTTTTGTCTTTTTTGGCCCCTGGCCCTCAGACAGCCTGAGTCCACCACTGCTTTGCAGCTAATAGGTTTAGAGTCTTTGAACTACCTTTCCTCCTTGAAAAGTTTATCTGAAAATATCACACACCTTTCAAGAACCTCACAGTTAACTCTGTCTTTTTGCTATTTAACGCCCTGACTCCTGACTTGTGTGAGGCCAAAGCACTCCCAATAAGGGAGTGCTGCGGTGAATAGTGGCGGCTAAAGAGGCGCAGGGCTTAGCCGATCAGTAAGACACAAACTCCTCACACCAGCGAGATTTCAGCCCCAGCTTAAAGGCTTCGGGGGAATGGATTTGGACTAACATCACATGAAATTGCTTCTTCAAAGTCTCCTTATCTAGGCACGGGGAAAATCTCAAAATGGTTTTGCAAGTGGTTTTACCGCTAAAAAACATGCAATCACGTTTCACACTTTTAAATTACATACTTAGCTATTTTCTTTAGCGGGGCAGAGGGTCAAGTGCTTAAAGATTTGTCCCCTTTCAGTCTTTTTCATAAAGGTGCAATATTCGTGTTATCTTACTTTTACAGCCAGACGACTGCCCATTCTAAAAATGCATATTTCTGGCAGATGAATACTGATGAGCGTTACAGACATACATGAACACACACACGTGTACACACACATATAGTGGTCTAGTCCCTTGCGATTGAAATTGTGCAGAAAAACAAACCCTGAAAGGGATGATGGTTCCCATCTGAGAGACTTAAACTTGACTAATCTGATAAGTACGGAGCTGAAACCAGCACTGTAAGCTGCTGTTGTTTGTTCACCTGAAATATGGGACATCAGCAGTATTCATAGTTAAAGCCATGATTTCTGCATGCTTGACAGTCCCATTTCCCAAAGGATGCCAAACATGCTCACATATGGAGAACTGGAGTCACACATACTGTTCAAGTGATGAAATTCAGAGATGAAGTCATACATCATTATTGCAGCAACATCCACAAGGGAAATCTTTACTCTGATTACAGGTGTGATGTTGATATGAATGTGACAGCGATATGATCACGACCCCATGATCAAGGTGGTGATTGGCCTCGTGGGTAACAGTGACTTTTACATGTCACACATCCCGACAAGTGAACTCTTTGAGATTTTAGAACCGTTAAATAGTCTGTGTCACTGACTAAAAATAATATTTTAATCATCAGTCTGATGTTGACTGTCAGATTTAGGCCACTGTATAGCTTGTTGTGGCTGCCGCCTGATTACATAAGGACGCTGCTGAATTAAAGAGGTCATGGGAACATCCAGTGAAGTCCGGCCATGAAGATTTTCAGCCATCCAGGTCATCGCTGTTTCACAAATTATCAGCCACAGGCAGACATGGCAGGCAGTTTCACAACTGTTCACACCTCACGCTGCGGCCACAGTCGCAGGACTGTCTTGTGACCTTAATGACTCACATATGACTTCAGCCAAACTCTCATGTGACATAAAGGTGTGGATGACCATGAGAGATGCTTAGGACCCCCAACTGTCTGTAAAGCCTCGACAAAGGAGGTCCAATTTCAGACCGTTCCCATTCCTAGAACGTCAAATACTGACGCATTGTCACTATATTTAGTGGCTGATTCTGAGGATCAGTCAATCATCTGTTGTTTGTTTTTGTGTTTTCACTCTCCTCAACTTTTATGCTTTCATGATTTGTTTGCAGCATTGGTGGACTCAGGGGAGGGGCAGGTGGGGCAGCTGCTCCCTTGGTGGCCCCATGTTAAAAACAAAAAAGTAGGTGCTGGAAAACGGCCCTCTTGTGTGCTCCAGATACATCCTGATGCAGTGCCCCCCAGGGTGCCATTACAATGGAGAAAATATGATAAAGGGCCCCCCAGGATGCCTTTACAGTGGAGAAAACATGGTGAAGTGCCCTTGAGGATGCCCGTAAATCTGATCAAATACCCTCCGGTGTGTCCTTCCAATGGAGAAAATGTGATTAAATGCCCTCTTGGGTGTCCCTGTAGTGTAGAAAATGTGATGCCGTGCTCTATAGGGTGCCCATTAATGCAGAAAACATGATAAAAAATCCCTTTTCAGTCCGAGATTGTCAATTACTGACACTTTATCACCATCCTCTGCATCCTGTACCCACAAACCTTTTGGCTGTATGTCCACCAAAGTGTTACGTGCCAGCATAATCTTTGACTTTTTTGCAACAGGAGCACTTTTTTAAAAACAGCAGCAGTGTGAGCAGGCGCTGAGCGATTGATCTATTCTGCCTTGATTGCTGAATATTTAGGTTTTTTTTTCTGGTTGACCAGAATTGAAAAATTTTCTTTTTTGGATAAAGCAGAGCGCTCGTCACTGTCACTTTTTACTCTGTTGTCTAATCACAGTGGAGGAGGGGCGGGATGTATACCCCGCACAGAAATACCAAGCTAGGATCACAGGCCAGCAGATATTCACTGGTAGAGGAACAGAGATTTATCAGCACTAATCTGTGTTACACACCAACAGCAGGCTTCTCAGACAGGTGCAGAGCTGCAGCATTTGGCCAGTTGATGCTTGGTCATCTGGAATCATCTCATACTTACTCCCAAGCACTCATATTGATCCTGGCTGACTGGGTCGATGCCCATAGACCTCAAAGCCAAAAGAGCCTCCGGTGGTTGATTTTTACAGAAACAGTGCTTAACACAGGCAGCGAGGCGGCCTCCTGGAGAGAACCACCAGAGAAGGAATACTTAGAACACTTATTAGCAGCACTTTTTTGTACTACAAGGTTATTAAGCAGTCTCAATTTCATACTGATGACTCTATATGACCTACATAAGTATCAGCAAGAAAAGTGGCTATTTCTGCACAGCTATTCTTAATGACTGTCAAAGGGTCTGATTCCGCGTGTAATCAGAGGAAATGATTTACGTCACACAGACCAGAAGAGCCTGTGTTTATATTTTCCCAGGCTGTTTGGCAAGAAGCAGAATGATAGCAAGTTAAAAGGAAGCAGGAGGAGATTTTTCTTTCCAGTTTTATTTATTGAAGTTATTTTTTGTAGGTACAACTGATACTGAGGCAGCTGAAGCTAAAAGGGACAGTGACAGAGCACGAGCCAGAACATCTGTCCTCCAGCAAGATGGAAAGAACCAAAGGATTCAACACTGATCCTGAAGTGGCCCTCGTCCTCCTGGACATGTAAGTAACATGTCTTTTAACACAAATACATTGAGATGTGGTTTTAGATCTAACCAAATATGTGCACCTAAGTCTTCCACAGACTTGAGGAAAATGCTTGATGTTTTTGGAATTGCGCTGATGACTAACCTTTCCTGCATGTTTCCTCTGTCTCAACCTTCCACTCTGAATCTCTACCTACCTATTGAAAAAGTTAAAAGAAATAAATATGCTGCATCTCTCTTTCACTCCCCTCTGAAACAAATGCACCCATGAGCCTGATCAAGATCTTTAGGACACGGGCGGCTGGACACACTGTCACTTTTGTCCACAGTGGGAGCCAAAATCAAAACAAAGTTCCATTCAGTTGCTTTCATCAAGTGACAATTATTAGAAATGCTTACCATCTGTTTGACTTTCAAAGGGCTTTCCCTTTTTTCTGGTTCAGTCATGGTGGCTGTTGTTACATGTCTTTGTTTGGGTCACTTGATTTTCCTGGAAAAGACTTTCCAGACAGTGTTACAACAGCAGATGTACTCAGATCGAATCGTTGTTATGAAACAGTAACTGGAGACTGAGAATGGCAAGCTGACATTTATTAATGTAAATGAGATATAATATGATGAAACGGCTAAATTCTTGCAGCTTGTCTCTGACACAATGTCAGTCACCACTGAGTCTGAGCTCTGGCCTGACTGTGCAGAGAGCGGCACAAGTTATTATGGAGAGAAAGAGGCTAATCCATGGAGGATCTGGTTACTATCACATCATTCACTCAATCTGGCAGCAGGACTCTCTCTCTCTCTGTCTCTCTCTAACTCTCCCTCTCTCTCTCTCTCTCTCTCTCTCTCTCTCTCTCTCAGTGGTTATATATGTATCACAGATTCAGATAGAACATGACTCACCACTCCTCCGCTGTCCTCTGCTGTTCACCACTTTTGATCCTAAACTGGTAAGCTGAAATGATTCTTAAAAAAAAAAAAAAAATTAATAAATAAAGCGACACAGGAAAAAAAGCAGATTTTGATGAGCACACACGCTGGCGATCACACAGACACAACAACACACACTCCAGGGTGTAACCCTCCCATTGGCCTAGCATGTTGAATAACCTGTGTTGCGTAACGGAGGTCAGATATAAAAAGAGGCACATCATCCCCTAAGACACACGCATACACTCACTCATTTCATGCTCTATCTGGGTCACAGAGTACAAGAGAAATAATAACACAGAAGTCATTTCAGATTACATAGCTGAGATCAATAGCCCTCACTGTCTGAGCATGAAAGCTTCATTTTGCCCCGGCCTTCGCATGAAAAGGGCTGATTGTAGCCGGGATTGACTGTTTTAAGGCATGATGATAATGATGAGGCATCCCACACACACAGACCCACATGCACACACACACACACACACACAGCATACATCATGTAGAGACCAAGTCCTCAAATTGTGGAAAGGAGAACAGAAGATGTGAATAAGACTGTTTAACAGGACAGACACACTTCACACAGACGAGGCCTGAAAATACATTTACACAGACACAACACTCTAAAAAGTATTGATAAAAGTTCACCATATGGATGCATGATATAATATGTCTTGTAAGGTCATATGAAAAATGGTTTACACAAGTGTAACACTTCTGTAAAGCAAAGAAAACAAAGCCATTAAAGGAAAAGGTCGACTTTTAAGGACTTCTTTTTGCTGAGAGTTGAAGAATACAATCAATACCACTCTCATGAGTCACCACTTGGCCAAGAAACAGTTTAAGTACATAACTCCCTGACTGGTCCAGCAAAGACTCTTTGCGGTCTATACAACATCATACAAGCAATACAGAAGGAAACTGGTTCAAATCTATAACCGTGATATCTGTAACTCTATTGTGGTCGCTTCTTTCCTAAACATACGTTGGAGGATATAGGAAATGTATTAATCAAGCTATACATGATATCACTGGAATTCAGCTTTCCAACCAGATTTGTGCCTTCAACATATCTTTCTAACTCCTTTAACAGATGTGTTACTTTTTCTGAACTTTTGTACCTTTGAATAACCCCTGATTTGCTAAATACAGAAAACCTTGCGGTCCACAGATCACAACTATTATTGCAGCTGGTCAGAATGTATTGGAAAAGTTATTTATAGGCCCTAAGCAGTATTTGATGGGGTTTGTTTCATTTATCTTATTTCAGACAGACAGATAGATAGACGATCAAATATTAACCCGATAGATTCAATTATGCTCACCTTTGACTGCTGGACTGTGTTAACCGACTTTTTGACTAGTCAAGTAGTCTAAACTTCCATTTAAACATCAGGAAAATTAGTCATCTGAAACACCCCTTCTCCTTATTAACCCTTTTAATATCACTTTCAAAATTCAAACTTCAAGTCCCACCCACTTCCTGTCAAAGCATCACTCGCCTCTGGTTGAAACTCCGCCCATCACGAGTACGGATACAGATACAGATAAATTAGGTGGTTGAACAGATACAGAGAATGGTGTACTCACTCATCCCTCGTAATAATTACAGTTTTATTGTACTGGAACATCAGTTTAAGGAGGGTGGGACTCTCTATTGACTCTCTTTGAGCTCTGTTTTTGGTCTCCACCAACACCTAATTACAATATCTGGCTCTTTAGCTGCCAAATCCTTCACTATGTTCAACAGCGAGTTGTTTAGATTGTTTGTCTGCTGTTTGGTGCTGAGCAGGTAGCTTACAGTGGGTTTTTAAAGCTTTTTCAGCTTAAAGCCGATTTAAAAATGATGCGATGAGCAGTGAGAGTGAACCAAAGTGAAGTTGTAGAAATTCAGAAATGAGTTGAAAGATCTGTAGAGCTAGAGTAATTTATTTTATCCAGTTTTACTGCAAAAAATATCAATTATAGCCCCTTTAAGTATTAATCAAGTCATTATACGTGTATAGGCATATAAGAGATGAGGTTCTATTTATGTAATTTCCCTTTCAAACAACCTTAAAAAGTTATTTTCTTCCATGTTGCGATTGATGTGTATCTGTTTACACCCTCTCCATTAATTTGATTGGTTTTTTATTAGATATAAACCCGGTTCCACAGAAGTCTACTGACAGTTGGGACATGAGCCAAGGAACAAGTGATTCAATTTGAGTAGTTTCCACTTAAATATAATTTTAGAAGCCATAACCATGAAAGAAACAAAGATTGAAACTTGATTCCAATCCAATAAAACATTAGGATTGCCAGAATTCAAATTACAAGAAAAAGGAATGATGTCTGAGTTTAGAAGCTGGTTGGATGTTTGTGTTTTCTGAATTCCTTTTAGCTTAAAGTAGGGACCCTTTCCCCCGTATTCAGGATAGAAACCGCTGGCAGTCCTCATACCCTGTGTCTTCCCCTCTCATTTAATGCTTCTATGCACACACACATACACACATACACACACGCACACACAAACATTCCTGCTTTGATACAAATCCCTATGGTGAGCTTCTATCATCTCTAGCAATAACGAGCTGTCATTGGCCCTCAGTGATGTATCTGTCTGAATGTGTCAGCAGCAGGCAGGCTGACTGAACGTCGGGCTAAAGCAGTTCTCCACTTCCAAGGCCTGCCAGTCAGCGCTGGGGGCACCTGAGACAGCCCCGTGTCGGTGAGGGATCATTTCTGAAGGCTGACACTGGATCAGAGACAGGAAAAAAACAGCCATGTCGACGTTTGACCCCACCCCCATATACGGTAAAAAAAATAGGAGTTGGGGAAGACAGCGGAAGAGGTGATGAGGTGCTGACAGCTAAATGCCAAATAGGTTGTCTCGGGAGGATTTGATATCTGACCGGCTCCTATTTTACAGATAAGAGAGCTGCATCTGAGTTATTAAAGTTTTAGTGCAGGTATATGCATGTTTGCATTAACATGGCAAAATGAGTTTAAACGAAGTCAGCGGGCACCTTGGATATTCACAATCTGAATGTCACCGTGATACAAGATAAACCTAAATAACCCCCACAGATAACACGCAGATTCAGCCATCACAACACCTCCATGTAATGTATTCCCTCCACATTGCATGAGATATATTATCTAGCCTTCCTTATTGTGTCGGTGATAAATGCAGCACACATTAACTCCACCAAATGTGTTTCTCCTATTTCCACAATAAAGGGGGCCTTACTTTCCCCTGACCTTCAGCGGGCTGCAAAGCCAGCACAAAATATGCATTTAGAAGAAGCAGCAGGAGTGGATGTGAGGGTTGCAGGAGATTGCTTTCTTTTGTACGGCGTCATGCAGGAACATGCATCACTGTCCGCCTCCAACAAACAGCCAGTAATATGCAGAAATATTAAGTAGGATCAGCAAATAAATATATGGAGTGGAGCTAGCGCTGTGACAGATGTTGGCTATTTGCATGGAGCTCCTCTGTCATGTCATTAGCCAACTCTCTCAGCCAAGCAGGCGAAATGAATGAACTGGCTGCTCCGATATACAAGCTGTGTGGAGTTGAGGTGCTTTGTGTGATCAAGGAGCTTGAGTGGAAGATCTGTAAAGTGAAGCCCGACCGATTTTTCTGTTGGCTGATTTTATCAGCCGATATAGGCCTATCACAGATAAGTCAGTATCAGTGTGTATACTGTCTGATATTCACGGATATGAAAACTTAAAAAAAAAGATTAGCTTGCAGAAAAAGATGCTTGGGTCATTTAGAAGTGGTGTTGCCACATCATCTATCCAGCAAGGGCAGAGCAGGACCAACTCTGAGTTATAGTCAAGGAGCAGAAGAATGGCATAAAATAAAAAATGGACAGCAGCTTACAGAACTGACTTTCATTTGTTTGACAGTTGATACTGGACAGTCCAACGGACCCAGAATTGGAGAAATCATCTGTCAATGTCTGCTGCTGTGCTGTTGCTCCTAAAATACACACTTTTTATTTCACTTTCCTGTCATTTAGCTTTATTCTCTGGATTGGGATACTGGGGGGAATTAATTGCGGTCAGATTGTTTCACTTACAACCTCGAAAGTACCAAAGTAAGAGACGTCCTTCGATTTTTTCACTCCGTCTCAGTAGTACGAACACACACACACACACACACACACAGACACCCAACAGCGCTGTCC
>CAFUXE010000273.1:16961-34357 GCA_903364295.1 Serranus cabrilla | reverse complement strand
CACGTAGCCACCTCCTGACCCTGCCTGATATGAAGGTTTACCAGCCGTCTCTCTCTGGTGGAACTCATCTACCTTGAAACCTGAATTCCTGCCGCGCTTTCCGCTTGATCAGCTTGTGACTCTTTTACTAGACATCCATCGAGTCCTTTAAAACCCTAAACAACCGTTCCCTTTTTTTTCAGCTCGCTCACAAGGACAGCGGATGAAGAGGAAACTGTCTATTGTGTCCAGCGCAACAGAGGCAGGTAGCCTTCTTTATGACAAACACAAGGACCCCAACAATAGACTTGTCTGTCGGACTATGACAAGCACGAGAGGAAAAAGGCGCCTCCTGCTTTGTTGAGTGTGACAATAATCAGCGTAGTGCAGTGGAAGAGTGCGTTACAAGATGCATAAAGAAAGGAGATATGAACAGATTGAAAAGGCCTTAAATAGAACACAATGCATGCATTATTTGCAATATGTTAGTTTTTTATATATTTGCTTCCTGCGCATTTGTGTGTGTGTGTGTGCACATTGTTTTTTGTCTCTGTAGTTGATTCTTGTCATTGTGTTGTTTTGTGCCACTTTATCTGTGTTTTGTGTGTCTATGCAGTTGTTTCGTCTCTTTGTGGTACTCACTGTAGCTGATTTGTGTGTCTTTGTCATTTTTGTGTCACTTTGTCGTTGTTTTCTGTTTTCTGTGGTTGCTTTGTATCTCTTTGGAGTCTTTTTGTGTGTCTTTGTAATTGTTTTGTGTCACTGTTGTTTTGTGTCACTTTGTGTTCTTAGTCTTCTTTAGTCAGCTGTTTGTTGTCGCTTTGTGTCTTTATAGTTGGTTTGTGTTACTTTGTCATCTTAGTCTGTCTCTTTGTTGTTGGTTTGTATCACTTTGTTGAAGTTTTATGTCTCTTTGTAACTGTTTGTAGTCATTTCGTGTTTCCTCGTCCTTTTATCTCTATTAGGTTATTTTGTGTCTTTTTGAAGTTTATGTCACTCTGTACTTTTTAGTCATTTTCTCACTGCTATGTGTCTCTCAATAGTTGTGTTGTGTCTCTATGAGGCTGTTCTGCCTATTTTTAGCCATTCTGCGTGCCCTTTCTGTTACTTTCTTTTTCTTCTCTTTTTTATAGTCTGAATCATTTTGCATCTCTTCCAGCTACATATTGCTGTTGAACCAGAGCTTTCAGGAGCAGACAATAATCAGTGTTGTGTAGTAGAGTAAAAAGATGCATAAAGAAAAGAGATAAATAGATTGAAAAGGCCTTGTGAAGCTAAGTGGGATACAGCATGTTAATTATTTGCAATATTTTTGTTTTTGCATGTATGTACTGTCCTGTGCACTCGTGTGTTTGTGCACAGCGTGTGTGTTAAAAGCAGGCCTGAGGGGAATGAAATTCTAGCCAGTGAGCTCCATCCCAAAGCTAAATTACACAAGCCAGCCATGATTTCATGCTTCACTACATTACTTCTCCTTCTTCCTCTGCTCTCTGCACTCTCTCCCCTCCTCTCCCTGTCTCATTTACCTCTGCTTTAACCCCGCATGGATCTTATCTGGTTAAAGAGCAAAAAGAGGTGAACCACACAGCCATGCGCCATGAATATTTCATCTGTGTTTGGATTACCATTTTCTCCAAAGATTCATTGTTCAATGTATAATACATGCAGCGTCGCACCTCGGCGCCTAGATCATAACCCCTGCCCTTCTAATCACAGGCGAAGCATGCCCTCACCTAGCCTGCTATGCCAGCAGTACGTGTGTGTTTATGTATACCAATATGTGTGTGTGGTTACTGTGTAGGTGGATGCCAGTGTACAGTGAGTGCATGTATTCTGACAGACTTGTGTTTTTATGCGAGCGCACATTTGAGTGTGTGTGAAGGGAGCTAGGGGTTAGAGCGAGGCTAAGACCGGCTCATCTTTCACACACACACTCCTCTACCCTCAGGCTGGATTAGATGATGAGGTGGGAGAGTGAGTGAGATTGGAAAGGAAAGAAAAAATGTGTTGGTAGGAGGGAGAAAGAGAGCGAGTAACAGATTAAGAGTGAAATTCAAGTCTTTTGGCTGCTGGCTGGGCTCCAGGTTTAAGTTGCAGCTGTAATATTTTTTCAAATGATCTACCTCCTTTTTGGATATACTGTGGTGTGTGTGATTTGGCCGGCCCACACCATTTGGCTGCTCTGGCGCCTCGCGTCTCCCTTCATCTCCTCCCATCTTTCTATCGCTAAATGAGCACTGAATAGAGAAGCAGGCGAGGCTGTATAGATTTGAATGGCTCACTCAGTGGGTGTTTGATGGAGAAAATGGGTGCACAAGGTATTCTGACCTAAACCGCCCATATCTCTTCATAGCCATAGAAATTGGCTCTTTTAAATGTATAGTTTCTCCGGAATTACCATACAAGTAATTCAAAACAGTGAGGCTCAGACAGGCAGTGAATATATCAAGAGCGTTTGACCCGAGTGTATCTGAGGAATCTCAACGCATTTAGCTTTAGTGTGTGTGTGTGTGTGTGTGTGTGTGTGTGTGTCCTCAGCAGTGTGTGTTCTGTGGCCTCATGAGCGGTTCAGTTATTTCTGAAAAAGAATTTCATAGATATACCTTTTTTGTTTTTTTTCCCCTGAAACCTAACCACATAGTTCTGTTTCATAATATTAACAATGTGTTTAAAACAGCAACCACTATTTTGTAAAATACCATATGAATTGAGGTGCATGAGTTCGGTTAACAAATTATATGTACCCATTCATAAGAATACATAAGTGTAAATATATGCCTATATTTGATATTCTTTGATAAATAAGAAACAAAGGCGTATAAAACTATTGTAAGTAAATCTATTGTTTTTTACACCATGCCTTTGATACAACATCTCTATCCCTTTGGTCTGACTGACCCAAAAGTCTAAAGAACTGATTTTTCTCCAACCCTAACCAAGTGTTTTTTGACCACTAACCATTCGTTAACCACAGAGGTTAACATAATTCTTGTAAAATAGCAAGTCAGCAATCCCTGAACTCCAGACTGTATTTTTGGAGTATTTGGCCATTGTTATCTATACTTTGGATCAATGGGATGTGTGAACAAAGAGAAGTCCCCCTCCGGATTAAGAGGTTAAAATAACATTAACGTTTACTTTCAAACGGACATGTACTGTGATCTCAGGACTATCTCGATCTTTATTCTACGTTACCTGTCTTGCTCCCTTGTTCTTGTCATAATCTCTATGACCACAAGAGGCTGTAGATAAATGTAAAAAAAAAAAAACAATAGACGTAAATGTGTGTTGTAATAAGCTGCTTGTAGAAACAACCTATGAATTTTTGGGGGAAACAGTCACGCCCAAAAATGATGATCATCTTTCTCTCATGCAGAAGTGTGAAGGCAGATGTTTGACTGATTTAAGCAAAAGCTCATCAAAGAGGAAATGACTGATTTACTCCATATCCAGGAATAACCAGAGTTGTCTCGGTGCTTAGGTCACACACTCACAAACATGTGCACACACCCCATGCATGGTTGCACTTATTAGGCGCACATATGGATTTAAATGCAACGTGTTTGCTGCGACAGAAATAAACTGCAGCTTCAGAGGTGTCAATTTGGATTAATCAAGCAGAACTGCTACGGATATTTGTATTTTTAAACAAACACCAAGTTTCATTTCTGAGTTTTTCACCATCCTCAATTAGCACAATTTATCTGGTATGTCAAAGCAAAAAAAAAGTGATTTAGTAACAGAGAACTTTTGTAGCAATAATGCTCTCAGAACCAAAGCATTTACCTTTTTACTCATCAAATGCTGATGAAGGCTCCGGAAGATGAAAGTTGGTGTCTTGTTTTACTTTGAATTAGACTCCCTCTTTGAACCGCGTCTTGTTTGTTTGTGATGGCGAAAAGCTCGCAGCATTTGTAATCAAACCCCTCGGGACCGCCTGTCTTGGTTTGGCTCTTCAAACTGCCGTGTGCATCTCATTGTGTTTCTACTTCTTCTCTTTGTGCACATCATGAAGGATCTCGGGCCGGGCTTTGACTGCTGTGTTCATTATCCTCTTGGTGTGTGTGGATAAAATACTTTTTTTAAACTTGCGACATGCTGAGAGCTGTTGTTGTGCAGTTGAAACTAAGTCATAAAAGACAAGCAATCCACATGGGAAATATCCATTTAAAGCGCTAGAATTGTGATCCTCTTGTGGCCTTGAGTACGTCGTCAAGTTTTTTGCAGTCATCTCAAATGTCAGCACGGCAAAATCAATAAAAAAGAGCCATTTATGAGGGAAAATATCCTTTATTTTGAGTGTTAACACTGCAGAGAAAAGGGAGTATTATTCTTAACCACATCATACAAAAATCATGTTTTGTAGTGCTGGCAATGGCAGCAAAGCAACCATTAGATTCACAGTGACAGATTGCAGAGGCCAGTACCTCAATCTGCCAACTCTCTTTCTTCTTCATCATGCTCCTCTTCCTGTCAAACCTAAATGTTCCTGTGTGTCCTCTCCAGTTCCATTTGGAAAGGCTCAGGCTCCAGGTGTTTGCTCTTCCCTTTACGTCCAAGCTTAACAGCACAAGTGTCCTTGTTCTCGTTCTTTGATTTGTTTTTGGAGTGGAGGTCCCCCTACCTTTATTGCTTTTTCTCTGCAGCCAGTGTGGGAACTAAACCATCCAGACCAGCCAGGCTGGGTCTGGCTTTGAAGGCAGAAAGAGAGAAGAGGCTGCTGGTGAATGGTTAGTTACCCGTTGGCTGCTGTCACTTAGTTTTCAACTTGAAATGATTCTGGAAACATTTATTGTTACAGTTTATAGTTAGGGAAGCTATACTTTGAATCTTGTCCTGTGGGTATTTTGTGCCTCAGAGGGATCTTTTTTCTTTCTGCGTCAACAGACATGATCCCCACAAACAAGCACACAACTCTGGCTAATGGAATGATTCGAGATCTATTTAACATCATTACTTTTTTTTGCTCTTTGGTTTGTGGACTACTCTTTTGAAGCCTAGGGTCTGGCAATTTGGCCGACGTTATCTTGTTTTGGGGGCAGGAAATTACGATATTTGGGTAAGAAGGTGGAGCTGGCGAGGAGGATTCAAAGCTAGGACTAGCCCTGGCTAGCTGGCTTGGTTAGCAAGGTGATTCTGTAGCATCTTTTAGTGCAAATGAATGCTGAACGACACATTTTTAGGCAACAAGAATATTACTATTGAAGGGCAATGTCCGAAGATAAGAACACAAGTCGTGTATTTTTCTCATAGACTTCCATAAGTCATAGAAGTGGATGGTAGGGCTTTGATCCACAAGTGTTGGTACATGACTGGCAAGTTGTGGTAGTTGTGTATGGAAGAAGTTATTATAGGCCTTTTCCTGCTCTTTTCCCCTTAAACCTTCCTCCTATCAAACAAGTCTGACATCTTTGAAACAGTGAGCATTTTTTGTATAACTCTAATGTACTGATATCAGCTTCACATGTTGGACTTTACTGTTTTCATAACAAACCTTGTGTGTGTAGTTCTACTATAGCTTGCTACAAACTCAAAATGAGGCACTATAATCTGTCACTTCATCGTCTTGTTCCTAACACATTCCAAATGAAGGAATACAGCTGAAATGGTTATTTTCTTAATGTGCTTTGCTGTAAAGCTCTTCTAAACTAGGTGTTGGAGCATCTATTCATAACTGTGGACTAAGCATGGAAATCACTCTCTACTGCACTCTGATACGCACCCCATTTATATCATTAGACACATGGAAGGATTAGCCTCTAATTAGAATTTTATATACACATCTTCCTCTGCAACGCACTGTGTTTGACATACTGAGCGGTATGTGCAGCGTTACATTCATCATAATGTAAGCTTACCTCACGGAGTGATTTACGTCTCTGATAATAGTTGTAATACACGTCCTCATGCAATTACACACACACACACATATACACTCACAGCTCCCCACACTCAATACGTCACCCTGTCTGCCACCACTGGTGCGGTCTATCAATCAGAATAAGCTGACAGCTATGGCTAATGCTCCCCTTTTATTTAACCGTGCTTCATAATTTACCATTAGATTACCGGGTTTAGATCATATGCAGCATATGTTGTGCTGTTTGTCGTGCTCTTTAATTGTGATGCATATTCTGAGCCACAGAGTACTGTCATTTTATGACATTTTGAGGCATTTACTAGCAACACATACGTAAATGGTGTCAAGATTACATGCTTATCTATGAAAATGTGCAATAAAGGAGTTAATTATATGGCTGTTTTTAATGATTGGACATGAAGCTGAATGTTACCTGAGAGCCAAATACAATATGTAGATTTTCTCTATATCAATATAAGTGATTTGCCACAACATCTGCGCATAGACATGTTAACAACTTTGACAGTCACACTCCATAATTGGCAGGCCAGGGCATGCTTAGTTATTCAGCGATAATGAGAAAAGCTTTCTCTCTCTCTCTCTCTCTGTGCCTCTTGCTCACAGACGCTCACACACAGCCATATCCTGCAGATGTTCAACAGAAACACTGATTTAAACCATCAGCTCTGCCCATCGTGCCAACTGGACGCATGCCCGTCTGTCAGAAAGACTTGAGTAAACATCAGTAAAATCGGCAACATCGTCATCAACGGGATGTCTGACTTGAGGGGAAAAGCACAAGGCAAGATAACTCCAGAGCCGTGAACTTTAATCGACCTTGTTGCAGGCTCGGATCTATCATCTTAACTGAGGCGATCCGGAGATGACAGCCCTGCACATCCATCATGGGAACTGCTGAGCCCTGACACACATAAAACCTGAAACAGCACAGAGTCAGACTGAATAGAACAGAAAAGTTTCAATTTGATAGAGTCCAACTTTTCCCACTCTTCCAGGATATCAGTCAAACCTGTGCAGCTTTGCTTTGACTTTCATAATCTTGACAATCAAGACGGTCATCTACAATACATCATGATATCTGTTCAACTGGAGAAATGAGAAGGAAAAATACCCCTTAAAAGGTAAAAAGCACAGATTCTGTGTATATGCTCTTCACCGGGGTCAGTTCAACAGAATTTGGGATGCACAACGAAGCACAAAGAGTCTCAGCTTAGTGCCTCTAAAACAGACACATCCACTGACTGCATCTTACATGTCCTCATGTGTCATCATTCTAATGTAAACAGCCATAAACAGAAGAGCACTTCTGGGGTTAAATGTTCAAAGAAAGGACAAAAGTCCTTACAATCTGTCTAAATTAAGTTTACAGAAAAATCAAAGAATGTGCCTGATTTGCTTTTCGCGCTGTCCACTAATTTCCCCCTGTGAGTTTCTTCTTCAGCACAACTTTACCCTCACTCATTTGATCAGCGCCACCATGAGGAGTCATGAAGTAATAACTTTAGGAAGTTAAATTTACAGCCCATCCATTCAGAGCACCCGCATGTTTAAATAAACAATACACACAAAGGGAACGGTGAGATATATTTCAGTATGTTCAATATCTGTTTAAATGGATTTCTTTTTAAGTTAAGTTGTTCTTCTTTTTTTACTCTTACACTTATACAGAATATCTCCCTTTAACCTAGACTTATTTAGTCTATTACATATTTTGATTGTAATTGATTTTCTTTAAAAAAAAACAGACTAAATGCACAATAAACTAGGTGAAAGAATAATTTGGCTGAAAGCATAATTAATTATTCATTTTTTTGCATAGACATATCAACATTTAGTATTGTTATTGTAAATTCCTTTGGTCGAGAACATCTAATATCTTAACAGACCTAAAATATAAAAAGTTTACAGGAATGTGAAAGTATAAAAAACATCATATGTAGGTAACTTCTCCAAATAAGAAGTATATAAAAAACACATCTATGTACACCTTTGCTTTACATGTCCATTCTAGCAGGTCTACTTCTTTGTGACGTCCCCTCTGTTCTGGCTGCTGTATGCCTCCATATAGAAAGGTTAAACACACCTAAGCAGAGGCAGTGTGACTGATGCTGAGGCTGTTTCTAAATGTTAATGACACCCTCCGGGCAGAACGCCGTGCACCGCAGTATCCTACTGTAGAGTTATAGCGTGGCGGTTATGCTATAGTGGCTCCATCTGTGCACGCACATATCAGAATGTGTCTAACGCAGACACACACACACACACACCAGGGACGGCCCACTGTACAGCTGGCACGCAGCCAGGAGTCCTTCCACTGAGTGGTCAGGGAGAGAAATCAATCAAACATGGCTTGTCAGGCCCCTGAATCCATTATGGCAGGGAGAGTGGTGAGGCTTGAGTAAACAGGGATGACAAGGAGAGACAATTAGCAAGAATTCAGGCTGTTGTTCGAGGCAAGCTTGGGGATTTGGTAGTCCTGCATGGCCTAGTTTGGCCCACCTCGGCTTAGCTCCGTCAACAGGCTCGGCTCGCAGCTTTATTGCTGGTAATTCACTAGCCCTCGGTGTTTTATGCCCTCTCTCTTTACGGCCTAAGCAGGCCAAATCCATTTAAATAAACACCAGTGCTGCAGAATGATGGCTGAGGTGTTTAAAAGCACTGATGCAGGACTAGCACATACACTGCATCACAGCTGGGGCCATTACGCCATTTCAGGCCAATATAGTGCACAAGTATTAGATCAGACACAGGAGATGTCACTGAAACTGAGAGCCTCTTTGGATTTATATAGCGTACAGTACATGACTGCCGTTGTATGGCGTGCATTGATTAGACCTGCAGACATGCTGTAACACGCCCATCTGTATGCACAAGTTGTTTGCAGAGAATCGTTCCCCCAACCTGCAAAATTAGTCGCAAGATTTGCTGTACTCGCATCAGGAGAGGAACTGATTTCGAAACAATGTGCAGAGAGCTCTCTGTGCGAGTGAGTGTGCGGCCATTACTCATACGTAAACTCATTACATTGGTCTAATAGCTCTGTCTCGTTACTCTGCCGGTGCCTGCCTATATGGAAAGAACATTAGTGTGGCCTATGTATGGAACACAGTGCTGGAGTTCATTCATTCTTCTCTATGGTATGGATCAGACAGATAATTAACTGCAGAGACATGAAGTCATTGTTCAGTTAGAGATATGGGCCCGCTCTAATAAGAGCTCACACTGTGGAGTGGCGAGGAGAGAAAGGGACGAAATTACAGGGAAGGGTCCGCTAATGTCTGCTGAATGACTCACACTGTCTGTTTGCTCTGTGTGTCATATCCTATGGTCCCCGTGCTGCCGTATCACTGTGTTCATTTATAGGGTCCAAATGTGTTTTGCTCGTCGTTGCATCACTTCACTGTGCAGTTTGACATTTAAAGGCTGTTTTGGCATTCATCTGCTGAAGGAGGAGAGTTTCTCACCTTGAATCTCAGTGTAGCGGCGTTATGTACGAGCAGGTTTTTGTGACATTGCAAAGCCAACTGTGGCCCAGTATGCAGCTCACACAAGTGTGGTGGAGAAACCTGCAGTGTCCTTGAGACCTAACACACACTTTGAATTGATTTCGTTCCTCATAAAACATTCTGAGCAGACGTTTTTAATACAAAAAGGAATGTTTGCTGTGTATTTTTTTTACATGGGGTCACCTGCCTTTGCCCTCAGTGCACCAAATGCAAACAAGACCGTCAGTGAGATTTCTTTTTTCTCTATAGTTATTATTAATGCCTGCCATGGGGTTTCATTCCTGTGAAATCAAACAAAATGATTTACTTCTTCAGTTCAGATTCCAGTTGGGCCTCAAGCAGTGAGCAGCCTGCTCTGGATAGACCCAGATCTGCTTCTGCCTTCAACCTGCAGTCCCTGCTCCGTTGTTCCCCATTGATCCAGATGGGACCTGCCCAAGACAAGCTGCAGGTCAGGAGGATCTTCCAAACTTCAGCTTAAGATTCACTGTTATCCCTCTGGTTCTTGAACTGGTTCTGTTCAGGATTCTTGGCACCTCTGTGCTTTCTGAAGACTGGAACCATTGTATTGATGGATGTGTCATCAACTGAAGTGTTGTTTAATACATAACAGAAGTAAACAGTGGTAACTAAATGGTAGATCACATTGATTACATGTAAGCTTTTGTTTTGTTTTTATAATAGGGACCCAAGCTGGGTGTACTGAGGGTAAGGGAGAATCAGGACCAGGCCTGAGTGTGACAGACTGTCAGTACAATTAGTGGTTTTACCTGCAAAATACTTGAATGCACTTTAATTAACAAATAAACACAAATGAACAGTTTTGTCTTCTGTATGAAATAGTTGATGTTCAAGGAAAACATCACAATATGTTATAATAGATAAATGAAGTGATTGTGATTTTACTTCACAAAGTGAATTCCAAAAAGATGGTGTCTACAAAAGTGTGAAAGAGACTAAAAATAAGAGGGATATAATCATGTGCTGCCTAAAACGGTTCAGCCTTTTAGAGCTGAGCGAGTTCCCCTCATAAAATCTGATTTATGTCCCCTGCTCGGGTGTTGTCTGGGGCTCCCACACAAGGCCGGCCTGTGCTCGGCCCGGCCCATAAATCCTAGTTTAAGGATTTTTGAATGGACCTCTGTGCTGGACCTGGGAGCCCCTGTCTGCGAGGCTTTAGAGGGAGGGCCCCCAAATTACAGAACCTCCACGAGCGGTCCAGTAGGAAAATAACTGTGAAGTTTATCACATCATTCCAAGAACTGCAGGGAACCCCTCGCACTGCAAGGCCGAAGAGGAGAGGCATCTAACTTTATTTGTCATTTAAGTGTATTTGGTGAATAAATGGCTGTCTGAGAATCCACACAGTGATTGCATGTCTCAGAGTGCACAGCTGCTACATTCGATCTGTCCCTGTGGGATAGCATGCATGTGTGCGGGTCTCTGTGGAATAGCTAATGCATTGTATATATACATGTCTGTGTGTGCTAGAATATTTATCAAAGGACAACTACACGGGCTAAAAGCATCAAATAAGCAAAGACTTCATACTTTTACACACATACTGTATATTGTCCCCATTGATTCCCGTCCTCCGCACGATGCTGGAGGCCAGCGCAGAAGACAGAGACGGGGCCAAGTGGAAGATTATTCAGAATAACATATAGCTCCCTGTGTGAGCCCCGATAAAAGTGAGCGACAGTATCAGAACAAATTGTGATGAAATGGTTGCATCACGGCAATCTGATCGCCGTCTCTATATTCGGTATCCTCTCTTCTCACATGTATGATTTATATAGATGCACCGAGGATTTCTTCAAAGCTCTCACATGTTTATAAGTCCATAACATCTGACGCGCTCATGTTTACGCTCCCAAGCCACATTTGACATTTTCTGGATATGATGAATCATTAATGATGACCTCAATAGGCTTTCACATCTTTGGCCCACAGATCAATAAAGTGGTTAGGGGAGTAGGTCAGCGGCTCTCCAGAGGTGTCTGTCAGTATGTGTGTGTGTGTGTGTGTCTGTCTGTCTTTGAGCGTGCCTCCACAACAGTCACACCCAGCAAGCGACTGCAAAATGTTGGTGCTAATTGGCGGCCAAACGCAGGCCCTGTCTCCGGCGTGATGCTCCGGGGCTGGCAGAATTGCGGCTGGTTTTCCAAGTTTTTTTTTCCAAGCCGTCCCTGCCTGCGAGGCTGTGGGAGTTCCATCCATTATTGATCAGATCCAAGGATGAAAGCAGGGACTCTCAGTGGGGACCGAGCATCTTTGGCCCCACACAGGAAGAAAAAAAAAGCAGCCTTGACCGCCAACTCTGTGTGAAAAGAGACAGGGAAACATCTTTTTTAATTCATATTGAACTCAGCCTGAGAACGAAGCCGCCTGCGAAGCAAAAGTAAATAAGCGGAATTTATGGAAAATGGAATTAAACGCGTCATGTGCTGTGAGTCTTTACTCACCCCTAACATTTAGCAGCACAGTCCTCACTGAGATTTTTTGTACCCAGATGATGACATTGTGTTATGCGTTGCTTTGCCAGGCTTGGCAGCCGCTCAGCTCAGTGCTGTTCAATGATTCAGCTGTGTAGAATTGACCTCCACCTCACCTTGGCAATACTCCCCGACCAAATGGACGTTTGGCAGCCAGTACACACACTGGATATACAAGCGTGTGTGCACGGCGGTGATAACACACAGCGACTCGCAGAAATACACACACACACTCTGGGAAAGGTTACAATGCTGCTTGAAACAAAGGGGCAGATGGTTGACAATGATACAGTGCCAGCACTGGCAAGGTGGTTAAAATATGCATTTCTGTTTGTGTGTGCATTTATACGTGCCTATACATCTCTCGGAGGTAGTTTGAACGGAACTACTGCCGGGCCAACATCAGTCCAAACTTCTCCCAGCAGGGTGTTTTCATCATGCAGATCTGTGTGTTTGTTTTGGCCTGTTAGTGTGTCTCTACAGTCACACAGCAAAGCAAAGTGCCTCGCCAGAAGTTCTTTTAATATACTTTGAAATTTTATAACAAGCTATAAACTCGACCGCGGCTGGTGTTGAATCATCATTTAGCAAAAAAAAAAAAAAGGGATCATTTGAAGATATGAAATGGTTTTGGGGAAATGGAAAAAGCAAATGGAATCGCATGAAAGTGAGATTCTCTTTTGATTTTTTTTACACTTTCCCATTGAGTTATTTTTTGGGGGTTTACACACATTCATAGTTATAACCATTACAATTTCAGTCCTGGCTGATTTGGCAACACTTGGTTTAATACTACAGGCAGTGGTGGAGTAAGAGTACTAATACCACACTGAAAATACTCCACTACAAGTAAAAGTCCACAGTATTCACGGTACAATGTAATGTCCCCTGTCAGTGTTGATGTTTTTAGATGAATATTACGGCTTCATCCATGTGTATGTTTCTTTTTACTCTTGTAAACTCCTTCTATACTGTTGAATTCTCAGCATGATGCTGCATTTTCCAGCTGATCCAAGAGGGGTTTTAAGTTTTTTATTTATATGAACAAGCAAGAGGATATTCTCAACACATCAAGGAACACTTTAATTTATCACAAACATTAAATTATCAACACATACAACTGAGTAAATGTACTTAGTCCCAGAATCTGGGGGAAGCAAAAACAGGCTAAAATCAAAGTAGCACTTTGAGTTACAGGCTGCACTGATTCCCATGAATCTCTCTTCAAAGCCACCAGTGTCTATCGACCAATACAATCATTTTACCTTACAGAACATGATAGTTTTTGACCTACTGCTGCCTCGATCAGTCAGTTGGTTGGTGTTATTGTGTCATTTTTAAAGTGTTTGAATTTGAATTCACCAAAGTCACTAACTAAGTCACTAGTTAGCTGCTGTCTGATGGCAGGGTAAAGCTTTGACAATGTTCAAAATATAGCATTAAATTAAACTAATATGGACTTTTTCTTAGGTGGTTAAAACACATTAAGCTGCTGCATCTGTCCGCAACAGTACATTGTTTAGCATCTGTGTCATTACTCCTGCCTGCTTCTCCAAACTGGGGGCGTGCCAACTGCCATCTATTCTAGTTAATACACTCACTATGGATAAGTAACTCATACAACCCAACTTTATAAAAATCTCAAGTTTTTCTTTTTTTTGAGGACTTTCATGAAATCAAATTTTTTTGATCATTTTTTTCATTTCAGCAATACCAATTCAATGTATTTCCATTCAGTAATCACCTTTCTGTGGAACAGTTCTCTTTTTTGTGGTGAGTCCCCCATTATCATGTTTGATTCCAATTGTCTGCTCATACACAGGAAATAACTCTCAGGAATCTCATTGATATTAGCTTGTTTGCTAATAAAGTACCAGCACAGAAGCTAAAGGCGGGGCATTTTGGGGGTAGACTAAACTACATTTTGCTGTTCCCCCATTGCTTTTTGTTCTGTTCTGGTGGGAACCAACCTACGATTACTGCAGGTAATACACTGTCTATGGACAAAAACCTCATATAACCCCACTTCAAAAAAATCCAAACTCTCCCTTTAAGGAGTATGAATTTAAAGGTGTAATTTGCAGGCTGAAGCCCTCTCCTCTAGCCTCCGCACCTGATTTCTTCTTTACATGAATGAGACTGTCCACTCCATGTCATTGGCATATTCAATGGCCATCCACTCCAATCCATCCTCGGTCGTTAGCCCTGTCTGCGAGGCTAATCATCATCTCCTCTGGCTCAAGTTAGCCAAAGAGAGAGCATCACCAGAATGAGACAGTTAAATATTCATGTCCCACTGTGGTGTAATATCCTCCTCAATGATGTTTGAACCTTTTGACCTGAGGTAATCAGCGGTAATCACACGGTCACGCTGAACAGTGATAAATTTGATCTGTAGATGGCTGAGTCTGATGAGCTTTTGACACCGCTGAGCGCTGCGCATCAGGCAAAAGCTCAAACTATGATCGCCACATCCAGCACACACACACGCCACACACACTTCCGTTTGACAGACAGTTCATTTCACCCCCAGGCATGTAGGTATGACATCACTCGATTAATAATGGAGCAATTAATTATGACCTATTAGACTGATGAATTAGATTAGATAGAGAAGAGGAATGTAGCCATGTGATAATATTACACTAGGATACATTAATGACTTCTTGGGGAGCGCGGTGCTGGTGTAGGGGGTGTAGGATATAATTTATATGTGCCACTTTGGAATGACATACAGTCTGCTATCTAATTATATCAATGATGAATGGTGTTATTGATATGATAATGATTCCTTACAGCAACACGGTGATATTCTACCCTTGTAATGTGATTACACTCATACTCGTTGATCTATATTGTGGGACTTTGATGTGTCGCGACGTGACAGCAGACACCGTCCTAAATGAAAGTTTTATACTGATGACACACTTAGCCTTATGGAAACCACTGGTGCATTCAAGGTACCTTTGAAGCAGCCGTATGGAGCGTGTTCAATGCATAAAGAGGTTATATATGACTTTGAAATATTTATGTAGTTGTGCCGTCGGAGCAGGAAAAGCAAGATGCCTCTAATGACAAACATGATGGTTGAACTTTGACCTCTGTTAGTATGACAGCATCAGACGCAACAGATTTTTTCTTGCAAAAACATATTTGATGTTTTAAACATTGTTCCTTTATACAGCCTATAAATTACATCAAATAAAGTGACTAAATGAGTTTAATGTATGTATGTTTACATTCTATGAGCCCTCTATTGCATTAATTACATATGTGTTTTTATTGCCTTAAATAGCTAGAAATAATGGAAGTATAGAAAGAAAGAAAGAAAGAAAGAAAGAAAGAAAGAAAGAAAGAAAGAAAGAAAGAAAGAAAGAAAGAAAGAAAGAAAGAAAGAAAGTTAATTCGTTGGTCAATTATTGCCACATGGCAACAATGTGCAGTCATGGAAAATCCCATAAAATCTCAATTTTCCTATTTATTTTTCTGTCATAATATGAATTCACTCTTTTTATTAAGTGTTTATTAACATGTTTATTAATTCAATTTATGCTAAATAATCCACAGTTTTACCTTGTTCTCCATGCATAAGCAGGAGGCCATTTGATTTGGCTCATTAACTGGAAATGAGCACAAAAGGTGGACCAACGTATAATTTATAGGGATATCTTATAAGGGATATATATTTGGGAAGGATATCACAATTCCTTATGATTTCCAGTAGTGGGATTTTATAATCCAGATGATACAGTACAGTTACAAAATGTGTCAAATGATAAAATGAAAATAAAAAATGTTGTAAACTCTCATCCAGTTCAGTTCCGGTAAAAAAAAATGTTCACATCTAAATACGTTTTAATGATAAAATTCAAAAAGCAACTTAACATACAGAATAACTGAGAGCGTCTTATCATGATCTTCTCAGTGTCACACTCATGGACAAAGGAAGTGCAAACAGGATTTCCTGATCATGTGATCAATGATTTGTCATATAGAAGTAAAAGACCCTTTTCACAACGAAGCAGAAAAAAAATGATTTTATAGAACTGCCTTTTAGAAAATGTTGGTATAAGCTAATGTGGTAACACCATGCAATATGAATATAGTTGAATTAGTTTATGCATCCCATTGGCATTTCCCTTTACATTACCTCATAGAAATCATTGCTGCGCTCAAGATCCAACTGGAGCATCAGCATGTAAGGTCATGAATACATCAACACATTATATGGCTTCAAATATGAATGCTGTTATTCCACTGAGTGAAGACTAAAGAAACAAAGGATCTTGCATTGATAAACTCAAGTGTGCTGCATTCCACTGACATCTAGTGTCAGATCTGGGAACTGAGATAACACACTGTGTCTGACCCTGTGCAGGTGTGTGTCTGCGAACCCCCCCACCCTCCAGACACACACATGTTACCCACTTCCCCATACATCAGTGTAGTCTTATTGATCGGCTCGATGTGACCTTGAATGATCAGACAAGTGGAAGCGCCCCGTTGGAATGAAACCCATCCATTCCCTCTGTCTGCTGCTATCTGCTGCTGTAATGACTTGAGGGAAGACGGGGAGCAAAAGGAGCCCATTGAGATGGACCCCTGAACCAGTCAGCTCTGCAGCGGCCTTATGTCGCGGCCAGCCTCCCCCTCCAGGCACAGTCTGTTCCGGGTACAGAGGAGAAGTGGGTCAGTCCGTCTGAGATGTGAGAGATGAGACGTGAGCCGGGTGACACTGTATATCCAATCGTATAGATAGACAGACAGATAGCTGGATTATGTAAGTGGATTCCCAGTATAGCCTCACATCTGAATACATAATATAGTGTATTAAAATGATAATCAGTAGATGAATGATGAAATTTATCCTCTTGGGGCGAAAGATGAAGATGCTTCAGGGCCTTGACGAAGAGAGTTTTTAGTTGGGTATGTTTCATCCTCTAACATGCAGAATCTAACAGGATATGTAAAACACTTTATCCCTGCAGCTGAAACATGGCTGGAACGCTTAATAATGACGGAGTTATCCTCATTTCAAATCACTTTGATGAATACTGAAATCACCATGTAAAAATGTCACAAATGATGCAAAGATTTGGAGGGTGATATTCTGGTCCGCTGACACTTTGTTTTTGCCGGAGACGTGTTTGAAATATCGAACTAAACACTTTTACTCAAGCACTGGTTTTAGCTTCCCTGTCTCCTAAAAATTCCATTCCCATAAAACTGAAGTGTTTCTCAAGTATGTTTTGCGAGGGAAATGTCATTTCCCCTGGACAACAGTCAGAGTTTAAAACACAATGTTTACGTCGTGAATTGAAACAAAATTACTTGCTTAGGTTTAGGCAACAAAACTGTTGGTTAGGTTTGGAATAAATATTGTGATTTGGATTTAAATGAGTATGTTTCCTATGTAATTTACATCAGCAAAATAAGACAACATGGGTTTAGTTTCACACAGGAGACAAACAGCATTCTCCTGGGTGAAGGTCCATGTTTTGTGATACGTCAACAACAAATGAAATCGGGGCAAAA
>CAFUXE010000273.1:0-13646 GCA_903364295.1 Serranus cabrilla | reverse complement strand
ATCCAAATAACAAATATCATGAACCCCCCACCCCCCCTACACACACACACACACACATTCTTCCTGGTAGCAAATGTTCTTCACACACACAGAACGGATAAATATGTGAAAATGACAGTATTTGTTTTCTTTTCATTTGGGATCTGTTATGACAGTCTGCATAAATAATGCATCTTCAGGAAACACTGAAATATTTACAGAACACATATTGGCACATATCTGACTCTGCATGTGTGTGAGGTTGTTTCTTTTAACGTTATTTCAGAGACGGACCATGCCTTCAAGTGAGCCTGCCTTTAATGAGAGGTACCGCTTACAGAGGCAGAAACGCTTCTTTAGTTTACGTTCCCGGAGGCATTATCAGCCACTGACAGCTGGTGAATGCAGCACTCAATTTAAGTAGACTATCCTGTCAGATTGGCAGTTGATGGACAGTTTAGAGACTCTGGAGTTGTACAAAAACTTACTTTACCTTACAATGTTTATCTCACTGTTGGCGAAAAGTTGAAAAGACTCAACCATGAAGGACAATTGCACATACAGTAGATGAAATGTCTGTGAATTTTTTCCTCCTGGGCTGAATTTATTCAGAAGTTGATGAAAGAGTTTTCAATCTGTGTGAGCCCTTTTATACTTTTGAGACAAAAACTTACCTTGGAAAGGAAAAACCATCATGGCTTTTCTGTAATAGTCATAGAGTAGCTGTAATTAATTTCTATAATGCAGAGCTTAGGTTGTGATAATAAAAACATCGTAATTGACTCAAAAAATACACATCCAAATAAAAGACAGTAAGTAAGCACATATAGAAATGAACAACAACAAAAAGAAGGAAAGAATAATATAGCTAGATGGAAACAAACAAAAAAGACTGAATAAATAAGTCCCAAAACTCAACCACATTGAACCCCCAACCCAGTCAACTGAATAAATGTTTGTGCTGTATAACGATGTAACAGAAGTGATGTAGACTGTGACGTTGTTAGGATGTGAAGGATATATGTACGTAGGTCATTTGACAACTTCATACTTCAGAAAATAAACATAACTTCAGGTTTCACATTGGACACAACGTCACAGAAATGGACTTTCTGGGTAACAGTTAAGTGTCTGTATGACTCATCCAATCACCCTCATGTACATATACTATGTCACCAGGCCCCCAAAGTTGGGCTATATTTTGGCAAGGAAACTGCTGCGATGTAAATTTCAAGTCAAGATTTCTGAATGAAATGAGTTCTATGGGTACCCACAAATATCCCTTTACAGACATGCCCACTTTATACTACTACCATGCAGTTTGAGGCAAAAACCATGCAGGTTTTCTTATGGATTACAAATGTTTAATTATATTGTATTTGAATATTTATGCAAACTGGGGTCCCTAAACAGTCTTGGAAATGTCATAAATTTAGTATTTATGAAAAGCCACAATGGGCCCAGTCTTGCTCATGTCTGATGATGTTAGTCCCCATAAAAATTCATTTCATCGTAGTGAGATCATTTTTGTAAATGACGTCACTGTATAAAATGACCTGTTTTGGCTTCTAGGATAAGTACAGCCTCATGAAACTTTTCAACCACAAACTGGAGACCTTCAGAAGATGTATGGCTTTCCTATTTATATTGACATAATTGTTAATTAGTACCCCTAAAATCACATGTGAACCTGTTTACGAGAATGTGGTGACTGTTTTTTTTACAGGATGAGCAGGACTCCTAATGATGAGTAAACACTTTTTTTGGTTTGTTTTTTGTGTTTGTGTAAAATTGGTGGATTGGCCCTTTAAAAGGCGACATTGTTTTGAAAAGGTTTTCCTCCAGACTTTGGAACCTGACTGTCATTGAACAGTGAGGTCAGCTATTGATGTCAGGCATAAGCCTAACCCTGGCTCACGGCTGGCTCTCCAGTTCATCCCAAAGATGTTGGATGGGGTTGGGTTTGGGGCTCTGTGCAGTCTAGTTCTTTTACCACAAACCCAGAAAACAATTTCTTTATGGACATCGACGGCACTGTCATGGTGAAGGTGGACAGTTTGGTGGGAAAAGTTTGACTTGCTACTTAAAGATAGTTTGCAGAAGACAAGGTTCAATACGAGGTCACTCACGAAAAGTTTAAACCAATTTAAAATCACCTGTGGCCAAACACCAAAACCCCTTCGGACTAAACAAACTTCAAAGGGATAATATAGACAGGTATGCCAGGGGGAAAGTTTCAAACAGCTCATTCCAGCTGAATAACTGACAACAGTGTTAGACCGACTATAAGAACGGTTATAAATATATAGGCAGTCTTAATCTGGCTTTCCTATGATGCTGTTAAATATTCCTTTAGGCGGGTAGCTACTCCGTGATTTGAGTGGCTTATGCTTAAATCTCCTTTGTATATAGAAAGAGTTTCTCTTTTTTTTTTTTTTACAGTTTTGCTGTTATTGCTATATTTTCTAGAGCATACAGATGATGAACTGACGAATACAGACAACTTTTAGTCACTCTTGTTAGGGTAGGAAAAAATAAGCAGTTATCTGCATTATGACACTAGTAATAAATGCTGCTTAAAGTATTTACCACACAAGGCCTAATGCACAGATTAAATATGTCACACATACCAACAGGTACCAGCACACAGATAAACACCCCTACACATATTCACATATGTGAAGGCAGATGTAACACAAGAAGCCCATTGAGAGCATCAAGGTCATAAACCAGGTGAAGATGACCACAGACATGAGTGTGGGGTTAGCTGTCTTTCTTACGCAGGGCGGTGGCCAGAAAGCTGTAGCACCAAGAGGCTATGGACAAAGCTTGTGTGCCAACGATGGGCGGACTGAGACTAAATCCACAGTACTGCCCCAACAGTTTGGACCACTCAGATAGTTGCACATTCTCATCATAAAACTCTGTGTAACAGTAAGTTAGGTATTCTTTCTCTGTGAGGTGGTTGCAGCTAACTGCTTGCAGACTGTGATTTCTGAACAGATAAAGGTCCATGTACATGCTCGCTCTTTCATTACTGTCATATTAAAGGATTTTACTCTCCTCTCTTCTGTTCTACAAAACAAACGCGCTCCAACACTCTGAACTCACCTATATATATATATATATATATATATATATCATAAAAAGTGTGTTATCTGGTTGATGCCACTGGTTCACTAACAGTATAGAGGCTACAACAAGTCAGTGGGTTTAAAATTGACAAACCTTACTCTCACTTAACCAACTGTATAGAACAAACGTTTTGAATCATTTCTTGGATAACGATAGGTTAACAGGCAGATGTCATATATATTATCATCGAGTTTTCACGCATGCTCAGTGTCTCCTTTCAGCTGATTAGCATCAGCGGCAGCGTTGGAGATCCGTCGGTCCGACATGGATCCACAGTGAGAAGAGCGAGCACTCCGTCCAGGGGGTAAGACTGTCCGTTAGTTTTTGTCAACTCGGTTAGAGTCAAAAGGGGAGGCTGCAGGTGCGGAGAAAACATTAAAAAAGCGAGTCGCTGAAGATGAATTGCGATGGAGGGGAAAAAAAAGTGTGACATCGACTGAGGCTGCATGGCCGCGATGACTCACAGAGCTCAGTGCTGGCTGTTAGTTTGTCTGTGCTCAGTTCAGATGGCCACCGAGTCTTTACAGTCTGGCTGCTGTGAAAGGACGTAATCAAAGCAAGACTAATCATCTTATTAGTAGGCTGTAGGGAAAGCAAAGATTCATTTAAAAAAAAAATCTATTAGTGTATGACAGTCAAGAAGCCCTGTTGCATTTCCAGGATTAATTTTTCTCTCTATCTGGGCTTAACTCTTTAGTTGGTCTTGCACTAGCACCATGGACAGCGCTCTGGCTAAATAGTAGTTATTGGACTGAAACATTTAGACTCAAGTCAGGTCCACTTGTTTATTGAAGTGTACTTTAAACAGCTTTGGTGAAAGGTGGCGTCAAATCACTTTAATTAAAGTACCAAAAGTGCATCTAGAAGCCTGCATCAGTAAAAGTATTATCATCAAATTGTACTTAAAGTGCCTCCATTTATTTTGCATTAAACTGAGTGCCACAGGCTTATGTTTGACAGATTAGATCTTAAATAGTGATTAATCAAAGCATAAGCAGTATTTTACTGCTCTAACTGCTTGATGTGGAGTTAGTTTAATATTTGTATGAAGTTACTATAGGTAGTAAAGTGGTTCACAAGCGAGGAATGACCCGATCCAAAGGGTCTCAACTTATATTAGAGGGGACATTATATGATTATTAGGATAAGGGAAAGATTTAAGAAGTCACAACTACAAGTTGTTGTTTTTTTGTAAGAGTTCTCAAGCATGAAAGGTTGGTTTCATCTTTGATAAAGTGTTGCCCTTTATACATGTATCTTTGATAAATAAATATCTTAACTAGAGTAACTAACAATGATTTCTGTTGATAAATGTTGTGTAGGAAAAAGTCAATTTCCCTCTCTAAACAGTGGTAGACTTGAGTTCATTACCTGAGTAAATGTACTTTAGTTACTTTCCATCGGTGGGTGTGTTTTACAATCATGAAAACAAAACACAAACAACTCCATATCATAAAAAAATGTTTTTTGTAATAGTATGATCAGATCTAACATGTGTTGTTAACATACTACTGAATTCATCATTATCACTATGAGTCACTCAGTGGTGGGAGAACTGTTTAGATCCTTAACTTACCAAGAAGTGACTACTCTGTAAGACATAAGTGACCAATGACTAGCTGTGAAATAATTCTAGTGGAGTAAATAATAATATATTTGAATACAAACAGTAAAGTTGAAGTGTAAAGTAGTATAAAATGGAAAAGCATGTATCGAAATATTTTATCTATGACAGTACTCTAGTAATTCTATATTTAGTAGGTTAGGGTTATGTGCTGCACACATTTATTCAAAGGTTTTCCATTCAAACTATGTTAGTTGGGAACTTTTCTACCTAATTTTCTTGTGAATTCATATTTCTAACTGTGTTGAATAAAACCAGAAATGTCAGAATATTTCTATGAGAAGGAAAAACTTAGTTAAATGAGTTGCCAATACTATAAAATAAGTTATGATTTGATGAAGTCTGGTGACATTCAGTATTTGTTTTAGTCTTTCCAAAAGCTTTACTCAATGAGGTTAAAGCACAAACTGCAACAGGCAGTTAGTCAGGTTTTTGGTAACAATTCATCCCATCAAGATCAAGATTCAGGCCATGGTTGACGTAAAAAGCGTTACCAGAGCAGGATGTTGTTTGCCAGGGTTTTGTTTGAAATTGCAGTCAGGTTAAACTTACCGTACAGTTCAGACTGAGATCAGCCATGTGTGGCCGCTAAGAGAAACCGTTTGAAGGCAGAGAATGAAAGAAATCAATCAAACTGCCTCTGGAGAATAACATCAGAGGGACATGTGTGCATATGCGTATGAGGAAGAATAGAGTGTGCACGCACTTGCATCTGTGTGACTCATCCGTGGGTGGTAATAGAGCCACCTCAGGGCCACGGTAGCCGTCAATCGTTCACAAGCGGAAACAATAACTGGGGCAGCCTCACGACACAGGCCAGGATTTATAGCCGGTCTCTGAATGGATGGACGCTTTTATTGAGGGAAATCCATATTCAGCAGATAAACAATGTTTGTGTTACAACAGCTCAGGCTGACATGCACACATATCAATCTGTTCAGGACTCTGAATATTTATTGCTTACAGTATGTATCTGTGTCTTTGACTGTAGGAGTACACGGTGTGTGAGGTGCGATGGCGCTGTGCTCTGAGGCTTGTGTCTCCGGCTCAGGAGGAGAATCCTCCGGCAGTGAGGTCAGCTTCAGTTTCCCTTGGTGATCATCTAGTTTTATGTGATTTTATCGAAGCTAAAATAGTTGTATGATCAGCATTCAGCACACGTACAGAGCACACCTGATATATGCTTTGGTAGATTACAGCCCCCATCGTCCACGGTAAGTATTTTGTACAGGGTACCAATGAAAAATGTAATGGAAACAACAAGGGGCAGCTTTATTTAGCAGCCCACATACCAGAATTACCCAATAATTAGGACCCTTTCTACCACATCTCCAGTGCTTTGTCCTGGTTAATTGTTGTTTGACGACACTTACCACTGTTCTGAAGGTCTTTCCAGAATCCTTGAAAACATTCTTTAACTTTTATATGTATTTGTTTTTCATGTAGATGGTTAGAACCATATATAAATCCACTGATAGGTTACCTTTGTGCACCATCATCTTGTTTTATTTTTTGCATCACTGGACTTTGTCTTCATGAAATGGAGTTCGGTGAGTCAGGGCTGTGCCATGCAGGACACTCTCAACACTGATAAGGTTTTGCGCAAAGCATCACACAAACTTCTCGCACAAATTACAATACACAAATTCTGCTAATGTCAGGTTGCTTTATTTACGTTGCCCAGTTTGAATCTATTTATATCTTTGTATTGGCTTTGCATGTAATTGCACTTCATGACAATTTTGCTTCTCACTTTGTTATTCCCTAAACTTTCATCTTCTTGTGTTCTCCTTGTCGTTACATATTCATAGTAGTAGTAGGCAAAAAAAGAGGGGATGAGTAATGTTAGGAAAATGACCAAAATGCATGCTACTCATTAACGTGCCACCCTCTCTATGTCCATCGCCTGGTCTCTGAGAGTGGGCAGGAGTGGAGGGGATGTTTGGTTGAATATGTTTGTCGACTCTGCCTGACTCATTGATCATTTATCTGACTGGTTTGTATGAGTTAAATCTATGGCCTCAGCCATGGCTCAGAAATATCAGGAGCCTCACTGCACTGGGTATTGATTCATTCTTTGGTCGATACTAGAAAAGATGACGGTATGGTACGATAGTTGCTGGTGAATGAAAGAAATCTAACCTTAAGTGCTGACAATACTTTATTCAAATGTGAAAGACAGAAGCAAGCAGATTGAACTGTGTAAGGAGTTTTGTTTTCCCATGTGATTTGGTCCCTTTGTGCACAACAGGCGGGTTCTAGCTGTCTTCAGTTCGGAGTTCGTTCCTATCTGCACCACTTCTATGAGGAGTGCTCATCCTCCATGTGGGAGAGAGACCCGGAGGATCGGGGGTTCGTCCAGAGCCAGAGATCAACCCTGTGGTGGAACTCAGCAGTCTGGAAGGTGGGGCACATACTCTCCAATCTGTTCACATTAATCACCCCATTAGGTGCATTTCAATCCACCAGTTTTTATGCATATTTTCAATTCGCACATAAAACCCTGATGAAACACAAACACAAATGAAACACTGATGGTGTCCCTGCATTTTCCAGCATTTCCTCACTGGATTTCTTGCATTATTTGGAGGGAAACATATTCTCTATCTCTTAATCAGTCCTGCTTTGATATGTCACATGAATAATATCAGTCACTGATGATATAGCACATATAACAGAGATTAAATCCACCACTGGTATCTGTTTTGTCCCATGGGAAATCCTACAGGAACACAGGAAGTGGTGCATGTTACTTTCTAGATTTGTTTGAAATAAAAGCAAAAGTCCCTTGAGAGGTGGGGGTCGCTACCCTCATTGTTCATAAAAAGTGTATCTTCTTTAGTATTAAACTGTTGCCTAATACCAAACTTTAATACAGGTACAGTCAGTGGATGTTGTTCTTTGTCATTCTGTCTTTCAGTCCAGCCCATGTTCCCAATTGATCCGTTTGATGCATTTTATCTTTAAATTTTATCAAATTTCAAGAAATGGATAAAAAGTTACATAAAACACATTTTATTAACATTTGAATTTAGGATGATTGGGTTTTCTATTTATCTATTCTCAGAGGTGGGAAGTAACGAAGTACAAATACTTCGTTACTGTACTTAAGTAGATTTTTCAGGTATCTGTACTTTACTTGAGTATTTATTTTTCTGACGACTTTCTACTTTTACTCCCTACATTTGAACGCAAATATCTGTACTTTCTACTTCTTACATTCTCGAAACTGGCTCGTTACTTGTTTCTGCCTCTGCGGGTGACGACATGACGTAAAAGACGTAACAACACAGAGAGGGAAAGTTAACCGCGGAGAGTGGGCGTGGAGCGAGTGTACGGTATCTGGTACAGAGAAAAACACCAGCGGCGACATGGATGAAGAAAGTGAACCAGGGAACATTGCTGACGACGACGCAACAGATCCGGCGAAGCAAGACATTCCCCATCCATGGCCTTATTTAAGAGAGTTATTCGATGTTGTCGGCTCTCAGAATGATTCATGGCGAATGCGTTGTGTCTTGTGCCAACCTAAAAACCACGAGCTTCTGGCGTTCAAGAATTCTCCTTCCAATCTGAAAAAACACGTACAGGTAAAAGTATATTTTTAGTTATTATCATGAGCTTATTTAGCATGTTCTGGAAGTCAGTTTACAACGTTAGCAATGCTGTGGGAACCCGTTGTTTTGATCGAATTAGCAGCACACAGGCTTGAGTTAACGCTAGTTAGCTAGAATTAGCTCGCTAATGCGAGTTAACGCTAGTTAGCTAGAATTAGCTCACTAATGCGAGTTAACGCTAGTTTGCTAGAATTAGCTCGCTAATGCGAGTTAACGCTAGTTTGCTAGAATTAGCTCGCTGTCTGTCAACTGAACTATGTTAGGGTGGAATTCCATTTTACCCATTTACTCCACCAGAAGTACAAGCTAATCATTAGATAGATGTGTATACTGTTTAGTTTCAGTAATTCACCCTTCAAAATGCTTAAGAAATACTATTCTCTTCTCTTTGTGTACATGTCTGTGTCTTGTATGTCACTCCTAGAGAAAGCATGTAAATCACCTGGAGAGGTATAGAAACCTCACTTCAACTGCTTTGAAGAGGAAGTCAACCTCAAATGAAGGCACATCCAAACATCTTAACTGTGGGAAATCAAGAGAGTGTCACAAAAAAGTGTGGATGATGCCATTATAAACTTTGTTGTTCAAGGTCTGCACCCTCTCAATATTGTCCAACAGCTGGGTTTTAAAACTCTTGTGCATCACCTACAACCAGATGTGGTTGTTTTGTCCCGAGGTACCATTAAAAACAAAGTGGAGAAGACAACACTGGAAATGAAGAATAATCTGAAGGCTGCCATGAGTGAGGTCGAGTTCATTGCTACCACTACCGATTGCTGGACAGCACGCAGACAGAGTTTCGTTGGTGTCACAGCACACTGGATTGAGCCTGAAACAATGGAGAGATGCTCTGCTGGTCTAGCATGCAAACAGCTCAAAGAATCACACACCTTTTCTGCACTTGCTGCTGCCCTGAATGACATACACACAGAGTACAACATCCGTGACAAGATTGTGCGCACAACTACTGATAATGGCTCTAATTTTATTAAGGCATTTCGAGTCTATGGACAGCTGGATGAAAATAATAATAATGAAGAACCACTTGAGGGGGCAAGACCGACTGAAACAGCAGGAGGAGAGAACAGCGAAGAAGAGGAAGAGGGGGAAAACGTTGTGGATCTTGAGTTTGTTGAAGCTGGAACCATGTTGGGTGAAGATGATGGCCTGGAATACCAACTGCCGAAGCATCATCGCTGTGCCTGCCACCTTCTAAACTTGGTGTCAACAGTTGATGTTTTAGAAGCAAATGCCAACACCATCTACAAGAGACTCTCTCGTTCAGCATTTTCAAAGTGCTGGAGTCTATGGAACAAAAGTGGTAGATCCACTGTAGCTGCGGAGATAATCGAAGAAAAATGCAAGCTCCAGCTCTTGAGGCCAAACGAGACGAGGTGGAATTCTCTTTTCCTGGCCGTGGAGAGGATTGTGAGGATCATGAGGGAACAAGGAGAAGGAGCCATTACAGCTGTGTGCAGTGTGCTAAAAATTCCCATTTAAGTACCATACCACTTAATATTCATAACTTTAGTGATTGTTATGAGGTAATACTATGTATTAATACATATTCCAGTTTTTAGATATATTTATATGTATAATTTCTACATATGTTACACACACACACAGATTTTAGTCATGTGTTACATGTTTGACTTTTTGTAGCCACTGATGTGTTGTATTTTTTTTGTCTTTTGATAGGTTCACTCCTGCTGATATTGCTTTTCTGGCAGAGTATGTGAAGACAATGAGCCCATTTGCAAAGGCGGTTGACGTTCTTCAGGGAGAGGCCAGTGTGCAGATGGGATGGCTGTTACCCACAGTAACACTACTCAAGTCTAAGCTCCAGCACCTTCGACTTTCCTCCAAGTTCTGTGGGCCTTTGGTAGATGCTCTTCAAGCAGGACTTGAAAGGCGTTTCGGGCAGATGCTTGCTGATCCAGAGCTGATTGCTGCTGCCATACTTGTCCCCAAGTTCAGGACATGTTGGACAAGTGATGACGACATCATAAAACTTGGTAAGTGTTAGAAAATTAGCTTAATGCTTATTGAATATAATGGAGGACATTTTATAATCTGAATTATTCATAATATAGTGGGTAATTGTTTGTCATACAATAAGAAGTGACAGTCACATTCATTTTTGCAAACAAAAATCAGTCGCTATGACTTCATGTTTAGTTCGCACTTAGTACTGAGCAAATACATGTCTGAAATAAACAATATGCATATAACGTATAAAGTAACTGTCAATTAACATTCCTAAGTTGATGATCATATTAAGTGTGTGTGAGTCACATACAAGTATAGTGATGTGATCATTTCTAAATGGTGAGCTGCAGGAATTTATGATATATCCTGTATTAATGTGTTCTTTTAATCTAGGTATTACAAAGGTGATGTTTATTGAAAAAAAAAAACGTTAAATCCCTCTTTGCTTTTGTATTCCATAGGCCTTGACTTCATCAGAAGCCATCTGAAGGAGCAACCCGGAGTGGTGCATCCCAGTGACACTTCTCATTCTTCAGAGGAGGAAGACTTCTTTTCCACCATCAAGCAGGGCAATACCTGGCCTGCCCAGCTGACACCATGGATGTCCTGAAGTCTTTCCCAGCAGTGTGCAATTTGTCACTGAAGCTCAACACACCCCTGCCTGCCTCAGCTGCCTGCGAGAGGCTATTTAGTACAGCAGGACTGATTTTCAGACCCTAAAGGGCACGGCTTCAGTCAAAGAACTTTGAGAACCAGCTTCTGCTGAGGCTTAAAAAAAGATTTTGGTAGTCTTGTAGAGAGTAACAAAAGAAAAAAGGACTGTTAGACTTCAAGTTGCCATGTTGAAGTAAGGTTGTCAACACATGGCTAGTTCTTGGATATTAAGTGTTCAGTTTAGTCTTTATTCTGTCTGAAGTTTGGCTTGCAGCAAAATTAGACTGTGTCCAGTGATTTTTTTTATTTTTTTCTCTGTGCAAGTTAGCAAAGGAGTAAACAATCCTATTTTGCGTGCCGAGAACTTTTTTCATTTTGTAGAGTCATCAAAAAAGGCATTGTGTATCATTGAAGTTAAAAAATAATTTTTACTTTTGTACTTAAGTACTTTTCAGAACTTGTACTTTCTTACTTTTACTTGAGTAAAGGAGTTGAATCAATACTTCTACTTTTACCAGAGTCTTTTTTTAAACAAGTATCTGTACTTCTACTTAAGTAAAGAATGTGAGTACTTTTGCCATCTCTGGAGTAAACACACCAGTCTTTCCTTGTCTCCCACCGTGGTCACAGTGAAGCCAACACACGCCCCCGAGGGGTCCCCGACCAACTATTTGAGAATGGCTGCTCTAGCATGACTTTTTTCAGTTTTTGGACATCCCATAATTGGGTTAGGGTTAGGTGTATTTCTGTCATTTTTGGACAGACTAAACTACTAAATGTTTCAACAGAGTATAATAAGACCATTTTTAAGCATTTTAAAATTTTGCCATTTTTGACAAAAATCGACATGTTATAGTATGACTTTTTTGTCAAATGTTTGACATCTCACAATATGGTTTATTCCAGTCATTTTTGGACAGACTAAACTACTAAATGTATCAACCGAGTAAAATCAAACCATTTTGAGCATTTTTAAGCATTTTAAAATGTTGCCATTTTTGAAACAAATCGACATGCTATAGTATGACTTTTTAGAGTTTTTGCAAAGCTCATGAAGTTGTGTTTTCACAGGGTGTGGTGGTGCACCACACTAAGACGCTGGCCTCTTAAGCGGTAGCCCTGGGTATGAATCCAGCTTGGTACCCTTCCCCAAATGTTACCACTCAGTCTCCCCCCTTCACTCTATCTACTTTAGTTAAGGCTGAAAGATGGCCCAAAAGGATATTGAAAAAATATGGTAATAAGTGTGTTTTCTGTCCCTTTTTCAAAATTTAGACCAAAACACGTATCAACAGACTCTAATAAAGCTACTCTACGAATTTGAGGCATTGTAAAATTTTGCCATTTTGGACAAAAATTGACATGCTACAGTATGACTTTTTTGTCAAATTTTTGACATCTCATAATATGGTGTATTTCTGTCCTTTTTGGACAAACTAAACTACTAAATGTATCAACAGAGTATAATAAGAACATTTTGAGCATTTTTAAGCATTTTGAAATGTAGCCATTTTTGACAAAAATCGACATGCTATAGTATGACTTTTTAGAGTGTTTGCAAAGCTCATGAAGTTGTGTTTTCACAGGGTGTGGTGGTGCACCACACTAAGACGCTGGCCTTTTAAGCGGTAGTCCTGGGTACGAATCCAGCTTGGTACCCTTTCCCAAATGTTAACCCGCAGTCATGACCCTTAACTCTATCTACTTTAGTTAAGGCTGAAAGATGGCCCAAAAGGATATTGAAAAAATATGGTAATAATTGTGTTTTATGTCCCTTTTTCAAAATTTAGACCAAAACACGTATCAACAGACTCTAATGAAGCTACTCTACGAATTTGAGGCATTTTAAAATTTTGACATTTTGGACAAAAATCGACATGCTATAGTATGACTTTTTTGTCAAATTTTTGACATCTTATAATATGGTTTATTCCAGTCATTTTTGGACAAACTAAACTACTAAATGTATCAACAGAGTATAATGAGACCATTTTGAGCATTTTTAAGTACTTTAAAATGTTGCCATTTTTGACAAAAAACGACATGCTATAGTATGAATTTTTTGTCAAATTTTTGACATCTCATAATATGGTGTATTTCTGTCATTTTTGGACAGACAAAACTACTAAATGTATCAACAGAGTAAAATGAGAACATTTTGAGCATTTTTAAGCATTTTAAAATGTTGCCATTTTTGACAAAAATCGACATGCTATAGTATGACTTTTTTAGAGTTTTGGCAAAGCTCATGAATTTGTGTTTTCACAGGGTGTGGTGGTGCACCACACTAAGACGCTGGCCTCTTAAGCGGCAGTCCTCGGTACGAATCCAGCTTGGTACCCTTTCCCAAATGTTACCGCTCAGTCTCGCCCCTTCACCCTATCTACTTTAGTTAAGGCTGAAAGATGGCCCAAAAGGACATCTCATGATATGGTTTATTCCTGTCATTTTTGGACAAACTAAACTACTAAATGTATCAACAGAGTATAATGAGACCATTTTGAGCATTTTTAAATACTTTAAAATGTTGCAATTTTTGGCAAAAAACGACATGCTATAGTATGACTTTTTGAAAATTTGGCCACTTTTGACAAAACACATCATAATATGGTGTTTTTCTGTCATTTTTTAAAAACTTTCACCCTGAC
>CAFUXE010000272.1:167575-178828 GCA_903364295.1 Serranus cabrilla | reverse complement strand
ATGGGTGGCTGCTACTTTGTATTTCTGTTTGTGTAGGTAAGTTAGTGTAGTCAGCCAGGTTATTTTCGTGTACTTTGTTTATTCAGTTAGTTAGTTGGTTACATGAGTTAGGGAGAGTGTTTTCAGTTTTGATTTGTTTATGATTCGGCGTCACCCGCCGCCCTCTCCTGTTATTATTTATTGACTATCTTTGTTAATAATTTAAAGCCTGAAAAAGGCCCTTGTTTTGTTTAATTATCGGCATTCGCTGCAACACAATAAACGTTTTGCTTTGCCTAATAACATCGGCGTTGTGTTACTCCTTAAATCCCGAGACAAAACCACATGGGTTGTAACACTGCATTTTCTTATTGGCAATCCAAACAAATAGTATCTTATTCTTTGTAAAACATAGGACTCTTAGTTGGTGGCAGTATATGACCTCAAATGAAACAGTTCCAATCTGTCTTAAACAAAAAGGAGAAGAATCGAGTATCATGGTCGAATGAGGACCATGACGTTTACACCGTAAATCGATACAGAAAAGACATACATTGGTGCATAGAATCTCATTCCCCAAAATACAGGAAATTAAGTAACTGTCTAACCTGACCAACAGCGTATGGCTCTATTGTGGTTTGCCTAATAGAAAGTACTTGCAGGTATGGAGTGATGTAGCACTTACGTCGCTGTATTACAGGAAATTTGGAGCTACTGGACTAGTTCCAGGTTTGGGGGAGTGGTGGTGTAATTAAAACCAAGAGACCAGACCTAAAATCTTTAAACTTAGGAGCCGGCAATTTAATTAACATAGACACACATATACAGTACACATTCAAACCAATGTCAAGTTCCTTTCCAAACTTAACCTTCTTTTTGTAACCTTTTTTAGAATAAGGTTTTGATATTTGTTGCTTTACACCTAATTTTGTACTAAGTGTCAAATAATAATTCCTTTTTAAGACCGGTCTTTTTACATTAACTTAAGGATTTTAACAATGTTGGCTAAGTTATTTAACCTTTGGGTTCATCCATCAAGTTTCTCTTTATCAATTATAGGGTTTCACAAAGCCTCTTGTAAGTTTCCCAAAATTGCATATGGGCCCTTTAAATTAGATACACCAACACACTTAGGCTTTAACTCTTTCCTCTAACAGTTCAATAACACGACATAGAAATAATAACAACATTTTATCCCATCAAGTTATTAATCAATTTCAGTTCAATTTAGTGTTCACTTCAGTCCAAGTTCGATCTGGAGAAAGAAATAAACCACTGTCCACTCGTGGAGCAAATGAAGAAGTGTCACAAGGGCAAAAGTCTGACCGTGTCGTTGGTAACCCAGCTGCTTTTGTTAAACCTTTCAGCTTCCTTAGGTAAGAGGACTTCCATGGGTTAGGCTCGCCATCCGCAGCAGCCGCACACACACATGAATAATCCTGGGCCCAGCCGTCCGCGTGTGCCCGGAGTTCTCCACGCGGAAGAAAAAACCTGGCCTGCACGACAGGCCATGCAGAAAAAAGTCAATTTACCTTAAATTCAATAACATAAAATTACATTAGGCAAGAAAATTTAAGTCTTTGACTTGTTAACTCAAAGAGGCGGCGGCTTTTCTATGCGCCGTTAACTTCCATACACACACCAATAAGTGCATCTTTACAAGAAATATGTCATCAAATCATCATAAAATAAAATACAATTGCCTTTAGCAAGATAACGCTTGGTCAAAATAAAGTTATTGGCTCAAAAAGTTAAGTTTCTTTACCCGTTTACTGGCGAAACGAGGCTTAGCTAGCTCATCAATTCGCCTGCAAATGCCTTGCAAAACACGATACAAACAACACAAAACTCACCAAAACCGTCCTAGCTTCGGTGCAGAGAGGGTTGATAGTATCCAGAATCAACTTTAGTTAGAGAATCTAGCTTATGTCCGTCAACAATATAACAAAAAAAGTATTTTTACTCGCTCCGCTCCTTAACTACTTCTTCTCTTGTCTGCCGTCTGTGGTTTTTTTTTCTCCACGCACCTTCACTTGCAGGTGGGGGAAGGGAATAGCTAATTAAAGGAGCAGTGCATCAAATTACTTTTACTTTACTGTTTTTAACAGTTTTTAAATAAAGATTACATAGAATATGAATTGTCATGAACTTTCATTTATTTATTGTTATTTCAATACTATTTATTGCAAGGGTTTGTAACCTGGGTTACAGTGACCATGTGAGCTGAGACAGATGGACAGAGGGGTTGATGTGGAAATGTGATTATTTCAGCTGTTACACAAGCTGAATGAAAAAATATGATCTCTCAATAAAAAAAATTATAGAGGCACTTTTCACTTATTTTAATCTTTCTACAAAGATTAACAAAGTTTAACAGAAAATTTATAATAATTATTAAAAATATAAGAATCAAGTACCTTTGTTTGCCTGCTTAATTCCCTCAGCCTGTTTCATAACAAAATTCAGCTCAGCAAATACAAATGAAAGTCTTTTCATAAATTTCAATATACTGGTGTGATACCATAATACATGTTTGTTTCATTTTTGATATATGTGCTTCCAAAAGGTAAGGTTGAGTGGACAGCAGTCGTTTGTTGTACATGTGCCCCATGTAAAACACTGCTTTTAAAGCCTCAGTATTATTGAGCTGAAATGGTGCATACTGTAGAGAGAATTAAAATACTTTGAGGTAATTTGTTATGTAATATCAACTAAGACTTAAGAGTCTCACATATCCTGTAATATTCAAGCCATGTCCTCCCTTAAAAGATATACAAACTAATAATTACCTCAATCCCACTTCTCTCTTTGCGTGTTGGTTGATGACAGGAAAAAATAACAAGGATGCATAAATTTCAGGTCTCAATATGCCAATTGATTTATTGATTACAGAGAGTCAGAAATGTGCAACAGAGATCTCTGGGCCTCATGTCAGCTGTCTCTATCAGAGCAGACAACCCCTGTGTCCTGCAGGCAGTCTGAGAATCAGCCCCGTCTCACAAACCCTGGGCCCATTTATAGGATTTACTCATCCTTCGTCTCTTCTAAGGCGTTAGGGTTAGGTCTCTCTCCAGGTCTGACTCCTCCCAGGAAACAGGTCTGCACAAACACTGACATATATGTAAACTCATTCATGCATGTTATAGGGGTCGAGTAAGGAAATCAACTAATCAGGAAATAGGGTTAATGAATGTAGCTCTGACAATATAATCATTTAACTGAGGGAAATGAGTAAATCAAAGAACAAAGTGAGGTTAGAGGCTTCAAAGCCTCAGCTCCAACACTTGAAAACGAACTTTACAGCTACTTGTGATTTACAAGCCTGAAAAGGAAGTGCTGGTGACCAAACCGCAGATAAGAGGATGAAAAGGAGCAGAGCACTTAGTTAAAGAACAGAGAAACATTCTTCTGAATCTGGTATTTATATGTGCGTCTTACAGGCTTATGTACAATAAATACTAACAATATATAAATATTTTTTGTTTGTTGCTTGTTTACACATTAACCTGGTAAACACAAACACATGCTTAATATGTCGTGTCACTCCATTCATTAATTGCCTTGGAAGTGAGTGATGGTCGCTGCATGGGGTGTAATTTTTTTCTCACAGCCATGCATGGTAAAGCCTTTTACTGCGCATCTGAAACCTTCATACATAAGAGTAACAGAAATCTGTTTCTGTCAATTACAATTTGAAGACTCCCCAAAGACTCTACTGCCCCCAAAATATAATGGTTAATTAAAATTGTGATCTCTTTAGCAGCAAGTAAGCTAAAATTCCATGCTTTCTTATCATGGAGGCTGAAAACCTTGAAGGTCATCTTCAAAGCTGGAGCTAAGTCTGGGCTGAAACACTGATATTCCATCACAAACCCTCTTTGGGTTAGTCTTCAGTAGACCCTTGTGACGACTGATAGCCCAGCAGAGTGATAGTGCTGACCCTGGGCTAAGAGAGCCTCTCAGGTTTCCAAGCAGGCTTTTAGCCATCATTACCATCAGAAATATTGATCGTACTGCTCTGAGCAACAGATGGACACAGCCTTAGGGGAGTGCAGGGTCTGGCCTGTCTGTCATTTATCACCTGGGAGTAAAATATACAGTAAAACATGAACAGTGGTGGACTAATTAATACAGGGTGTTATGATGGTGACTGACTTAACAGATGCCTGAAAAAGCTGTGCAAAGTGATAGCTAACCTGTGCTTTTCCTGTTGCCTCAGTGTTTCCCAGCAATTCATATATTTATTTCCTTAATTTAAATAAAAAGTTATAGTTTATCCACCCATGAACATCATGACACATCGAGCTTTGCTAACCAACCATCAGCTAAAATAAAAAGACAAGTTGACAGCTCAGTAAATGTATGCGAGACAGAAAATGAATCACACATAGGTCCTGAACATAAAACCTGCACCACTTTCAGCTGGACAGTAAGAGCAACTTAACAGATGCAGGTTACATTCAAACATGTTTTTATTTATCATGCAAAGTGAGACATAGCAAAAGCCATCATCAAGCATTATCAGTCCCTAATAATTTTGTATCCTCGATGATACGAAAAATAGAATACTGTTTTTGTTGGTGTAGTTTAACTAAAACCTGATTAGATCAGGATAACAGTGCCGCTGTTCTTTTTGAATCAACCCCTCCCAACTTCAGTTTTATCCGTGAAGCTAGAGTCCATAAGAAAGGAGGTGGAGTTGCAATTTTGTTTAATGATTCCCTCCAATGCAAGCAGGTTTATTATGGAAGTTTTGCCTCTTTTGAATATGAACTGAACTGCTCTCTGTAGTCTGCATTGACGTTGACTGTGTAGTTATTGTTGGGGATTTTAACATTCATGTGGACAACCCCAAGGACAGAGGAGCTAAAGAGCTGTGTTGTGTCCATGATAACCATGGACTGACTCAACATGTGACGGAGCCCACACACAACCAGGGGCACACTCTGGATGTTATTATCTCCAAGGGTCTGAACATTTCTAATGTTGTGGTGACTGATGTTGCTCTCTCTGATTATTCATGTGTTTTTTGAGAGTGCTATCTCTGTGCATACTACTTACTGTTCAACCAGAGGTAATCACAAAACAGTCTATCACTGAAAACACCAGTGAATAATTTATTCAGGCTTTCTTTTCCTCACCTGCCCATCAATTCAAATAGTATGGCACAATTTCATCCAGTTACCCATAAAAACCTGGAGGACATTATGCAACATCTAAAATCCTCCTCGACTTTCTACCAGCAGGCTTTTTCAAAACTGTCTCTAACTGCATGGCCTCAGATCTTCTTCAGGTTGTAAACACGTCTCTTCTCTCAGGTGTCTTCCCACAGGCCCTGAAAACTGCAGTCATCAAGCCACTCTTGAAAAAGAACAATGTAGACACTTCAGTAATAAACACTTATAGGCCCATATCAAACCTCCCATTTTTAGGCAAAATCATTGAAAAAGCTGCTTTTCAACTGCTCAACAACTTCTTGGCCCTAAATAACTCTCTAAATGTTTTCGACCTCACCACAGCACTGAGACTGCTCTTGTTAAGGTCTTCAATGACATCTACTAAAATACAGACAGTGGCAGAATTTCAGTCTTAGTATTATTGGATCTCAGTGCCGCAACATACAACTAGACCAGGGGTCGGCAACCCGCAGCTCTAGAGAGGCTCCCTGGAGCCTCTTCAAAAATGTATGAAAATGGATGGGGGGACAATTTTTTGTTTTCATATGATTTTTGTAGGAGGACAAACAAACTTTGTTACATGCTCAGGTCGCACTTGGGTCGGAGGACGTACGGAGGAGCGGAGAGGACGCTGGCGCTGGCTGTTCGCCGCTTTTCTGCAAATCCGTCCTATCCTACCGTGCTGTGTTGTTTTGCTGTAGTATAATGATCACTGCAGGCATTTTTGACGGATACTTTGCACTGCTTGGTGTTGATTGCTACGTGAAGTGTTACCTGGGACATACCTGTCGCTGCGTTGTGTCCGGCGGAGTCCGAGTGCATCCACTACTTTTTGGCATCCCTAAGCCCTGGAACCTACAGCGGGTGTTTCGAGTGGGATTGTGCCTGTTTCTGTTGTCCTACTGCATGTCCTCCCTGGACTGTCTTTCCACCGGGGCTTGGAAGCCCAATGGCCGCTTGCCTGGAACGGCCATGCTAGCGGTGATAGCTGCTACTCCCGTGACACCGAGTCCCATTAGTCTCCACAGATCCTGCATCGCCTCTGCCTTCAAGCGGATGTCTGCACATGGAATACCATCTCTGTGGAGGCTGTGGATCACCTTGGCTTGTGTTGCTGCCATTCACCGGTGCACGCCTGGATCTCGGCTAGCCGCTAACACATCACGCACCATATTGGGGTCCGACACCTCGACACAGCATCTCCGGGCTCGTGGAAATGACGGCCGAGCTCCCCTGCAGCGGCTGGATCTTCTGTACTGACCTCGATACATCCATAGGGGATCAAGGCGCCGGTTTGTTGTGTCCAAACCCGGTGACCACAGCTCCATCTCATCCCTCTGGTCGGCATTGCGTCCCGTCGCACAACTGACGCGTCACCAGTTGCGTCATCAGAGCGCCACTACTCCTGGCACAGGTAATGCTGGGTGCAGACAGTGCACTGTAAAACCTGGAGTGGATCACAGTGTTCTCCGCCCTCTCAATAAACTGGTTTTTACATCTCACATCACACTTGAACAGCTGAATGTGCAGTCCCTGTCAAACAAATCTGGACTAATTAACGACCACATCCTGGATAAGGGGATAGACATTCTCTGTCTCACAGAGACATGGCAACAGCCAGGGATTTACTCATCCCTCAATGAGGCCTGCCCACCTGGGTACCACTATATCAATAAGGCCTGTACAACTGGCCGGGGTGGGGGCCTAGCTGTTTTACATCGCAGCAACATTGATCTGTCCCCCGTGTCTGTGCCCAGTACAACATCATTTGAAAGTCTGGTTTTCAGTTGCAAAAAACCTTTTTTAGCAACAATAGCCCTCATCTATCGCCCTCCCAAAGCACAACCAACTTTCATCTCCGACATCCACGACTTCCTAATCTCACTCTGCACAGCACACTCAAATATTCTGGTTATTGGTGATTTTAATATACATATGGAGTCCCATAACTGTAAACTGGCCTCCAATTTTAAACAAACCCTGGACTGTCTTAACCTCCAACAGCTTGTGGATGGCCCCACACACAACAGGGGGCACACATTGGACCTTGTCATCACAGACTCCCTCCCAGTTTCAGGCCTTCAAGTGTACGACGTCAGTGTCTCCGATCACCTGGCAGTTACATTTACAGTCCCAATATCGGTTCCTCTCACCAAACCAAAACGCAATATAACAGTCAGAAATATCAAGAACTTGGACTCCACCTCCCTCAGTCAACATCTCCAGCATCTCTCCCCCTCTCCTCACTCATCAGCTGACGAACTAATGGACTATTACAACACCAGCCTCACCTCCATTCTTAACTCTCTTGCTCCATTAACAACCCGGACAGTCACATTTACCCACTCTGCACCCTGGTTCACAAACGAGCTGAGGGGGATGAAGAGGTCTGGCCGTGTCCTGGAGCGTGCCTGCAAAACATCTGGCCTGACGGTGCATAAGTTGGCCTACCGGGAACATCGTAGGGCTTATGCCAAAGCACTCTCCAAGGCTAGGTCAGAACACTACTCTACACTCATAAACAACAACCCAGGTTATTCAAAAAAACTTTTCTCTACAATAAACCACATCCTCAAACCACAGATCCCACATTCCACAATCACACAGATAAAAATTGCAACCGCTTTCTTGATTTTTTCACATCAAAAATAGACAATATCCGTTCCTCATTCCCACCTCTCAATAGCACCTCAACTGACCTGCCCACAACACTCATCGCACAAAACTTATCTCAATTCTCACTCACAACGCAGCAGGAGGTCGAGAACATCATCCGTAAATCCAAACCATCCACTTGCCACCTTGATCCCCTCCCATCTCCTCTGCTAAAAACTCACAAAAACTCCATCAGTCCCCTCATAACCAAAATAATAAACCTATCCATAGAAACAGGCCATGTTCCCACCTCCCTCAAAACCGCCCTCATCAAACCCCTCCTCAAAAAACGCACCTTGGACCCTGAACCCCTGTCAAATTACAGACCAAATTCTAATCTTCCATTTATTTCCAAACTGCTTGAAAAAGTAATTTCCACCCAGCTTCATAATCATCTCAAATCCAACAGGCTATATGAGAAATTTCAATCTGGTTTTCGTCCCTCCCACAGCACAGAAACAGCTCTCATCAGAGTCACCAGTGACCTGCTGATGGCTTCTGATTCCGGTTCAACATCCCTCCTCATTCTTCTCGACCTCTCTGCTGCATTTGACACTCCTTCACCGACTCCAGCATTACACAGGTCTCTCTGGCACTGCCCTTCAATGGTTTCACTCCTACCTCACCGACAGAACCGAGTATGTAGCTCTGGGGGATGCAAAATCCACAAAGGGCACAAAAAAGACTCCACTTCCTGAGAATCCTCAGAAAGAACAACATCAGCCAGAGACTGCTTGTGTCTTTTAACCGTTCCACCATTGAGAGCATCCTCACATACTGCCTCTGTACATGGTTTGCCAGCTGCACAGTGGCAAACAGGAAGAAACTCCAGAGGGTCACCAAAATGGCTGAGAAGGTCACTGGGTGCCCTCTGCCCACACTGGAGGACCTTCATGGCTCCTACTGCCTCAGGAGAGACATCACCATCCTGAAAGACTCCTACCACCCGGGCAACTTCCTTTTTAAACTACTGCCGTTTGGCAGACGGTACAGGGCCATCAGAACCAGAACAAACTGACTGAAAAACAGCTTTTTCCCAACTGCTGTGAGAGCCCTGAATAACTCTTAACACCGAAATACGTGCAATACATATACCCATACAACACCACTTCTGTGCAATATTCATTCATCCATCCTGCATTATCTCCGCACCTTATGTACATAATGTTTATCAATCTGTTTTTAGACTGTCTATATAATTTAATTTCATCCTGTTATATTGTGTTTATATATATATATATACTTTTTTAAATATATTTTTGTGTGTGTTTTTGTCCTTTTGCACTGAATGGCCTGCACCTTGCCTTTCGTTGCACTTGTTGTAATGACAATAAAGCAAATCTGAATCTGAATCTGCTAGGAAACTGCTGTGCAAATCTGGATTATTTGACCACTCACTCCTAAAGAGGTCTCGATAGAAACCGGCAGCAAACTTCCTAATCTCAGACGAGTCTGAGATGTCGGAGCCACTCCCAGTACGTAAGCAGTGAATGATCTTCCTTTGTCCATTTTTTTGCTCCAGCCCAAAGAAAATTCGAGATGGGGCGTCCATCTGTGCCACATTTAGAAACCTGCACCTGACCAGAGCTCCCTGTGCTGACACGCCTAGCAGGTTGGCTATGGCCGCCTTTTTTCGTTTAAGGGAGTCTAAATGCCCTCGAATTCCCGAGGCCTCTGCTAGAGACTGCAGTTCTTCTGCCTCAAACTCCAGATTTCTCAAAGATCGGGTTAAAACCCCCTCGTGGCATTCCGAGTGAACTTGTCACTACCGTCACTAGACGGTAGTGCTTTTATTTTGTTGTCTTGTCACTTCCTGTTTTACTTTGAAATCATCCTCCTGTGTCATGTCTGCTGTCTTTACTTCCTCATGTGTGATTACCTCTCCCTGCCCTGATGTGTTTCACCTGTGTCTCGTTAACTCCCCTCCCAGTGTGTATATATACCCTGTGCTTCATTTGTCTCGTTGCCAGTTCGTTTTCTTCACTTGTGAGTCAACTTTCCAGCGTTTATCCTGCCTGTTACCCTGTTGTGATCCCGACGTTCCTTCGATCCCGAGAAAGCCCGATCCCTGCCTGTACCTCTGCCGAGTTTGACTGCCTACCTGTGAATAACCCTGGACTGTTTACGGTACCGAACCCTCTGGAATTCCCCTATATACTTTTGCACCGCTGACTGCCTCTCTGTGTATGACTTGGAACGGATTACTGACTTCTCTCTGTCTGCTCTCAGTTGGCGATTCTACTCTCCCCTGAGTGAGACAGTTGCTCTCACCGCTACGGGTCAGAGCTTCGCCGACCTGCCTCAGTCCCTCCCCAGTTACATCGGGAGAACCTTCGGCGGTCCATCTCCAGTGGCTCTATCCTGTTGCATTATTACCTTTATAAATAAAGGCATCTTTGTGAACTTTACTCTCTGCTTCGGGTCGTGCATTTGGGTTCTCACATTAGTGCTCCGGCGTGACAGAACTGCTGGCACAGTAGTTTGATGTGGGTCTTCCCCACATCCCACCACTGCTGAGTGCTAGGAAAGGCAGGCCTGCTCCCTCTGTGGCGCTCCCAAAAATATTTAAAAGCAGTTCTAAAAGCCTGGTTGTTTAAAAGAGCCGTGTTAAAATGCCAATAGGCGCTTCTTAAACAAATATTTTTAATAAAAACAGAACATGAAACTAAAGAGTGATCACTGAAACCCACAGGCTGAATGTGACATCCTTTAAAAATACTTGCATGATGGTTAAAAACATAGAGGCGGTCCAGTCTAGCTAATGATAAAATGTTGTCTTTTGAGTGACTCCAGGTGTACTTGTTAGTCCAAAAGATAACTCCACGTTTAGTTCAGGCAACTTTATTCATCAAACGCCATGTTCAACTGCATCGTAACAACAGCCCCCAACCAGGTTCCTCACTTGAATCAAAACATGTGTTACAAGAGCTATAGTGCCCCCTAGCGTAATGGCATGTTAACATGTGCATAAAGTAAAGCAGTCACATACTGACGCAGGTTACTGTTAAAAGACCTCCACACATCAGACAGTTGGTGAGTCTCTATGAGCTGTCTGATCCTGCTGGAGGAAGCAGGGTGGGGCTCCACATGGTTCCTGTCTAAAAGAGGTACCTCAGTGCAGTTGAAATCACCTCCTAAAAACATAAATCAGTGTCATTTAAATTTTTAACAGTGTCGCTTAAAATGTTTAAAAACGCCATCCTCTCGTTTCAGTAGACTGTATGATACCCTCACATATGCTGCAAGGAAGAATATCTTTCTGTCATGGATAAGCGACAAACCGCCCTCTAAGGCAAACTGGCATAAAATCATCATGGAGTGTTTCCCTCTTGAATATCTGACCCGTTTGCTTCACTCTACAAAAGAACGATTCATTCAAATATGGACCCCATACCTCCGCTTTTTGAACTCTACTGTGGCTTCCACACTTGCAGACTTTTTT
>CAFUXE010000272.1:144031-154266 GCA_903364295.1 Serranus cabrilla | reverse complement strand
CCTCCACCGGGTCGCCAGGTAACGAGGAGGAATGATCAGTATCGATTATATTTGTGTTCAACGTCGGGTCCAGCTGCTTAAAAGCTACAATGGAGGATTTTGCACTCTTGGTAGGCGAAGCGAGGTATGTGGCATTTGTGGTGCGTTTGTTGTTTTTATTGGTCGCAATATTAATACTGATTTAATACGCATGAGTTTTAACTTTGTACAACTTTCATATTACTGTGATATGTGTGATTTTGATATGTGTTTTGTATGTTGTTTTTAGTTTCACGGTGCTCGCATGAGATAATAAAGATTTTGCACCAGTCGAACTCTACGCTCCATTTATTGATGCCAAGGGCTGCTACAACCTTACTAGTGTGAGAGTGTTAATGCAGAAAGCTGCTCAGGAGGATCTGATCCTTCATCAGATGGATGTTAAAACTGCCTACTTACATGCACCGATTGATTGTGAGATATACATGGAACAACCAGAGGGGTATGATGTAAAATCTCAGACAAATGAGAAAATGGTGTGTAAACTGGAGAAATCATTGTATGGGCTAAAGCAATCAGGTCGAAATTGGAATAAAATGTTACATGACTATCTGTGTGAAAACAGCTTTTTACAGAATCCAGCTGATCATGGTGTTTACAAGAGAGAAACAGAACATGGGAAAGTGATAATATTGATATGGGTTGATGATTTGGTTATTGCTGCCAGTGATGAGAGGGCTTTAAAAGCTGTCAAAGAGATGCTTATTGAGAAATTCCAAATGAAAGATTTGGGCAGACTGAGGAATTTTCTAGGTATCACTTTTGACCAGTGTGATGGAGGTGTGACTATGTCACAGCAGAGTTATGTTTACAAACTGCTGCAGAGGTTTGACATGCAAGATTGTAAACCCAGGTCGACACCTTGTGAACCAAAGTTAAATTACACCAAAAATTATGAAAAACTGAGTGACCCTAGGAAGTACAGAGAGGCAGTAGGTAGCCTAATCTACCTGACCTCATGCACTAGACCTGATCTGAGTTATGTTGTTAGCAAACTGTCACAGTATTTCAGTGAACCAACAGAAGAGCAGTGGGCAACTGTAAAGCATGTACTGAAATATCTGAAAGGCACAAATGACAAGATGCTCTGTTACAGGAAATGTGATGAAGGGTTAAGGTTGATAGCTTACAGTGATGCAGATTGGGCAGGTGATGAAAATGACCGACATAGTACATCTGGTTATTGTGTTCGCCTATGTAAAAATGGTCCTTTGATTTTCTGGAAGACCAAAAAGCAGCCAACTGTAGCATTGTCAACATGTGAGGCTGAGTACATGGCATTGGCTGCCACTACACAAGAGTGTTTGTATTTGACTCAACTGCTTGAACATCTTAATGATTATCAGTATGGTATGACTCTGATCTATGAAGACAACCAAGGTACAATTGCATTGGCAAAGAATCCTGTTAGTAGACAGAGATGTAAGCATATTGATATCAAATACCATTTTGTAAGATCAACTGTAAACAATGGTGAAGTGTCTTTACAGTATTGCCCAACAGATCAGATGGTAGCTGACCTAATGACTAAACCAGCTACAAAAGTGAAGCTACTTACCTTTTCCACATTTTTGTTTGGGTTATAGCCAAGCCAAGATGCAGTTGGTTTCCATGATGTTTCTTTGTTTTGTTTTTCCTTATATGTTTATTATTAATAATGTGTGAGCAAGTGGGGGTGTTAATTGATTCATTGTTTGATGGGTGTGCTCCCAATTATTGTGAATTCCTCACAGGTGTGTTTGTCATGTGACCATGCCATATGACTATTACTATTTAAGCTGCACCTGCTCCAATAAACGGTTGATTGAGTGTTCTCACTGCATCCAGGCTCACCCAGGGATTAAAATTAACGCTGTCCCGTTGTCCCAGGGACGTAATAAATTATCATCGGGATGATAAATATTCCAATTCAGGCCAAATACGGGACGACAATAATTTTGGCTGACTAAATCTTTCTGTTGAAACTTGCGTGTGTGTTGTTTTATGAGACAAGTGGCGCGAATGCTGCAGCCTGTTGCGCTCGCGCCGCTTACCGCTCGCGTCATAGATATATTATATGTGCTCGAGCTCGCTAGCTAAAAGTATTTCAATGTTGCGCTGGCTGAAGCGTAAAGATTGCTCCCAGCCCCAGGACACAGCCCAACCAGGCCTAAGTCACTCAGTAGAGCGATGTGATGGCGAAACAACTTCTCCCACAGAGCCTGAGGTAAGCTAACACTACAGAATCAATACATCCCTTCGCAACGACAGCTGCTACATTGAGTCTCAGGGCTGAAAGCTTTTAGTCTCTAACGATGCCTGTAAGCTAGGAAGCTAAAGAAAACTGTGGGAATTGTGGTAGAAAGATACTTTAATAACGATTGATACTTTAACCTTCCACAAATTCAACCATGTCAATACATCCTCTGATATTATTGTGTTAAGAGATTCCATCATTTAGCCTACTTTCTAACTGGTAAACAGATTAGCATCATCTGCTAGATAGCTAACTCAAACAGCCGGTTTTATACAATTATACTGTTGAAACAATGTAATAACACACCGTCGGCAACCTTTCCTTTCCAAATGGTCATTTTTGACGATATCAGAGACGTTTTAACAAGATAGTAAATCACTGCACATTATTAACCTATTCAATATGCTATTATTGTCATGACTATAGGCTACTGTATTACCATTAATTGTTATGAATATACAGATAGTCTATTAGTGCATGTACTTCAAGTAAAGCTTGACAATTAAATATTAGAATATTTTATTAATTTTCATATTTAGAAAAAAGCGAGGGTGGTACTAATAGAGGGAAACTTTGGTCACAGGTTGCAGATGTTCTAGACCCTATCAAATACCAACTGTGCGTCATAAGTCAGTGTAATGTTAGACATGAGAAGATTTATACTTATTTTATTTTAGGGCTTAGTATGCTGTTGTTTTTGACATCAACAATGCATTTGTTTGTCCTTTAATAAAAATCAACATCTCCTATTTTCTCCAGAAACAAGTAAGATCTAACTCTTATGAGTTAAAAAGGAAAAGAAAGTTCCTTCCTGAATGGAAAGAAATGTATTCTTTTATTGACTGGGATGCCGAGGCAGAACTGATGTACTGCAAGACCTGTCGAAGCTGTCCAACCCAGGCCAAGGAGAACAGCCTGGTCCATGGTGTTACTGGGGATAAAGTCAGGGTGAAGACAATCAAGGAGCATGTAGCCACCAGGCTCCACAAAACAGCAGCAGAAGCCTTGCAAGCAAGAGAAGATCCAGTGGGGGGAGAAATAGTGGCAGCCTTTGACAGGATGGAAGCAGCTGTGCAGGAGAAGTTAGTGAAACTCTTCAACATTGCCTATTTCATCTCAAAAGAAGAGGAGCCATTCACCCTATTCCCTAAGTTGATGACACTTCACAAGACCAATGGCCTGGATCTTGGCTCAACTTACCACAACAACATGGCGTGCAACACCTATGTTGAAGTAATAGCTTCATGCTTCTTAGAGGACCTCAAGGAGGAGTTGCAAGCAGCCAGGTTCTTTTCAGTAATGTCAGACTCCTCGGTTGACCGTTATCTACTGCACTTACCTAAAGGATGGCAAACCAGTGAACCAGCTTATTCAGATTGTGACCCTGGATCACGCCCATAGCCAGGGCATTTTGGATGCCATTCTGAAAGGGCTGAAAGTGGTCGGTAGTTGTGTTTACTTTTGAATGTAATGTATGAATGAAAGAATGCTATTGTTTATTCCATTGTATTCATATTATAACCTAATGTGAGGATGCTAAGTCTTTTCACCAACTTTATTAACCAAGGTGGGAATTCAAGAGGAGGACCTGAAGCAGCGTCTTGTGGGCTTCGGATGTGATGGCGCTTCTGTAATGCTGGGAGTGAACAACGGTGTCTCAGCCAGACTAAAGCACCTGTGCCCCTCCCTAGTGGCGATTTGGTGCGTTGCTCATCGGCTGGAGCTGACTGTGCTCGACTGTTTGAAAGGGCTTCCCAAGTTGAACGAGCTGAACGAGCTGCTACGTGCCATCCACAAACATTACACTAAGTCTGCTAAGGCATCACGGGAGCTGGAAGAGATCGGCAAGGCAGTGGAGGTCTCCATTCTGAGACCAGGGAACACTGAAGGTATTAATATTATAAAGTTTATTGTTTTATTTTTTAATTGAAAGAGACACAATGAACAATGCTGTAAATATGCCAGTCCATCCAGGGAGGCTAGTTTTCAACCATAGTCTATGGCACTAAGGCAGATGTTATGAATACCATAAATAACATTGAAATTATACAATGTGATAATGGTGTGTGACCGTGTGAGTATGATAATGATTAATTAAACCAAAGTGAAACTGATTGTATAATTTCTGCTGTCTGATTGCAGGTACCCGCTGGCTACCACACACATCACATGCCCTTGAGGTCCTCATGAGGAACTACAAGCCTCTTCTTGTACACTTTGAGAACCACGCTAGTGATCCCAATGACAGGGAAGCAAGTGCAGCCATGAAGGGGAGGGCAAAGCTGATAATGACATCCCTGAAGCAGTATAGCACACTCCTCTTCATCCACCTCATGTTGGATCTTCTTCAGGAACTGAAGCACCTCAGCCTTTTGTTCCAAAAAGATGGCCTCACCCTCCAGATGGTCTCGGATGGGCTGCAGACATCATGCATGGTTTTTGTTGCTATGCAGGTGGGGAACAATGTTTTTTGCAAATTTACACTCAGAATCACTCTTACCTCCCCCTTTGTGAAGCGACCTTGAATACTTTGAAAGGCACTATAATAATAATAATAATAATAATAATAATAATGAATTGAATTTATATTGTTGTTGTTATTATTATACACAGGGTTCCCACTTGTCAGGGAAAACCTGGAAAATCATGGAGTTTTAATAAAGCCTTTTCAAGTCATGGAAAGTCAGGGGATTTGATCAATTTGAGGTCCATGTCATGGAATGTTAGGGAATATTTTAGTGTGTGTGTAGCAAACATCAGATTCCAAGCTATAATATAAATAGACATATTTCCTTGTAGAATTGGTCTAAGTCGATTGCCCCATGTTTCATCAATCTGTTCTCAACATGTCAGGGAAATGTCATTTCCATGAGGGTTGGCTTGAAATAGACGATTTTGAAAACTGGATAGTCAAAATCAACGACAGGAAATGTGGTTTATAGGTCATGGAATTTTTGATCAGGGAAAGTCATGGAAAAGGCATTGAATTTCACACTAAATTTTGAGTGGGAACCCTGTATACATGATTGTGTACTTAATTTTGACCGTAACATCTCAAAGCCAGAGTTGTATGATTTATTTGTGTTCTTTGGTGATGAAACTGTTTGTTCATGTTCAATGCAGACAATCCTAGGCCCAAGGCTGCAGAGGTTCCTGGCTGAGGTTGGGACTGGATCCACATGGCAAGGTGTTGACATCAACAGGACCAGCGCTGATGACAAAAACTTCAACAACCTCAAGCTTCGCCTCACCAATCAGTTCTGTGAGTTTGTTTCAGAGTGTTTCAGGAATCTCGAGACTGGCGTTCTGAAAGCTATCACCACCCTCTTCGACTCGTCCAACTGGCCAGAAGACTCCAACGCCCTGGCTACATTTGGCACTCCTGAACTCAATGTCGTCATGGAGCATTTCCGACCAGTCCTGGAACCATGCAGGGACTTCACCTCTGAGGATGCAGCAAGGCGAGAGTGGCTTGACCTGAAGGTCCTAGTTGCCCGTCACTACAGGCATCTCGATTCCCAGGTGAGTGATTCTCTAAATTAACAGCAAAATTGTACTTAAAGTATATAGCACATTTGATTGGATTTGGAGCACAGTGTGTTTAGGGCCACAAACAATCCCAGTATAAAAAAAATATGCCAGCTGAACAGACTTTCAACCCATTCTCAGGTGTTGTGGCAGTGGCTGATCCAGGGTGCCATTGGAAGAGCTGGCCAGTTCCTGCACATGCAGGTTCTTGGAGAGATCACCCTCGTCCTCCCCATGAGCAGCTCCTGCTGTGAGCGTGGGTTTTCCTGCATGAAACGGGTGAAATCGGATTGGAAATCCCGTCTGTCCAATGACTCTCTGAATAACCTAATGCAAATTTCAATGCATGGCCCTCCTCACGAGGAGTACAACTCCCTAAATGCTGTAAAGAAATGGTGGAGTTGTGGCAGAAGGTCACGTAGGCCACAGTTCTGTGACTGATTGTTGATTCAGTTCAGTCTAGTTTGGAATAAATGTATATATTGTTATCAACATACTGTATTGTGTTTTTATTTTATTATTAGTAAGTAACAACTTGAAATGTAAAAAAGATTTTCGGGACGTTTACGGGACGGTGGTGAAAAAAGTTAATTTTAATCCCTGCAGCGTCAGCAACGCCAACGCGCCGCGCACTACGCCGTACTCAGCCTCCACTCTAGTCAATCATTGTTTTCACACAGCCCGCGCTGCGGACCGTCTGCGCCGCGAGCTGCCGACAGTTCTTGATTTCTTTTGGTTTGTTTTGCTGGATTGGTTGTTGATTGTTTGCAAATCCACATTTTTTATTATAACTTGTTCGGCTTTTCATTCTGTATTTGTCTTAAAGTTCTATTTTTGCCTATTTCTTGATGTAAATATATACGGGTCAAAATTGCTCCAAACACCATAGAAGTTACTATAGTTAACAATATCAAAATAAAATTTAAATGAAACATATATATTTAGGAGATGTCTTCTGCTAGGATTTATTGTAATAAGCCTGTTTGATGCACACATAAATACTGCTTCAAATATATAAGGAAAACACCAGGCTTAAAGAATGCTTCTCTATTTTTCTAATTAAGGTGCTCTGCTCTTTTTCATTCTCTTATCTGTAGTTTTAGTTTGACAAGACATTTCATTGAGAAGAACATTCTGTATTGATAATTGTGATACATGCAAATACTTGCAAATTAAACAGAAAAGGGGGGTTAACAGCTACTCCCTTTTCGGGCTTATAATTCACAATTAATTGCAAAGTTTGTTAGCTAACCATGTATGAATGATTTAAAGGCTATGTAAGTGTTTGTGCAGACCTGACAACCGTAGAGAAGAACCAAACCTGGAGAAATAGGTGAAGCTACAAACAATATTTGGGTTCAGAGAAAAGTTAGAAAGGGGTCCTTTTCAGACTGCCTGATTCAAGTCCTGTACTGAAGTGGGATTGAGGTAATTAATATGATATGATATCATGCAGATGATATCATGATCATGTTAAACATTCAAAAAGACATTGACAGTGTGGTAAAAACACAGATCTGTTTAAGAAGATTTCATCTGCAAAAATAAATTGAAGTAAAAGTGAGGCAGTGATGGTTGGTAGTAAGTCACCAGACAATCTAATTCTACCAGGAGGCCTAAAGTGGAGCAAAGGGGTGTTTTGGGGAGTGTTTTTAGGTGAGGGCTTGTTTTTAGAAAAGAACTGGGAGAACAGGCTGGTTAAAATGAGGGCAGGATAAAGAGGTGGAGATGGCTGTTACCAAGCATGTCCTACAGAGGGAGGACGCTGATAATCAATAATCTGGTGTCCTTTTCTTTGTGGCAGGTTGGCTTGTATGGACCCTCCCTCAAGACTGCTCTCTAAGATTCAGTCTGTTTTGGTGATTTTTCTTGGGGATAAACTGCATTGGGTTACTCAGGCTGTCCCAAAAGATGAAGGAGGACAGGGACTTATTCACCTGTCCAGTAGGGGCGCTGCTTTTCATCTGCAGTTCATCAAGAGACTGCTGTTTGGACCTGGGCGACCTGGTGTGGAGACCTCAGGTCTCTGGAACAGATCAGTAGACTTGGATTACAGGATTTTCTGTTTCTGATAGACTCAAAGCATCTGAGGCTCCACTCTCTGCCTCAGTTCTATCGGGGGCTCGTCACTGTGTAGGACAAGGTGGAAAAAAAGAGCGGGCCCAGCTGACTCCCTATACTGGCTGCTGAGGGAACCTGTGGTGTACGGAGGGCATCTGGACGTCCCCTGCTGGACAGGTGCAGCACTCACACAGGCGATGTGCAGGGCGGGGAACCTGACCCTTGGCGCTGTGGTGGACATTACTGGACCTGAACTGAACAATGCAGCAGCTCTGACAGCTCAGGTGGGAGTCAGATCTGAGAGGATTATCAGCAGAATACTGGAACACTCGAGACACAGACATGAGAAACAACAGTTACATCAGTACTATAACGGTCTGATGGTGCCTCAGACTGATGATCCATTCCCTCCTTTGTCTATTGGTCCCAAATATGATCCTGTGTTTATGTGAATGAAAATAGTGAGATGTGGTTAAATCTGTCAGAGGTCAATTGTAATTGTTTGTACAAGATGACAAACTGCACAGTCGGGTAGACACACCTGGAGGGCTCACCTGGGGGTGAAGGTGTTTGTTCATAAACTTTGTAATGTTTATATAATGTTTTCTTTAACAAAACTTTTATTTTGATAAGCGGTTTACACTGAAGTATTTTATTTTGAAGGCCTCTCTTGAAGGAACGGGAGGTGTAATGGCGACATGATGCAGACAGGGAAGAGGTTAAACGTTCCTTTTTCAGCTCTCATTTAATTTCAATACTACCAACACGAAGGAGGCAATGCCATGAGCAATAATTTATCTTGCATTAAATTTGTCAAAATAAATATTAGAAAATGGTTGTTTTGCATTAGATTAAAAAAACGAAGTTTTACACAGAGAAAAATGACAGGACATTATGTATCATTGTTGTATTTATGGTTACTTGGGCCCTTTGGCAGACTACTTGAAGCCAACAATCTCAAATTTAGGTTTTAAGATGGACAGTGATTTTAAACTGGATCGGCAAATTAGGACTGTGATAAAGACTCTCTCACAAAAACACTTTGAAACAGTAATCCATGCCTTCATAACATCTCGGCTGGATTACTGTAATGCACTTTACTTCGGAGTCAGCCAGTCATCCCTCACACGTCTCCAGTTAGTCCAAAATGCTGCCACTCGCCTCTTAACTGGAGTACGTAAGAGGGAGCACATCACTCCAATCCTGGCCTCCCTCCACTGGCTGACTGTGCATTTTAGAGTCCATTTTAAGATTATTTTATTTGTTTTTAAATCTTTAAATAGCCTCGCTCCTCCTTACCTCTCTGAGCTCCTTCACCCCTATGCACCCGCTCGGTGCCTCCGGTCAGCTGACCTGCTGCTCCTGGAGGCACCGAGGTCAAAGCGGAAGCTCAGAGGGGACAGAGCTTTCTCCGTTGCCGGTCCTAGGCTATGGAACGACCTACCCCTGCACATCCGACGAGCCTCATCACTGTCCACTTTTAAAACTCTTCTTAAAACCCACTTTTCTTCCTTGGCTTTCAACCCCGCATGAGACTCTGCTCTTGTTTTAATGTTTTATGGTTTGTTTTTATTATTGTTTTATTGTTTTTATTTGTTTTAAAAACAACAAAACATACTAATCTTAGTGTTTATTTATTTTGCCTATTTATTATCTGTTTTCTGTTGTTTTGTCTACTGTACAGCACTTTGTCATAGCTGTCGCTGTTTTTAAAGTGCTATATAAATAAAGTTGAGTTGAGTTGAGTTCAGTTTATTTCAGTTTTTACTCCATGTCCATACACCAAAATGAAGAGCCTTCAGTAAATGGTCAAGCTTACTACACAACTCTGTCATTTTTGGAGTGGAGTTTAGCTCGCTGTTGAGCTGAAGAACGCACATACACTTTAGTAAGAACAGCACAGTTACTCTGAGTGTGAGCGTCTGCTGCCTCTCTTCAGCCTGCTGGACACACTGTTCAGGAAGGCAGGCCTCAGCTTCAACACACACACTTTCATTCTGGGTGTCATTAACATGAAGTCTGACAAACACAGGTGTCAAATCATAAACTTTGTCCTCGGCCAGTCAAAGATGGCCGTCTATGTGAGCAGGAAGAGGAAAGTTGATGATGATGTTGATGTAGATGTGAAGTTGTTGTTCACCAGGATGGCGAGAGCCATAATAGTGATTGATTTTAATTACTACAGACAGATGAAAGATGGAGATCAGTTCAGAGAGGTCTGGACTTATGTTGACATGTTGTGTTCTGGGAAAGACAATCAGCTGATGTTCTCTGGAGAGTTTCTCTAACTCCTGCTTCTCTCAATGTTTATTTATTTTATATCTATTTATTCTATATGCAAAGATAATTGTTTATTGATATAGATTGTTAA
>CAFUXE010000272.1:37078-49555 GCA_903364295.1 Serranus cabrilla | reverse complement strand
AGTCGGCAGAGATATGGCAGACTGAACGAATGCTTTACCTGTGGACAGACAGGTCATTGGAGCAGGGACTGCCCCTATGCACAACGAGGACCAGCACCCCCTAGGAGGGGTAGAGGACGCTCCCAACCTAACTTCAGTAACGGCTGGGCCCATTGGGATTACCCCTGTGTCAGACAGAAGGGGGGTTACTGTGTAGACGGTGTTCCACCGACCTGGTTCAACCCGGCGGCTCCACATTATAATGGCCCCCCACCCGCTGGCCCCCCATCTATACCGAACCCCAACCAAATGCCATCCCGGGCATGGCATCCAGAAAATTATTGATGGGGCCCTGACACAACAAGCCAGTTCTGTCCCCTTACCACAGAACCAATGGTGGCTTGTACTATAAATGGCAAGGAACACTGGCTTATGGCTGACACAGGAGCTACATACTCCTCCCTAACAACAACCCAGCCTCTCTCACGCAAAACCTTAGCCGTCATTGGTGTCACGGGGGAACCTCAAAATCAGACTTTCACTGTTCCATTGGCAGTATCATGCGCAGGACAGAACCTCACACATCAATTTCTGTATGCCCCAAGCTGCCCTGTCAATCTCCTGGGCAGAGATCTCTTGTCCAAGCTATGCATGACCATATCATGTTCCCCTGAAGGCCTACATCTTACTACGACACCATCCCCCATATCCGAAACTGCTCGAGTCCTCTATTCAGCCCCACAGCCCCATCCACAGGAACCACACACCAAAGTCTACTGGCTGAAGCTCCTACCAGATGGGCCCAATACCCCACATGTCCAGTATGTCTACATGCAGTGGAAACCCTGGCTCCAACAACTTCACCCATATAAAACCCCGGTGGATGAACTTCACTGCACATTCAACTATGTCACCGCCCCAGATGAAACATATGAAGACGCATGGCAGACTGAGCTAGAAGGCACCACAGATACTGTTACTGTTACCTCCATCTTTGCTGGAAAGGAGGGTGTAGCAGCCAGCTGCGAGCTCACAGATGAACAATTGACATGGTATAAGCTCGATGCAGATTCTGCCCCTCACATTACATTGGCGGTGGGCAGCGACTATGAAGCACGCTCCCTAGGACCAATGGTGAAGCGAGCCTTGGTGCTAACTTGGGAGTGCACAGCCTCCCCACAACTTTGGAAAGCCAAGGAGGAAGACTTATGGTGCTTGTCAGCATCAGGGATGGAAAAAGGCCAATATCAATCTTTGGAGCTGCCACGCTTTCACGGCCGTGAACGCACTGACCATCCAGACATAAACAGGCTCCTGTCAGACGTGCCTCAACATATCTGGACCACCTCTCCCTATGATGTAGGTAAAATAAATGTCCCACCAGTCTCCATCACTCTGAAACCAGGGGCAGCACCAGTGTGGCGCCCCCAATATCGTCTCAAACCTGAACAGGAGAATGGCATTGCAGACACCATTGACGGCCTCATACAAGCTGGTGTTATTGTCCCTTATCAATCACCCTGGAACACGCCCATCTTGCCAGTCACCAAGGGAGATGGAAAGGGCTGGAGAATGGTGCAGGACTTCAGGCCTGTGAACGATGCCACAGTTCCACATGTTCTGCCAGTCCCTGACCCTTACCTGGCTTTACAGAATCTCACACCTCGACACCAGTTTTTCTCTGTGGTTGATTTGGCCAACGCCTTCTTCTGCATCCCCCTTCACCCTGAATCCATCCCCTATTTTGGGTTCACATATAGGGGCCAAAGACTAAGCTACACCAGAGTCCCCCAAGGGTTCCGGGACAGTCCTGGCATTTTTAACCACCTTCTTAGACAGCACCTTGAACCGCTGTCTCTGCCTCTTGATGTGGTCATCATCCAGTATGTTGATGACATCCTTCTGGCAGCTGCCTCTGCTGAATCTTGTCTCAAGGCCACACATGCCCTTCTCTGCTTGTTGGCCGCAGAAGGCTACAAGGTGAAGAAAGAGAAAGTTCAGGTTTGCAGACGGGTGGTCACATTCCTGGGCAGAGAAATCTCTCAGCGCGGTCACACACTGTCTGGAGAACAGCGGGTCTCCATTCTCAACCATAACAAACCCACCACTGTGCAACAAATGCTCGCTTTCCTGGGCCTGACGGGGTACAGCAGAAACCACATTCCCCAATATGTGGATCTAACACAGCCTCTTAGGGACATTGTGGCTGAAGCAGGAAACAGAAACCTCTCCGCCCACCTCACCTGGACGCCAGAGGCAGAGGAAGCATTCGTCCACACAAAACAGGCTCTGGCCCAAGCTGCAGCACTTGCCTCACCAGACTATACCCTGCCCTTCCACCTTGATGTTTCTGAAAAAGCAGGGATAGTGAATGCAGTGCTTTTCCAGAAAAAGGAGGGGGAGAGAAGAGTACTCATGTATCATAGCTCCAAACTGGACAACATGGAAAGTGGACAAGTTGGATGTTCCAGATACATGGCTGCCCTGGCCAAAGCCATCACCAAAACAGCACATGTAGTCATGTGCCATGATCTCAGGATAAACACTGTCCACTGAGTCGTGGCATTCCTCTCTTCCAGAGCATTTACCTTCTCAACAGCAAGGAAAACAAAAATATCTGAAACCTTGACACAACCTCACATCACGTATGCTGCTGGAAGCATAAACATGGCTATTGGACTCGACACAGACCCCAACCAACAACACATCTGCGCAGAAAAGGCAGAAAAGGAGATAAAGGTCAGACCTGACCTTGAGGCTGACCCACTCTCAGATCCACAGATCACTCTGTTTACAGATGGCTGTTGTTACAAGGGAGAGAAAGGAAATGTGGCGTCCTATGCTGTGGTCAAACAAGACCAGAAGACTGGGAATCATGAGGTGGTGGACCAAGGTGTGATACCACAACCAGCATCAGCACAATTAGCTGAAATAATAGCCCTAACAAAAGCGTTGGAACGAAGTGAAGGGCTAAGAGCAAACATCTACACAGACTCAGCATATGGCCATGGCGCCGTACATGTGGATGGCCCACAGTGGGTCAGGAGAAACTTCATGACCACAGGCAACACGCCAGTAAAACACAGGGAGCACCTGGAGAAGCTCATCTATGCTATCTCATTACCAGAGGCTGTAGCAGTAATGAAATGCAAAGGGCACCAGAAAGTACAGAACAGTGTTGCAGAAGGAAATTATGCAGCTGATCAAGCGGCCAAAGCAGCAGGAGGCTACGCACCTAAGCAGATGATCCTGACGGAAAAGGATGCGGACGACCTCCCACAGCTGAGAGAAGAAGACATCATTGAGATGCAAAAACATGCAGGTCCATATGAACAAAGTGAATCGATCAGAAAAGGAGGGACAAAGAATGACAAAGGATTGTGGAGATCACATGATGGACGGATTGTGGCTCCAAGCAAACACTGCATCCTCCTCCTCAAACAGGCACATGGACCAGCACACAAGGGAAAAAAGAGAACCCTCAGTAATATGGAAGCCCTTTGGTGGCACCCCCACATGACCGCTATAGTAGACAACTATGTGGCAGACTGCACCACCTGCAATGAACTCAATCCCAAACAGCCTTACAAGTGTCCCATGGGAGGATTCCCTGTGCCAGAAGCTCCATTCAGAGACATAACCATTGATTTCACAGACATGGGAGCGGACAACAGAGTTAAAGGATACCGTTACCTGTTGGTGATGGTCGACAGATTCTCAAAATGGGTGGAAGCCATCCCCTGCAGAACAGAGTCTGTTGTAAAGTGGCTTAAGAATGAACTGATACCGAGATATGGGGTCCCCAGGTCCATCAGATCAGACAACGGCACACACTTCAACAACAAACACCTAGCAGAGGTAGAGAAAGCGCTAGGGATCACACACAGGTTCGGAGCAGTATACCATCCAGCATCACAAGGGATAGTGGAAAGAGCAAACCAGACACTGAAAAGGAAGATTGCCAAGACATGTTTTGGCACAAAACTTACATGGTTAGATGCTCTTCCGTTGGCTCTGATGTCCATGAGAACCTCACCAGGGGCTAAAACCCATTTGACTCCTCACGAGTTGCTGACCGGCAGGCCAATGCCTGGCCCACCTAGAGAGGGGGGTCATATGCCCTCTCTGGATGTTTGGCAAGTCTCGTGATGACTACATGACTGCACTGACTAATTTGACTCGAGTCTTGTCCAAACAGGTCCAGTTGGTGGAGCCAGAGGCAACTAAAAAAGGTACGGGTGCTGTACCTGTGGTACAGGTTGGTGAGTGGGTACGGGTGAAAGTACACAAGAGAAAGTGGCTTGAGCCCAGGTGGGCAGGTCCCTACCAGGTTATAGAAGTAACGTCCCATGCAGTCCAGGTAAAGGGAAAGGCGGGGGCTACTTGGCACCACCTGACGCATCGCGTACCCGCCCAACCACCAAATCGCCCATTGAGCGAGGTTAGGGACGATTTGAGGAACATAGGAGCAGAGTCTAAAAACCCCAGCAAATCAGACAACAAAAAACAGTGAATATACTCTGCTCCCATGGAGGCTACACCTCCCCCCAGGCTGTACGGCCGTGTTAGGCGGTTAGCAGGTCTGGTAGGACTAGCGTGTCTAGTAGTAATTCCATTACTGTATTGGGAAACAGAGCCAACAATCTCAAATTTAGGTTTTAAGATGGACAGTGATTTTAAACTGGATCGGCAAATTAGGACTGTGATAAAGACCAGCTTTTTCCACATCAGGCAGCTGGCTAAGGTGAAACCTTTTCTTTCACAAAAACACTTTGAAACAGCAATCCATGCCTTCATAACATCTCGGCTGGATTACTGTAATGCACTTTACTTCGGAGTCAGCCAGTCATCCCTCACACGTCTCCAGTTAGTCCAAAATGCTGCCGCTCGCCTCTTAACTGGAGTACGTAAGAGGGAGCACATCACTCCAATCCTGGCCTCCCTCCACTGGCTGCCTGTGCATTTTAGAGTCCATTTTAAGATTCTTTTATTTGTTTTTAAATCTTTAAATGGCCTCGCTCCTCCTTACCTCTCTGAGCTCCTTCACCCCTATGCACCCGCTCGGTGCCTCCGGTCAGCTGACCTGCTGCTCCTGGAGGCACCGAGGTCAAAGCGGAAGCTCAGAGGGGACAGAGCTTTCTCTGTTGCCAGTCCTAGGCTATGGAACGACCTACCCCTGCACATTCGACGAGCCTCATCACTGTCCACTTTTAAAACTCTTCTTAAAACCCACTTTTATTCCTTGGCTTTCAACCCCGCATGAGACTCTGCTCTTGTTTTAATGTTTTATGGTTTGTTTTTATTATTGTTTTATTGTTTTTAATTGTTTTAAAAACAACAAAACATACTAATCTTAGTGTTTATTTATTTTGCCTATTTATTGTCTGTTTTCTGTTGTTTTGTCTATTGTACAGCACTTTGTCACAGCTGTCGTTGTTTTTAAAGTGCTATATAAATAAAGTTGAGTTGAGTTGAGTTGAGTAAATGATTTCCCTGTCCCCACCCCTAGCACTGATGCGTTAAGGCCAAAAAGACAACTGCACATTTACTGGCAAAACTCTTGGTGGCAGTATATGCATCAGAAAGCAAGATCAGTAAACAAAACTGATTGCTATGTGTGCTCACACTTGCCCCACACAGGCTCAACAATCCCTCTGAGAGTAAAGAATTTGACGAACCCTGAAATCAATTGTTTGATCGGCTTAGCAACACACCCCGGCACTCCAAAAGGAAAAAAAAAGAGCTTGATTATGATAATCCCACGTTTGACCAGCCCCTTAACTTAGGACATCCTGCCGTCACTGACCTTTGCTCTGCAACACGAGATCTCTTGGCATGGCCCCAGGCAGTTACTAGTGACCCCATTACAACCGTAGTAGTCCCACCTAGCATGGAGTTCTTCTCCTGTGTTGTAGCAAATGGTACAACGTATTTGGGCTCCTTAGGACCTAAGCACTGTAGAGCTGGCCACATATTCTCCTTCTGTAAAAAGGTGGGAGCAGGCTATGACAAGTCTATGGCTGTCCCATTACCCTGGAAGAAGTCCTCCCTGAGTAAGTGTTCAATTATAGCTCCAAGCCCCAAAGGAACACGTACACTAACTGATTATTGGTGGCTCTGTGGCCAAGCTGTATATTCATCCCTCCCAGCAAGGTGGGGAGGGGTTTGCACCTTAGTTTCGTTAGTCGAATCCACTTTCCTACTGCCAGGTAATATCACGTCGCACCCCCATGTAGCTTCCCGTGTCAGACGGGCCCTTAGCACCCCTCGAGCCCCTGAAGGTGAGAGAATCTGGAATGTTGGAGAAGGAATAGCTCATGGCATTTTCCCCTGGGTAGGCGTAGGTGAGGTTGCAAAAGAAGTAGAAATCAATAGATGGGAACTTATGAAATTTGTTAACCTAACAGCTACAGCCATGAATGCTTCCAGAGTTGAACTTACCGCACTCAGATTGACTGTTCTCCAGCATCGTATGGTGTTAGATATGTTGACAGCCAGCTCAGGTGGCGTGTGTGCTGTCATAGGTGAGACGTGTTATACCTACATACCAGACAACGATGCTGACGGTAATGCCATAGACCAGGGGTGCCCAAACTTTTTCCCTCCGAGGGCCAAAGTAAAAATGTGCCAGTGGGCCGAGGGCCAAATAATGCAATTTTAAAACACAAATAAATGTAAATAATAAAGTTAATTTAATTATTGTTGAAGCATACATTTGCATTCTTCTCCATCAGTGCAAATCCATTTTAAAGAACATTAGCTATCACGAAAATAACAAAGCTTTAGTTTGAAGAGCAAAATTGTGTTGATGCTTGGCGGGCCAAATAAAATCGCCCGGCAGGCCAATTTTGGCCCGCGGGCCCCACTTTGGGCACCCCTGCCATAGACCAAGCTGTCCGAGAGATGACTGACATGGTAAAAGACCTCCGTGAGCGAGGAGTGGCAGGTGGTGGTGTAGACTTGTGGCCCTGGATGAGTAGTGATGGGTGGACAGCCACCCTTAGGAAATTAGCGACCACACTGGTAATCATATTTGTTGTTTTTATGGCTTTTGTGTGTTGTTGCATCCCCTGTCTTAGAGGTTTAGTGAGTAGAATGATAGCTATAGCCATTGCAGAACCCCACCACCTCCAGCTCCCCCTATTGGCAGGTGAAGGCTATCAGACAGACCCTGAAGAAGACATTGACCCCCCAGAGATCCCCTTGCCAGACCTTTCCCCCATCCCAGAGTGGAGTAGAGAAGACTTAGATGAAGGAGAAGATTATTCCAAGGTGTAGGGAGAGACAGTCAGTTGGTCATTGATTAGGAGGTCATAAGCTCCAGGTCACAACGAATGACCTGTACAGGGAGTGTACAGGACCAGCTAGGAAAGATAAATCTCTCTCCCATTCTCCCCATTGCTCCATTTCACATACTCCACTCTATTTCTTTTTGTAAATAGCTCGAAGTCTAGATATGCTTGCCACTAAAAAATCCCCTTGACAGTCTTTAGGTAGTAAAGTTTTGTTGCACCTTAAAAGGTGTAAAAGGAGGGAGTTATAACTTTCCTCTCTTCTTAGTAATTGTTTTGTTACACCTTAAAAGGTGTAAAAGGAGGGAGTTACAACTTTTCCTCTCTAACTAGGGACAGAGTTGGTTTACACCTTAAAAGGTGTAAAAGGAGGGACTGTTAGGGTTGGTAAAAAATGAGCAATAATCTGCATAATGACACTAGTAGTAAATGTTGCTTAAAGTATATACCACACAAAGTTAATGACTTTAGTATTAAATGCTGCTTGAAGTATATACCACGCAAAGTTTCACACACAGGTTAAATATGCTACACACACCAACAAGTACCAGCACACAGATAACAGAATTTCGAGACACACAGTACTGAGGGCAGAGAAGGGAGTACTAACCGCACACACTTTCATCCAAGAGACACACACACACAGATAAACACCCCTACACATATTCACATAACTGTGGGCAGAGGTAGTACAAGAAGCCCATTGAGAGCCACATCAAGGTCATAAACCCAGGTGAAGATGAGCACAGACATGAGATAGAAAAAGCCAAATAAGGGCAGTGTGGTATTAGTTGTTTTCCTTCCGCAGGGCGGTGGCCGGAAAGCAGTAGCACCAAGAGGCTATGGACATAACCTGTGTGCCAACGATGGGCGGACTGAGTCTAAATCCACGGTGATGCCCCAACAGTTTAGACCAATCAGATAATTGCATTTACAATTTACATTCTCATAATAAAACTCTGTGTAACAGTAAGTTAGGTACCCTTTTTCTGTGAGGTGGTTGCAGCTAACTGCTTGCGGACTGTGATTTCTGATCAGATATAGGTCCATGTACATGCTCGCTCTTTCATTACTGTCATATTAAATAGTTAAAAGGATTTTAGTCTCCTCTCTTCTGTTCTACAAAACAAACTCGCTCTAACAACATCATAATCCAAAAAATGTCAATTCCTGTTGCCAAAAGGGGGCGCTATGATTATGTGCCAATATCAACAATTTATTGTATTCATGTCTGGACTCTCATCATGCATGAGAAATTTGGGACAGATCGGACAATGTATGCTGAAATTAGAGCATTTTTAAATGGTTGGCGAGTACTTCCAATTCGCCGCACCGCCAAAGCCACGCCCTTAACTGAAAATACACAATCTTCACAGCAATTCATCATCAACTTGTTGTGGCTTTAATGACCAAGTTTGAAGTCAATCTGATTAACCAGTTTAGAACAGGCCATCACAGAGTAAAACTATTACTCTCTGTTGCCAGCAGGGGGCGCTGTAATTATCAGACAATATTGACATATGGAAATGTTCAGGGCTGGACTCTCATCACTCATGAGATATTTGGTACAAATTGGACAATGTATACCGAAGCTAGAGCACTGAGAGTGGTCAGAGTGTGTATTTTACGTGTCATCAAAATTCACCATGCTGCCACACCTACACCTACACAAAAACGCGCAGTTTTCTCCAAAAAGATACATTTACTTGTTAAGGCTTTTCTTGCCAAATTTGAAGTGGATCGGGCGAACATGTTTGAAGAAAGACATCAAATAGTAAAACCTGGAAAGTGCATGTTACTGCATGTTGCCAGCGGGAGGCACTATGACTATTGCCCATCACTATAGTCTCGTCATGCGTGAGAAATTTGGGACAGATTGAGCAATGTATATCAAAGTTATTCAACTTCCTGATTTTTGGCAAAAACGTAATATATCACCGGAATTCCACGCCCACATACTTAAAGATATATTTTTGTATGCATTTTTACACTTTATTAGATAGTGCAGGTAGAGAGTGAAGGGGGGAGACAGAGGGGAAGACATGCGGGAAAGGGCGCCGAGCCGGACTCGAGCCCGCGCCGCCCGCTAACGAGGCGAGCGCCTTAGGGGGGTGCGCCACCACACCCCCCGGCGCCCACATACTTAAAAAAAGAAAAAGAAAACGTTAAAAAAGTTTTAATCAACCAGGTCTTAAAATAAGACTGACCAAGTTTGAAGTCGATGGGATAAAAGCTGTAGGAGGAGTCTGTTGTTGGGACTCGTCATATGTGCCAAATTACTTGGTCATTCATTTGTACATCCATCCATGTGACTAAACAAAGAAAAGTTGGTCTACAACAGAACGTCACACCTAGGTGTGAAATTCTAGTATCCCCTCCCCCCCTGGTCCTATCTGACCAGGAAGTGGTAAGGCCTCACTCCACATGAGTTCCTGTTCACACAACCGTGGCCTCAGATTGGCTGGGAGCCAGAGGTATGTGTGATGTCACAGAGTCCTATAAAGGTGACAACCGACCTGGACTCTCTCTCTTCCTCTTACCCTTACTCTTCCTCTCCTGCAACTCTGGACCTGCAGTGAAGGCACAAGGCCTTCACTGGGGCCCCAGCCCCCGCTCTCCTCTACAAGCTCCAGCGACCTCCTGCTGTTAGGACACAGACACAGCAGAGCTTGCTTCTCCTCAAGGAACAAACCAGAGAAAACTCCTCTGACCGCTCAATGCGTCAGACTTTGTGCTTTCACCACAACAGTCAGAGACCTGACAAAGGACTTCAGCTCCAGCTTCAATAGCAGCCCTCAACTTGGAGACCGCCAGGCCTGAACCAGGAAAAGGCTGTTCTCCAGAGCCTCCACGTCTTCCTCCACGAATCTCATCACTGAACTGTGGTAACGTACTGGGCATAGCTAAGCTAGAAGCAAGCAACAGGGGCTAAGCACAAATTTTAGATGTTATTTGATGTGTGGTTTAATGTTGTTAAATTGTAAAGTAATTGTTTAACCATGCCATGTTAAGTTGAATGTTAGTCTTGTTATAGCAACACCAGGCCATCCTTACTAACTTTGCTAACAACTTTCATCTGCTTTGGCACAACAATTGCAATACAATACACATTAATTTGGCTTCATGTAAATGCAGACACATAGCCTTGGATAACCCCAAAACTAGTCAAAGCACATGGTCATCCTTTGTCTTCCTTAGGAACAGGGCCCAGCTTTACGACTCTTTTTTTCATCCGCCATTTTGGATTTCACACCTACACACACACACACTCCACCCCCTCATTCTCTCACCCCCTTTCCTTACACTGTAAATAATCTGCTTAGATTAGATTGTGTAGATTTTATACTTTGTATATTATTTGTTTGTTTTACCTTTGTTTTAGTTTAGGAATAAATATTCTTTTGGAACCTACATGCTGTCTGTTTAATATTACACATGAATGAATGATATGTCAACCTCTTCTATGAACAAGAACTCTAGGGATTTCCTTCAACCATTGCTAATATTAATATGGTAATTTGATTATAATTATTGAATTAATTATGAATTAAGATTCCAAATTAACAATTAGCAACTTTATGAGACTGATATAGGCAAATTGGCTATCTTTTCTCTGTTTATTGAGTGGTGCCCCATCTCGAGGTGACTTAGAGTAAATCAAGTCATATAATTTTTCATAATAAATAATTATTAATGATAATTATTAATAATATTGATAGCCATCTGATACCCTTTTTATAAACTTATGGTGCCACCCCTTTGAGGCATAGCACCACCATCGTTAATCCCAACACAGGGTAGCCGGCCATACCAGGCGCTGGAGGCCTACACAGCGATGGACGAGGAGAGCGCCCATCTTTACCCCGACCTGAAGGAGACTCTCCTGGCCAAATTCGACATCTCGCCGGAGACGTATCGCCAGCAGTTCCGTTCAGGTCTGGTTCAGCCTGGAGAGAATTCGACGGAGACGTACCACCGCCTGAAGGGACTCTACCGTCGCTGGATTCGACCGGAGCAGCACACAAAGGAGCAGATCGGTGAGCACATCATCCTGGAGCAGCTTCTGCGTGTCCTGCCAGCCGACATCCGCACCTGGGTGAAGGAGCATGAACCTGCAGATGGACTAGCAGCATCCAAGCTTGCGCTGCAGTACCTCAACGCCCGAAGAGGGGGCCCGGCTGCACACCCAGGCGGTCCCAGTCGTCAGCTCCAGTCGCAGCCCCGACCAGCAGTCAGAGGCAGCTACCAGCCACCTAGAAACCCCAGCGCAGCACCCAGTCAGCGAGATAATGGTAAGGAGCTCATCTGCTTTTACTGCCAGCAGCCAGGGCACAAAGCATCCTTATGCCCCATCAGAAAGACTAAGCTAACTGGTGCATGCTACACTCCACGAGCAGAGGAAGTAAATACTGCAGGGAGGCGGCAGCGGTTCAAGGATGTGGTGGTTAATGGACAACCTGTGACTGCGCTGGTTGACTCTGGCAGCTTCTTAACCCTAGTTCGGAGGGATTTAGTGCCCTCAGGGGTAATTGACTTTGACGCACAGGAGGACATTATGTGTGTACATGGAGACCAGCATTCCTACCCCACGGCTGAACTGACAATTGTGGTGGAGGAACAGCCCTACCTGATGACTGTGGGGGTGGTGGAGAAGTTACCTGTGGCTGCCATCCTGGGGTGGGACCTGCCTGTGCTGCTGGATGTACTGCTGGAAGAGGGGGACAAGGATGTTGCTGGTAAAAAGGCCATGTCAGGTCCTGTGATCACCCGGGCCCAGGCTAGAGCTGGGGTGATGGCCGAGCAAACCGGGGAGCCTGCCCTGGAACCCTTTTCTGCCTTGGACAGCAGTTTATTTGAGGGAGGTAGCAAGGAGCCACGGAAGTCTTGCCGCCAGCGGCGCTTTGAAAAGGCTCTGAACTCCAAGGGCCCGGATTCTAAGGAGGGGCTTGTAAAGAACATGTGGGAGGTGCCAGAGAACATTGGGACTTTGCAAAGGGAGGATGGGTCTCTAAAGGCTTTGTTTGACAAGGTGGTTGGGGAGCCGGACTCTGTCAAGGGGGACAAACAGCATTTCATTCGGGACAATGATGTTCTATATTCAGTGGCTGATGGTGTCAAGCGCCTTGTCGTCCCCTTGTCCTGTCGACAGATGATCCTGCACTTGGCGCACACCTTGCCCTGGGCAGGTCATCTAGGTCGTAACAAG
>CAFUXE010000270.1:1036504-1053745 GCA_903364295.1 Serranus cabrilla | reverse complement strand
AAAAACACCATGTTGCAAAATGGCCATAATATGGTGTTTTTCTATCCTTTTTCAAATAGTTTCACCCTGACACGCATCAACAGACTCTAATAAAGCTATCCTGCGAATTTGGTGCATTGTTGAAACATTTTATGTTTTCTTTTTTTTATTTTATAAAGTTGAAAATTTTCGTGAAAAAAAACGACATGCTATACTATGACTTTTTGAAAATTTGGCCATTTTGCAACATGGTGTTTTTATGTCATTTCTGGATAGATTAGGCTCAAATATGTACGAACACACTGAAATTGGGACATCTTAAGCATTTTTAGGCCTTTTAAGGAATTTTAAATTTTGACCACTTTGACAAAAACACGTCATAAGTTCTGTTTTTCTGTCCTTTTACAAAAAGTTTCACCCTGACACGCATCAACAGACTCTAATAAAGCTATCCTGCGAATTTGGTGCATTTTTTATAAAGCTGAACATTTTCGGGGGAAAAAAAACGACATGCTATAGTATGACTTTTTTCAAATTTTGGACGTTCCATAACATGGTGTTTTTCTGTAATTTCCGAATGTATTATGCTCTAATATGTATCAACACAATGTAAATGGGCCATTTTAAGCATTTTTGGTCATACTAGGAATTTTAAAATTTGACATGTTTTGAAAAAAACATCCCATAATATGGTGTTTTTTTTAAAAGATTATACCATAACATGTGTCAACAGACTCTAATAAAGCAATCCTGAAAATCTTGTGCAGTTTTAAAGCTCTTTACCTTTTTCAGGAAAAAAAACAACATGCTATACTATGACTTTTTTGTCAAATGTTTTGACATCTCACAATACAATAGACACTACTTTATGTATCAACAGGGTACAATGAGACAATATCAAGTATTTCTAAGCATTTTAAAATTTTGCCATTTTTGACAAAAATCAACGTATGACTTTCTTCAGTTTTTGGACAGTTCATAATATGGTGCTTTTCTGTAATTTAGGGACAAACTATGCTACTAGATGTATCAACGGAGTATGATAAGATAATTTAAAATAGAGGAAAGTCGACAATAGACACTATGTATCAACGGGGTATAATGAGAGAATTTTAGGCATTTTTCAGCTTTTTCAACTTAAATTGAGAAACTTCAGTAAGACTTATTTCAGTTTTTGGAAAGCTCATACAATTGTGTTTTCTGTCCCTTTTCCAAATATTATACTATAACACATGTCAAAAGACTCCAATGAAGCTACTCTATGAATTTGTCATGATCTGAAATATTGATCAGTACACAGCTGCAAGACCAGGTTACAGAACAGTAACCTGACGATTAACTAGTAGTAACTTTAACACTGACGCAACTTACCTACTGTCTTTCAACCACTTTGAAAAGCTTTTTTTTCATCCCTATGTATTCTTTCTCCTCCTCCCACTGCCGCTTTCTGTTTTGTGTCCACGAGAGCTTTCTTTTCTGCATCTTTAGAGATTCAAACGAAAACACTCGCACTCCTGCCTGTGTACTAGCGCGTGCTCGAGTTGGAGCGCCTATAGCAGGGGTGCCCAATCCTGGTCCTCGAGGGCCCCTTTCCTGCATGTTTTAGATGTTTCCCTCTTCCAACACACCTGATTCAAATGATCAGGATCGTTATCAGGCTTCTGCAGAGCTTGATGATGACCTTTAACCTGTTGGGTCATCGTGTGACATCATCGTTAGACAGACGGCGGCCAGGTCAATTTATTTATAGATAAATGTATTAACATTTGTTAAATGTTTTTCTTGATAAGGGCCAAGGACAGCCACAAAAAAAGAAAGAAAAAAAGCTTCGACAACTGGGTTACAGAGTCAGAGAAGAAACATGTTATCATAAATTAGCATAACCTACATCTAGGCTATGTCAACACACCTGTGAGTAGTATAAACCTGTAACATCTATGCTGGAGAAGCAACGTTACCAGTTGGCTTAGCTGGCTAATGTAAGCTTTAAGCAGCTAGTAGGTTGTTGCAATATAAAACTGTATAAAACAAGCTAACCTAAGTCACTGACCAGGCTTTCATATTGCAGCTATCATGATGCAAGTTTATGTGACAAGCTGACGTTTACCTGCTGAATATATATTTAAATTGACCACAGCACAGCGGTCTTATTAAAAGTCATCTATTTAAATTTCATCGAAAATAAAGAAATCCTCTGAAAAATATATGCTAATGTCTAGATGTAGGTAACCAAGATGTTTTCAAAAGAACTTTGGAAAATAGGCTAAATTTTATATAATTTCACACTACTATGGCCCAACCATGCAGCCTGATTGCAGTCTAACATGTTTGAAGTCATGGACACTGTTTATACTGACTGCTGGGCACTTATCTAAAGAATCAAAGACAATTGACACCCACATTTGCTGACAAAGATATTAGGGAGATATTAGAGCCCTATTTTCTTCTCATCGGCCAATAGCTACAGGTTCACTGAAATTAAATAAAAGTCATGCTTCTAAGGCCAACCTAGTAACTGTTGGGGAAAGAAAGCAAAATCATTTGGACATAGTATTTTGCTGGGACTTTGAGACACCCCAGATGCTGCTTCAGTTGTCTTCCACTCTAATAACATAGGATAAAATGAGCAAACCCGCTGCTCATTTGTTGGGTCGGACCATCAGCAGTAGAATGTGTGATGAATATTAAGGGCTGCGAAAGTTATAGTGTGCAAAGATATAAATAAGTTCTGGGAAATTCTTCTTTGCAATCATCTAGAGATTCATGAAATCTGTTTTCTACCAGGGATTATACTCTCCATACCCCATGTTGCACCATATAATTGTTTGGAGTATTGAGAGTTGTGAAACATTACAGTACAAACACCCTAAATAAATAAGGCGCCCTATCGTTTTCTTATGAATCTGTCAAGGGCTTTATAGCGCCAGGCCTCCAGTGCCTCTGGTCTTTTCCTGTGTGTAGCGTAATGTGTGTGAGCTCAGCGGGCCCTGGCAGGAACAACGCTATTTGGAAACTGTCAGTGTCCGCTCCATGCCAACCAGCCACAAGATACCCCCCTCCACAACCCCCTTCCCTCCTGAAAAACATCCCCTCTGGAACCCCAATGGCTGCCAGTTTCTCAGACAGCCCACCGCTGACCCCTTCAGGCCAGGAAACTGTCGTCCAGCCAAGGAGCCAAAGAGCCCAGGGGCCTCAATCACCCCCCCTCCCAGACTCTAAGATGGCTGTGTTGGCTGCTTATTCAAGCCTGGGAAAGAAAGGCTGAGAGACATAGAAAAAGAGCATGTTAGGGGGGAAAGAAAGAGAGCGCTCAAGTTTGCATTTTTAATTCGATTGCCTCGTCACTTCATTTCGTTTCAAGATTAAAAAGCCCACTTACTCCTCTCTTTGCTTTGGACTTTTTTTAATATGACAAGGATTTCCCCAGCATGCGTGCTCTCCAGACGGCACTACAGACGCCACAAGCCATGCAGCAGACAGCCATGTGTCCTGACAGTTGACTTTGAATCAGAGTCGAGATTAACTTGATTTTGACAGCTTTGTTTTTTCTGTGTATTTTCTATTTTGCGAAGAGGTTGCAAAAGGTTGCGTGAAAGACACACTGTCCTGTCGGTTGTCGTCACGTATTTGTCCTCCCCTGCTTTTGTGTCCCCTCTCATTGCAGCCAAATATGACCAGTTGGCTCCGTCTCCCTGCCTCTGGGCCCTGTGTGGAATTGTTAAGACTTTCCGATTGGGACAAATCAGGACAATCTAGCTGCAGCGTGGTACAGAGAGGGAGAAAAACAGACAGGAAGAGACGTGATAGCAGAGGGATTGTCGGTTTTAAAGTTTAAACTTGGGACAGCTGTTGTATCATGAGTTATAAGAGGGATTTCCTGGATGGAGGTGTCCTAATGGCTCGCTGTTAATATGAATTCATAGACGACCCATTAGCGCCCTTCACTCACCCACCTCCTCCTCTTCTTCCGTCCCACCATAATGGCCCTGGCTCTGGCCGCTAGTCTGCATGTAGCGGATATAGCCTGGATTTATTCTGATGTTCCCAGGGATTACACCCTCAGTGAGCTGTGTATTATGAGTAGATTTAGGCCCATAACTCCTGAAGATAAGGGGGGATTGGAGCGATTGTTTAAACGGCATGTGTTAGCCATCATCGCCGGGACACGGGGCCGGCAGTATGTGTGTGTGTATGTGAGAGAAAAAGTCAGGAAAATAAACTGTTCAGAGCATCAGTGTTCATTGAAATTCCAATCCGATCTCATTCACAATAGGAAACACTATTCTGAAATGCTTTAAATGAATTCAAATGAATGCTTTATGTAACTGAAATGCTTTTTGGGTAATGAAAAGCTTTTGGTTGAATTAATCAAAAGGGAAATTCCAACGATTATGCATTATCGCTGGAATTTATTTTCACGTCCTCGCTTTGGGGTTTAGTTCCAACCACTTTATAAAAGAAAAATGATTACAAAATAACAGATTGTACAATAAAAAACAAATTATGGTTCTTTTTAAGGGAAAATACAAGTTCTTTCGATGATTGTTAATGCTTTTCAACAATGGATCTGTGGCATCTTTGCATTTCTGCGTGTTTTTGAATCTGACCCCATCTGACACAAATCTGAGTCACATTCATATAACAAGCATTTTATGTGATGATAAACTGTGGAGCAAATTTGAAACAACTGTTTACAGCCAGAGAACACAGCGAACCCAAAGTGAGACCATCCAGTCTTCCTGATGTCCCGTTGAGTCAAGGACATAAATTTGGATCTTGGACGTGCTGCTGCTCGACACATGTGTGAGCTCTGGTATTGTGGTGAGAGCGCAGTGTGGCTGAGCAGCCCTGCGGTGAGGCTCTTTACAAGGCCTCAGGGACAAGAGAGAGACCACACTGACCACAAAACACAGCTCCATAAACACTGTCAGAGAGCGAGGCTCCAGCAGAGCACGGAGCCAAGGACTGGAGGTCTGCGGGATAACTTCACTGACGATGATGAAGTCATAGACGGGCTGACACAGCAGAGCTTTTTTCTGTCAAACTGATATCAACATTTTCTAATGAAAGAAATATTTTGTGGCATTTGTTAGAAATTCTCCCCTAATGTTGGACAGTCCAGGTATCTTCTATAAGTACCGAGGACATGTGGGACATGCACATGTCCTTGGTAATCTGTTAATGCACTTAATGCATCTCCAATGCTCTCCAGCAACGTCTGCAAAAAGTATATACCGCTGCATATATTTTAAAGCTGCACAAGGGTATTTTTGCACTTTGGTGGCCCCGAATGGAAGCAGAGGATCCTTTCTGACAACTAGAGGGATTAATTACCCATAAACGACATGCTGTGATGTCAATAAATTGCCTGTTTTCTGAACTACTTTTCTACTCTGGTAAAAACAACCTGAAACCCAGGAATTACAGCTGGGAATTCTTTTCTTTTTTTCAACAAACTCTGTGTAAACTATGGGAAATTCTGGAAGCCTGTAAAGAAAGCACAGATTGTTTTCCTCTGGGTGAATACCAAAATATTGATTTGTGATTGGTTGGTGTTCTTTAAATTGCAGGAGCATTCACATTTTTTCCTATTATTCTGATGCCACATGAATGCAGCACAAATGCTTTCATCTTTCAAATTTAACCAAACCATGTTTCATTAAAATCAAGCCAAGAACCTACCTCACAATTGTACTTAAGTGCAGTACTTGAGTAAATGTACTTACTTGCATTCCAGCACTGTCTCTAAGTACAAGACTTCTCCAGGGAACCATTTGAACACTTTCCTTGTTGAAAAGCTGCAGAGCATGCACACAAAATTAGATGAATTAACAGAAGCACAACAATGACTCACTTTCATTTATAACTGCAGATTTGATGATTATTAAGTTTGTTTTAATAAATGTACTTATGGAAAAATGTCATCCGTGTACAGTAACAGTCCTAATCAGTTTTCTTTCTCCACCCTTGCCAATCAATCAGTCTTGAAATGAAGCAGCGGTCCAGTGAGCTTTTCCCTTCAGTATTGTGCCAAGCTGTCAATTTACAGACAGAAGTATGCCGGCTCTAAAATGTTCCAATAAATAAACATTACTGTGCAAGAGGACAGCTCTTTCTGCGTGTGTGTGTGTGCTGGTAAAGTGTGTGTTGCCAGATCTACAGCCTACATCCAGACAGCGACAGACAGACATTATGTAGCTGTGTCACACACAGAGAGAGGGAGAGAGGGAGAGAACGAACATCTCTGCTTGTTATTCAGCTTATGGATTATGTTCTGTTTAAATGACATCTCTTCAGCTCTGCAAAAACAACTTTAAAGCCCCCTTTTTCCTTTTTTTTTTTTTTTTATCACATAACATATTTCATCAAAGTTCTTCCAAAAATAAATGCGGCCACAATGAACACGCTCAGGCAGAATCTGAGCTGGACGTGAACCAACGGACAGGAAGTCGACTAATCCTCTGTAGCCGGGAGGTCAGAGGCTAACTTCCTGCTTTTGAAGTTGAGGAGGAAAAGTTGACAGATGAAAAATATCATTGTCTCGTCAATTTTTGTTTTAGCGTTTTCATTTGACAATTGTTTGCTTTCAACTTTGCTTTTTTTTTCCCCCTCTCGTACGCACACTAACAGAAATGCCCCAGACGGGTGTAATTGGTGTGTAGGGACGGTTGCCGCAAATAACTGTAATTACCAGAAATGACTTGTTTCATGAAAACAGTCACACGTGTCATTTTCTGTTTGAGTGCGGGGGTCAGATGTCTGTGGAACTTTGGGTTGCAGCACTTTGCAACTCATTTTTAACGCATTAAAGCTCATTGTTTTCAGTCACGCTGCGGTTCCCGCTGAACTCTTCACACGCTGGTGTGAAATGAACTTCTGAGTGTTTTTACCGCCGCAAAGCTGGTAGAAAGAGGGGTCAGCAGCCCCCTTTGATAATGATAATGCATAACACACGCAAGCATACGGACACACATAACAAGCAGGCACGCAGAGGACAACAAGCAGAAGCACTTGTCAACAGAGAGGCGTAAACACACACAAAACTCGCTCATCGTTTCAGTTGTTGCCCTTTGAAGTCCTCAAATATCATGAAGCATTTACAATCTAATTATGTGCGTTTCTTTTTTTCTCAGCTCTCTCTGTTTTCCCCCCTCCGATCCCAGCTGTGAAATGAGGGGGAGAGGAAAAAAAAAAAAAAGCCAGGAAAGAGCGAAAGCATGAAGATGAGACCGCACGGAGAGAAACAAACACGGGGAGGGAGGAATGGAGGGAGAGGAGGAGGCGGATGTGTGTTGACAGTTGGTATGTCCGCCAGTCTTTGGGTCATTAAGTAAGAGATACCCCCGCTACCCATACCCCCTCCCCGGGAAGTTGATCTAGAAGCTGCAGGGGGGCTTGAACCAGGACCAGGACTCATCACCCAGACCAACCTGTCCACCAAACCCCACCAGGGTGAGGGCGAGCTGGGATAAGCAGCCTCTCAACAGCCCCGTGAAGCTCCACGAGGATGACTGCGGGTGTTTTGTCAATGTTTAATTCGACTACGAGAATTTATGTGGAAATAAAAAAAAGCAGCTCCAGGCCACAAGGCCTCTCCGGCCATGTCTGACTTTTTAGTAAATAAATCTAAAACTGTCTTCTCACCGAGAGCCATAAAGAAAATCAAAGACAAACTCTTACTCGGAGGGAACAAATTAGTAAAAGGCAATCTGGGGAACAAGCTGTAAGTGTTGTGTGTGTGTTAGGACAACTGCTCCTGTGTGTGAACGCATGTGTCTGCTGTTCAAACAGTTCGAAGTGATACAGTTTTATTTGCGACGGTACGTGTGTGTCTGTATAACAAGAACATAATCTATAGGAGGGTGCAAGGTGTGTGTCTGTGTATGTGGGCGGGCGACGGCTTGTGCCTCGAGTTTATGTGTGTTTTTTTCTGTGAATGCTAAGAAGGGAAAGAAAATACATTTAAAGAATGTGTGTGTGTGTGTGTGTGTGTGTAGTGGAGGATCATGTGTCCCCATTTCTGCACGGTGCTCGTTTCTTCCCTGTTTCCACCCTCCGCAAATCTCGGCGGTGGCAGCGGCGGCAGTGACATTTGGGAGCAATTTTTAAGTGCGCCTGCAAAGGTTGTCAAGGGATTAATCTCATCTCACGCTGGGGCGCAGAAAAAAACGGCTTCCTCCAAGAATTAAACACAATTTACCCATCAAGACAAGTCTTTCAGGATGGGAGACAAGCATAAATAATATCTCCTCGGTCCAGATTCGCTAATTTACAAGCTTAGCATCTCCAAATGTTATTAGCGGGAATGACGAGGTTACCAGAAGGCGCTGTAGGGAATGATTTGTTATCCGGGCAAGCAGCAGCTGCAGCAAAAGGCGCATGTTGGAGTGCTGGGATAGAAAGACAGACATACCTGACACCCACTGCCTCACCCCTCCTTCCCCTCTCCTCCCCCCTCCACTGCCACTACGACACCCGGGACTGCACACACCTCAGGCTGGCAGATAGTGAACTTGGCATCTCTCAAGCTAATGTTCTTTTCCACTCCTCTCATTCTCATTTGCTTTCAGTCTCCCCTTTCTCCCTCTCTCTTATTGCCATTTATTTTCTCTGTTTTCCCTCGGTTTCTCTCCCTCTCTCCCTCTGTATCACTCTTTCTCTCCCACTTGCTCTTGAGGCTTGAAACATCAAATAGAACATTTGGGCAACCGTTGTCATCTTGGCAAGTGTTGAAGTAGCTCTCGTCTGCAATAAAAAAAAAGAGAGAAGGAAGTTAGTTTTTTTAGATATTCAGCCGCTCTTAACATATCAGTCAAAGCGAATACAGATGTCTCTATGCCTCGTCCAAAAATATGTTTGTTTCTTCTAAAGATCTATATCGCCATCTTTGCTCTGTCGCCGTCAATCACGAGCCGCCTGAGTTCTCTGGCCAAGTTTAGCAGAATTTTCCGTGATTAACTTTGTAAATAACCAGGTGCCTCCTGAATTTGGATGCTGCACCTTTTCTAAGCTGACAAGGAGCTAACACCCTCAATCTGACGTTGCGCGAGATGGATCGCTCGCTCTTGTGTGCGCCTTTGTGCATGCATGTAGGTGTGCATGTATGAGTGTGTGTGTGTGTGTGTGTTTAAAGGAGAGTATTTTGATCTGTGCTGGCTGTTTATCTTGCTGAAACAGGAGTCTCCCGTCACTCCAGCCCCTTTCTGATCCTGACAGATGAGTTCAACCCCAGCCTGCAGCCTCCGAGGGGAAGAGAGGAGAGGAGAGAGAGAAAAGGAGAGGAGGAGGGGGGGAGGTAAGAGAAAGAAACAGATGGATATAGGAAACAGAAATAGGAGAGAAAGTGAGTGGAAGAAAGAAACACACATAGAGATGGAGAAAGAGAAGAAGACAGACAGAAAAGGGAGAGGACTGGAGGAGAAAAGAGCGGGCGCTTAGCTTCACCTGCCAGTCTGTGTTAGCGGGGATGAGCCAGAGTTCCCTGCTTCTGGAAGCTTAGTGTCAAAGGTGGGACTGCAGGGCTCTGTCTGACGTTTATGTGTGTGTGTGTGTGTGTGTGTGTGTGTGTGTGTGTGTGTACAGTGGCGTGGACGGGTAATGTGGCAGGCATCTCCTCAGACAACCAAAACACAGGACCCTGATCTCTGCCAGGCTAATTGGATGATACATCTGTGTCTAGTTTTTGACAATATTTCATTTTCTAAAACTACATTTGAAAATTATTTTCTGGGTCATGTTGTGTAGAAAAATAGGTAATAGTGGAGTAAGAATAGATCTAAAGTAAAAAATTGCTCCACTATTATTTGAAAGAAAACACAGCAAGATGGAGTTTAAATAAACCTGATCAGCTAAACCAACAGTGCTGCATTATGAAATACAACGTTCACATGATTAATAATTACATGAAAGCATCAGGGATAAGTTGTCACTTTTACATGTGCAGGAAAGGAAGAAAACTATTGCTGTAACATATCTTAGATATATTCAGGCATTCACCACATTCCAGCATTTGAACATGCCAGATAAGCACCATATTTGGTCAACAATGATGTAACTGGGGAAATGTTTGAAAAGTAGTGCAGCTTACTAAAGTTTTAAAGTCTCTTCAAATGCCTCTCACATCCAAACACACTATGTTTGTCACATTGGTTACAAGGGAAAACAATAATTGATTATCGTGGATTTTAAATGTTAAATCCACGATTGTAGAAAAAAATCCTCATCCATTCAATGACATATTTTTTGGGCCACTTTCTAAAAAAGCTGCAAACACGAATATACCTTTTAAGTTGATATGGGGGAGTTTTTAGCATGCAACTGTCCATATTTATGTCCAGCAGATAAAGATTCTTAGCATTAATGTGGAGTTGTGCAGCTGACCACCTGATGAATGTAAGTCAAACATTCACTCTCCTTGTAGCTCTGTTTTGGTCTCCTCCAACTACTGGGGGACGTATGTGACTCTTTAGCAGCTTAATGCTCCATTATGTGAAAATGAAGTAAAAAAAATAAAATGTTGCTATTTATATAAAATTATAAAATATGTTATATTATTATAAAATATAAGTTATTTCCATATTTATGGTATTTTTAAAAAAGAGTACTGTGATGTTAAAGCATAAACTTTAAACCCCCAATTGTCTGAAAAAGTTCCATGAGACCAAAATTTGTCCGACAGCTTATTATCCTGAAAACAAACAGAAACCCACTCTCTGTAGTTAGAAATATTCATGGTCTGTTATCAGCTGGCCCGGCCTGCTAATGTTTCACACCATCATTGTCAAGGTTGCTAATTTGGGGACATCTGCTTACCTGTAATTTGTGACCATGCACCAATCTTCCTGCTTTTTCAGCTCATTGCTCTGAGTGCACGATAATAACCAAAGTCTGCCCAGGTAAGTATTTCATCATCTGAATGGCCTCTTCTGTGCTGGTTAGACACTAAGAGGAAACAGTTCGTTCAGAGAGACTATAGTTTGAAAGCATAGAAAAATAGAAAAGTGAGCCCTTGCCATTGTTAATATAGAAATTTTAATGATGAAGATTTTTCTGCCCAAACGTAGAAGCAGAAAACCCGATAAAACATTTAATCTAATTTTACCTTGACACCCGTGTCCTTCACCTTCCTTCTATCCGCTTTCAACTTCCCCCTAAATCTAAGTGTGAGTCAACTAGTGGGTTGTAACCAGAAAGTGGTTCACCTTGCACTCAACAACAATGGACCCAGAAAAATCCAGCCGTCCTTCAGTGCAGGTAAGCAGCTTTACCCTGAATAAAGAGCCTATTAGGCTCCAGCAAGGAAATATTTTCTATTGCTTGTGATGATTTGCCTTTAATTAGCGTCTTTTCACTTTCGGCTGGAGAAAGCCCTATTATTGTTGCCTTATTATTTTGCCTATTATCCACCACTCTCACCTCATACGCATGCATTCAGTTAGCCCAGAAAGACCCAATGAATCACCGTTGGAGTAAGAAAAATCAAATTCACACCTCTGAGACCCCGGTGTGTCCGTTCCTGCCTACAATGTGCAGGCTGTTAGCTCTATAAAACCTCACACCCCCTCCAACTTTTACCTCTTTCCTCATGATTTTTTTTTATCAGCTGCTGTTTGTGCCTGTCTGTTTTGTCATTGCTTTATATGCTATAGTCTGATATCTGTTGTCACACTTATTTTACCACTTGTGGTGTAGAGACTTGATCTTGGCATCACTCTTGTGCTAGCTGCTGTTCCGTTAGCTCGATGCAAATCGAGGATTGATCCATTGAGGATTTCTGTGTTATATAGAAGTACTCAGTGCTTCCTATTGGAATATGAAGCCATTGTGATTTTACCAAAGGTTAAACAATGGTTTGTAAGCTTTCAAAAAACAATGTCATCATAACCTCTTGAATCTTCCTTAGGACTGGCGTTCAAAATTAGCAAACTTTGACGCATTATCTGCTCCACTGACCAATAGCCAGAGCTCCTGATAGTGATCGCTGTGTTCGTTTATTTAAACTTCCTGAACAAATGGCTGAAATGCATCTCATGGAAAACCTGTGGACACATATTGTCCCATTAGTGACAAACCTGGCAAATTAGCTTTTATCCTCCTTGAAAACTTTCTTTGTGGAATAAAATGTTGTCTGAGGAACTCAGTCTTGTAATTCATCAACTATTGGACTCATGATGGTTTAGCCTCTGGGAGCGAGGGCTGATATTTCAGATAACGGATATCCAGGCCATGACTTTCTCTACTGCGTGTTTATTTAGTAATTTTCTCTTTTCTTCCTATCATTTACAACTGTAGGGAAACAGTTGCTGGTTCTCAATTCAATAACAACACATAAACTGTGTGATATGTATTTCATAGAATCTTCACTAACAAACTGAAAGTATAAAGAGTATTTACTCAGACTTGTGAACAGTAGCAGATTATTCATGTTGTCACCTCTACATGTTTTGTATTTGTTTTTGCCAAAAAAGTGGCTCTCCTTTTGCTCCTCACCCCATTACACTCCTCCCTTACCTTCCTCATAGCCCCCAGACCTCTTACTGAATCCCACCCGCACCTCCTCAACCCTCACCTGCCCCACTAACTGACGTCTTGCCCCTCTGACAACCCTCCACCACCTCTCCAAATCATTTCATACCTCTGCCGGGTTCCCGCCCACGCGGGCCTCTTCCTCACTCGCTTCCCTCCGCCAAGTCACAGGGGCCCCCGCCGATGCCCGAGGCTCCGCGGCGCTCTATCTCCCTCGCGCACTCACACACCCCGGCCGTCACCACCTCTGCAGCGCCGGGCCATCTGTAGAGTCTCGACATGCTGGTGCGGTGAGCCAAGTCACCTTGCTGTTACACAACTACTTTTACAACCTTTCACAGGGGCTACACATGCACACCTTCAATTAGCTACACAGTCTGCAACAATGTGTGCCTTTGTGTGTGTATTGGTGTGGAGGCAGGAGGCTTTTTGCTACATGTGTGTAGGTGTGAAAGTGTGTGTGTCTGAAGGGGATATTGTGGCAGGAGAGCGCAAACACAGGGGGCCAATGTGATTTCAGGCCGTCTATTGAACTGGTGTAATTGGGAGCACGACCGGCAGCGTCGCAACTGCAAGGCTATATGTCAGACCAACTGCTTTTAGTGCCATCTCTCCTTCCTTTTCTCTCTCCTTCACACACACATGCACTCTTTCATCTCTTACCATCTCTTTACATTGCCCGTTCTCACCTCCAACCCCTGCATCCACGTGCCTCTCCTGAATGGGATGGAAGTTCATTCTTTTCACAGCCGAACATCCTCGCCTTGACTCAGCCGAGGGGCCTTAAAGAATGTACCGTATGCGCAAGGGTCGGACCTCTCACCCCGATCCGACCTGACCCCGAACGAGGAAAAACAGCAGGTCTTTGTGATGGCTTGTAAACAGGATTTGAAGTTTCTCCCACTCGGCGACGCAGAGAGACCTCGACTTCGACCCCTTGTTGTATGTGGCATCGCAAAATGGGAGCCGTAAATGCAGAATAGTTTTTATTGAAAAGGACGCCGCGGAGAAAAATGTTGATCGGCAAATAGGCCAAATTGTCTGAAAACACCCCTCCTACAAGGTGTTTGTTCGCATTCTCACATTCTGTTATTTTATTAGAGTGCTCGCTTTCTTGAAAAGCGCAGATAATGCTGCTGGCCTGTAAAAATTAGACCTTTCGGAGAGGTAGCTCAGTGATGCTTACCACCTAATCCACTTAGATACCTTGCCCTCGAATCTTTCTCCATTTTTCTCTTCTTTCTTTCTTGTTTACCTTAAATGCCTCTCTTTCTAACTCAAATCTGCCTCGGTTTTTATGTTTTTTTCCCTATTTCTTCTCCCTTTCTGTCTCTCTTTCTCTCAGATCTGTGACAGATAGAAAGAGGGCTACAGGGTCACGGAGCGGAGGCTGTTCAAAATCTCACCACACTTTTAATGACTTTTAATGAGATTCATAAAACATGCAGAAACTTGCAGAAAAAGGGAGAGAGGGAGAAAGAAACAGAGGGAGGGACTGAGAGCGAGAGACGGAGAGAAAGCAGCACCGCCCGCCACCAAGCTGACAGCGAGCAGGCTTGACATTTGGCCTCTCGTAATTAGGGAAGTGCCAGATTCCGTCCCACTAAATCTCAGCTCAAAATCATTATTCTCGACGGTGTTGACTCCGCGGTGTCCGACCCGCTTAAGCCCTCCTCTGTGCTTTTTTGTCCCCCCCCCCAACCCCCCTCCCCTCCTTTCTCCCCCGTAAATACCGCAGCCAAAATTACATTACAGTTTTGCGCTTGCCTCCCCCTTAATTGCTTGCCCTCCAAACACAATCTGCTTTGGCAATACATAAGATGGTATGTGAGTTAACAGCGACAGTGAGTTGGCAGCGAGGCAGCTGAGCGGCGGTCTGTGAAAAAAGGGAGCACTAAGACGAGGAGATAAAGTGTGGAGGAGAGCTGGAGAGGAGCTGATCACACACAGACAAGCTGGGGAGCAGCAGACAGATGCCATGAGAGCACGGCTGTCATCCGCACAGCCAGGATGGAGGGAGGAGAGGCCGGGATGGAGGGAGACGGAGGGAAAGAGAGGCACAGGGAGTGGGAGAAGGGAAGGGAAGGGAAGGAGAGAAGGGAGGTTGAAAGCAGCAGAGGACGGAGGAGTAATGGGAAAAGGGAAATGTAATGAGGAAAGCGAAAGGGAGAAGATCAGGTGTGGGTTGAAAGTGTGATGAAGGAAAGGAGAGAAAGGAACGGACAAAAAGGAGAAGAAACTTTTGGAATTTCTAAATAAGGGGAAAGTACAGGAAAGTAAATTTGGCTGAGGAAGTGTGTCGGATGAAATGTGTCATTTCTCTTCATGTTCGTCTCGTTCTCGAAGAGAAGCACACTCTTCAAAGAACTCTGATTAAATGACACTTTATATCAAGTGGACGGGCACGCATTGTGACATTCTGTGTAAACTTTGTGTTTGTACTATAAGTACACTGACATTAAATTAAAAAAATTACTGTCTGGCTTAAAAAAGTAGATTAAATGATGCTGGTGCACAAATCTGTAAAATGCAAGGAGATAAATGATCCATCTCCTACAAACGTTGGGAGAATTCATGTTTTTTTGTTAAATTATAGACTTGATTTATAGTTTTGCTTTGAGCCTTTTATATATTGGTCAAAGTATTAATTACTGTTTACAGATTACAACACTAAAGTAAATATATTTCTTTACATTACAAGTTTTTTCTCTGGTATCTTCAGATTTCATGCCTGCGCTCCCTCTCTCTCTCTGTATTGTATATTGACTTGTAGTGATAATAAAATGATGTATTGATGAAAGCAAATACAAACTCTGCATAGAGGAAAAACTAAATGATTTAACAATTATTTAACACAATTAATCAAATCATCTGTACATCTCATTATGGTCTCACGCAGCAAAATGTTTTATCACCTGTGTGAATGTTATATTATTTTATAGATTAAATCAATCAATTTAAATCAAATCAATTCAATCAGCAGCTAAGAAAAGCAATACATTTTAATAATCTTCATCTCGAGGCATTAATTTACATAAATAAACATGCTAACTGTACATAAGTTTGCTCTTTCACCTCCTGATAACCACTGTGTTAACGAGGAGATCATAATTAAATCTTAATTAGATGCAGTACAGTTAGAGCGCAGCTGCTATGGTGAAGAATCTGCGCAGCTCCTGTACATTTATTCTACTTCTCCAATAAGGACTTTTCCTTTGGTAGAAAACAGTTAGGACTTAAATTATAAGATGATACAGAAAGTTTCCTATTGTAGAAAAGCACAGGGGTTTGAGCAACAGACAATATCCCTTTAATACAGTCTGTCTTTTATAACATATTTCCTTCATCTGAACTGTAACTTTCCTAAAATTGTCATAAAACATAAACTGCAGCTATTACTGACTGAACCAGGTCTTTGAAAAGAGATTTTAATCTCAATGAGGCTTTTACCTGGTTCAATAATAAATTCAAGAATAAAAATCTAATCTGAACTGATGCATTCATTTAATAAACTAAAACATATTCATACCTTACATCTTTAAGATACACTTTTATTGTGCCATTCCCACTTTATATGTATTATTTTGCGGTAACAATAATAGTTTTCTAATTATTTTAATGGCTTTCTGTGAGTTGATACAAATATAACTGATTGTGTTAAACCCAATAAAAAATATAATTGCTGGAAACTGGGTGATACTAACAAATATTGCACTGTTATAACATCATATTGTGCTGAAACTTGGAGTTTACTCCCCTGTACATAAACCTTTATTTTGAAAAGTTAAATACTAAGTGCTGGGGAGTAATAAGCAACATAATTAAATTCCAAAATGCATGTCAAGTTTCAGTTCTGGACATAAATATTTTTTATTAAATTATATTGCTGTGCAGAAATGCCTTCTGTTGGCATATTTCTGGACAACAGATCAGCAAAGCCTTTGGGATTTTTAAGCTTTACTGCCTAGTTTAAAATGTAATAAACTATATTTCTTGACTATTAAAAGTAGTTAACAGGGTAACTTACATTACATTTTACACTGTTTATTGTGCAAGCATTTCATTCACTACTCTCTTTCAGCATCTCTTAAATCCAGAGGATTTTTTAAAAGTACTATGATTTGTTTTAAGCCTTTGCAGTCAATCATTTGTGCAAAAAATATGAAAAATAAAAAATCACACATACAAAACCACAAGCTAATACCCCCCAGCATGCACCATCATCTCATCACACAAAAAGCTCCTTTTTTCCCCACTTTCTGAGAAGTTTACACAAAGTTCCCTTCTTACACTCGGAGGCTTGTGTCTTGCAGAGAGAGCCCATCACAAAGCGTCAGCTAATCTGGGAGATGGCAAAGAGGGGACATGGGTTTGACAGGGGCTCGCTTACTTCATAAGCCTGCCATTAACACTAATCCTTATGGGTGACGAGCTGAGGAGGGGCAGCGGCGAGCAGGGGGAGGGAGGGACAAGACAGCCAGTAAATATCAATAACAAATAGGGGATGTGGTGGTATTAGCTCCCTCCGCCCAGTTCCACCACACCCTCATCCCAGCCCAGTTTGGCCCCCATGTCTGTCCTTTATCTTGCAGGGATTGGGCTGAAGTTAATCTCTCCAGCCGTTATGACAGTCAATTAGCAGAGAAGAATATCGCCGGACTCGAGATGCTTGAAAGTGAATGTAAAGGGGGTTCATGGGGTGCGTTTCTGTGTGTGTGTGTGTGTGTGTGTGTGTGT
>CAFUXE010000270.1:1013230-1036475 GCA_903364295.1 Serranus cabrilla | reverse complement strand
TGTGTCTGTGGAGAGATGTTCCACAATGACAACTATCTCTCTGTCCGCCCCCCTGGAGAGCAGATGGGATATGAGCCTGCCAATGAGACAAGAAGAAAGAGTGGTGTGTGTGTATGTGTGCAAGTGTGTGTGTCAGTCATGCATATGCACGCACACATGCATAAGGGGCGCTTGCGTATGTGTGTGTGTGTGTGTGTGTGCTGTTTTTCTGTGCATTCAGTGCAACAGTGTGTCAGTAGAGTTGCACAGTTGATGTGAGATGTGTTGATGAGTACAGAAACGGCTGCCTCGTTAGAATTTGACGCCTATAGACGTGACTCAGGGGAGAAAAAACACATGCATTATAGACCTCATAATTACATATTCCCAAATGTTTTAGTTTTGTTTGCTTTTCCCCCCAAAGATCTGTTTTTCAGGAATTCTATAAAAGTTGAGAAAGTTTGGGCAGTTGGTCAACTCTGAAGACACCAAACCCCCAATGTTAAAACACTGTATTTAAAACACCATTAAGTGCTTTAATGTTTGAAGCACAGGTTCACTGATCTGACCTATCAAGTTGATTTATGATGATATTTCATGAAAGGAATGTCTCCATCCACTGGCAGGTAATTTAACTGAATGCAGCACTCCAAACTCTTCTTTAAAAACCGGCAAAAGTACGCCTTAATCCTTAGTCATGTTTCTGTGACATTTTGTACAAGAAAAAACTAACTCTCAAACTTGCCAAACTTGGCTGTGAATTTGAGATAGGTTGCAGTTTAGCTTTAGGGCTGCTGTGATTTTTTCTGTTCCCACACTTTTGAGGTAATATTACGATCAATAGCAGCAGAACGAATGATCTAACAGCAACAGATGGGTGGTTCTGGTGCCTGTGTTCTCTTTATTTAGGAGGTAAGTTTGCCAACAGGGCCAATGCTTCAAAACTTGGCGTAGACTTTTCAATCAAACCTTTTCTTTTCCTACTTTCTTTTTTAGATACATATGTATCATTCCTGTTATAAAATGTGCTGTATAGTGATACAGATACGAAAGAAAGAGACAACTGCAAGGAGCTGAAACTTTCATTTTTTCATTATCCTTTAATGCTGATTATTTTCTTCACAAATGTGATACCTGTAAATGTTTTACAGTCCAAATCAAAAGCTATTCAATTCATCAGAAAGGACCATAGAAATCAACAAATTCTCATGTCTGGATAGAATATCCAAGAGACTGATTTCTGAGATTTTTTTTCATTTTGTCTGTGTTAATGCATAGAGCATTAATACCACAAATATCATATAATCTGTTATATCAGTCTTTGAATCCAGAGTCCTGGCTTCAAAACTGTAGGTCTGATTTGCCACCATATTGACCCATTTTCTCATGTTTGCCCTACGGGGCAAATACATGCAACTTTCCTATTGTTGCTGTATTATAGTGACCCGCATCATCTGATACAATGCACCAAAATTAATGTTCATCCAGACTTGGGAAAAAATCCCCCATTTAGTATACAGAAAAAAAGGGTTTAAAGGGTTAAAAGTCTGAAAATAAATTAATATCTGGCTTCAAATCACCGATAGTAGGAATTAATATTAATAAAAACATTTATGGCCGTTGTTTCACACGGACATTTTTATCCTCTAATGACATCACAGAGACGTTCTTTTAATGAAACCAGGGAAAAGAGATCCCAAAAAGTCAGGACTCTGTGAAAAACAAATAAAAACAGAAAGCATCAAATTCAGAATTACTATATATATTTACAAAGAAAAGGTTTCCCACTTCCCACATTAGATTTCTTGTCTTTGTGCTGTATTCCTGACTGTAAGGATTTTCAAGTCATTGCATTCTGTTTTTACTACATTTTTCACATTAACTGACAACTAACATTTATCTGATAAACAGAACTAATTAGATTGAACCTAAAAGCAGCGTTACATACTGCTGCATGTTATTTACTTTTGCCGAATAAAAATTGAGGCTCACTGGGTAGAGCAGCAGTATTAACATTGACATCTATCAACTTCAATCTCTCATCTAATCCGAAAAAACAACTATTTCTGGGAAAAGAGCTGAAAGCGTCAATGTGAGCTTGTTTACCTTTTAGGATGCTGGTGAGACAAACAGTCGGCGGTGGAGCCCGGCTCTGTCCCGGCCCCCAGGGAGAGGTTAGGGCAGCCACCCAGGTGCCCTGAACCAGAATGAGAGGCTAAACTGGGCCGCAGGATGCCCCCAGTCCCTTGAATGCCTCTCCCAGGGCAGGGGGGATCCGGAGGCCAGTCTAGCACGGTCCAAAACTGGGCCCGAGTCAGCCCAGGGGACCAGGACAATAGCCAAGAATGTGCTCATATGGTAATGCAATCAACATCAAATCTAACTCGAACAGATTCTGTTCTTTTCTCCGTTTATTTATGGGTTTTTAAGTTATGAATGCGTACATACTCTCATGCCCATAAACCCCGCTGAACTGTGCGTAAACATCGCCGTATACACACATATAAGCAGGCTTCTCCACACACACACACACACGCACAGAGGAAAAACACACAGGAGCAGCAGCAGTAGCAGCTGCACAAGTCTTTGGGTGAGTGCACATCTGTTAGACTGGCTTAGTACAGTGAAACTGGCTGTTGACAGCAAATGTTTTCACTAAAGCCCACATTGTGAGTTATTGTATATGGAGGCTGCTGTGCAGGGAAAAGGACAAATTCATTTATGCTCTTTCTTTCTCTGTCGCCGTCACTCTCCGTCTCTCATGCAAACTCTTTCAGCCTCCCTCTGGTTTTCCTTTTATCTGCTCCCCGTTTGAGGCGCACCGGTCAGCAAGTTAAATCAATTATACCTCTAACGGCTGAAATATTTGTGGCCATTTGAAATAAATGCTTTGCCCAGGTATCTCTTTAAAACCCCCCATTTCCAGAGGGGAGACGGCAGGTCGAGGCCACATAACTCCCGACAATCTATCATCTGCCACCTCGGCGCCGGCTGTAATAGCCTCTCTTCCTTCTAATATTAGAGTGAATGGTCGCAATGATAGAAAGGCATGTTTTTATGTACCTAAGATGTGGATTGTTGTGATTGTATGATTGATTTGAAAACCAGTGTTCTTTCCTGTGAGTCAGACTATTTGTGTGTAGGCAGCAAATGAAAAATACCAGCATGTAGTGATTGGAACAAAATGATCTGACCCTCAACCCTCCAATCTTTTTAAGCGTGTCTCCATTCAGAGGTGGCTTTCAATGCGTTGACATTCAACGGTATTATTACTCACGTGCTGGTTTTCGTGTGTGTGTGTGTGTGTGTGCGAGAGGGGCCGAGGGATACGCGGGTGTGGTTGTCGACTGGTAGGTGTGGAAGTTTTACGCATGTTTGCACGTCCTAATCACCTGTAGGCTGCTGGTTGCAGGGTGTTTGTGTTGAGGGCAGCGAACAGGCCTTTAGAGCGAGGTTGAGTGAGCAGCAGAGACACACACACACACATACGCGCACACACACCCACGTAGCAGCCAAGTCCAAGCCAGAGCCGAGCCAAGACTCTGTGTTTAGAACAAGAAAAACACTTTGTTTACGCTTTAGGGCCCTTCACTGCTCAACCAGCGAAAGAGGGAAATCAACTCATCCCTGGTTCCCTAGCCACCGCCGCGTCGTCAACAGATGAAGTCAGCATCTCACACCCAACAGATGGGGCGCAGGGAACAGCAGCCTACTTTACCAAATGGACTTTTCTTTTCCCTGTTTCCCAATCTACTAATCAATGCTCGTCGTCTGCGCGATGGCACCCGGAGCTGCAGGCGGAAGGTTAGGAAAGTTGCTGGTTGAAGCGTAAGCATGAAGTGTGTGTTGGTGCAATTCTGAACCGGGTGAAAGAATAAATAAAAATATATCATTTATTGTTCAAAAGGAAATGTCTTTTCTTGGAAATAATCCTGCAGGGCTCAGTTGAAGTGCATCTGTGGCAGGGGATGTTTTAATATCAGATGCTGCTTATTTGAAATTGTCTTGCTTTGGTGAGATCAGAGCATCCAGATGATAAGGACACGCCCACCTAAACGCCCTCAATCAGATGAACAAACAACTCTGGCTCCAGAGGAAAAAAAACACACACACACAATCTATTTATTTATTTTTTATCATTTATCCTTTAAGTCGTCTGGTTTTTTGTCCGTATAATTCCTTTATTCTTCACACCCAAATCAAGTGCCTCTGTGCGCAGCAGATAAATAGGAATTCCAAACTCCAATGGTTCATTTGTCATGGTGTGAATTCCAAGAGTGGAATCTAGAAATAGCTCGAGTGTTCAAGCGCGGTTGTTGCCTGGGGCTCGGTGGCATGTAGGAGGCTTTGGTGATATTTGCTTTTTGCATATTTTCTACTAGGGGGCTTTTTTGGAAGGGAGATATGCACTTTTCCCATTGCAAACATTGCAAAAAAAAAAAAAAAAACACACACAGAAAAGATTTTTTTGTGTGTGTTCTGAGCTGCACGTTGTAGGAGGCTTTGCCCATTATTTTGGTATGACATTACAGTTTTAATTGAATTGAATGCAATTTATTCTTAAGAAAACTTTTAATTAAGTGCCATATGGGCAGATTGTGGAGTAGTGGCCTCCATGATATTCCCTTGGGGACATTTGCTGCATAATTAAGAATATGAACTGTAATGACATAGTGAGATTTAATGGAAACTTGCAGTCTAAATAGGCGACGTTAGAAAGCCATTATTATCCAGCTAGAGAGGGCTTAGAAAGGTTCTCGAGGGACGGCGAGCTCCCCAGAGTGGAACCCTGGGAATAGAAAAACCCTAGAGTACAAGAAGGGAAGTAAGGTAAGAAGGAAGGAAGTACGGCTCTTTCTCTGCAGTGCTCCTATTGATGGATAGTTCAACATTTTTGACAGTAGATATCACAGGCGGTGGTATCTATACATGGTCATTAGCTCAGGGTACAGTAAGGAAGCAGTCGCCTCAAAGCCTTCACCTCCGTCACATTAAATTAGAAGCAAATTTCTGCCTCATTTATGTGTATGAATTTAACTGTTAAATTTGACTGTTTGCAAAGTTTATGTTCATTGATCGTAAACAGCTAATGTGTTGACGGATTGTAGCTAGCTAAGAATGTACGCACCAACCGAGCTTTTGCTTAAGCTTGATTTCCAATCTCAAACTTTGGTCGTTTTCCTTTTGACCAATGTTCTTTCTTTTTGTGTTTGCAAAATTGTCTTCGCCTAAGCTTTTGCCCGCTTCAGCAAATTTGAATTGGTTCGACTTTTCTTTTACTTTATATGCAAAGACCTGGCATCTAAAATTTACCTCCTTTTCACTCCAAGCAGCCACCTCTGGGCCTGAAAAACCTGAGGCTTGATTTAAAACCAATTGGTGACACTTAAACTAAATCCAACATTATATAGTTCCCTTTGTACTTAATGTTGCGGTAGCGGCTACACAAACAATTTCAAATAAATGTGTAGATTTTAGAGTAAATATTTCCATCTGTGAACTTGAAACGCCTTGTAGCTGCGTCAGTCTCATCTGCACTTGTCCATTATCACATTTTTTCCTGGATGTAGCTAGCTAGCTACAGTAAGCTATGTAGGAAAACAATGTCCTTATTCTTTTAAACTATATCTCTCTTTCAACTATTTCTCAAACTGGGGAACACCATACCATACTATTTGAATCGTGCATAATTCTTGGGTCACAATATGCACGTCGGGACACTTTGCCTTCTACGTTTTGACTTGTAGCATTGAAATAATGATGATGATAAAGTGTTAAGGCCTGTCTGCAATCACTGCAGCTAGCTCGGGAGAACTTAGTTTAGTTAAATAATTTAAAACAGCATAGAAGCCATTATGGAATGACAGCAGTTAGCCCCTCAACACTCTCACGGGGATACGGAGAGGAGAGATAATGGAGAACCATCAAATAAACCGTGATATAAAGCTGGTTGATTTGCTTTAGGACTTCATTCTCGTCGCGGCAGGCACACCTTGTGTTTTTGTATCGGCTCGGGAACCACTTTCAAACCTGAATGAGGACGTATTACTGCCTATAGGAAGCTTCTTGTTCATAACTCTTGTTGACCATTTTATTCCCATTGGACACACAACTTCCAGAGCTACTTCAGTCAGAAGGAAAGTTGACTGTCCACAATAGTTCAAAGCTGAGTTCATCAGCGCTTTGTGGAGGTTCAATTGTTGCGGAGCACTAATAGCAGTTACAGCAGAATACAGCAGCACAAGGCTGCTGAAGTCAAGGTAAACTATTTGCTGTGAACAACGTTCCGCAAAACAGAAAATGTGTCTGTTGTTAGCGCTCAGTGAGCAAACAAATCAAAGAAAGGGAACAATGAGTAAAGCAAAGATGTAAAAAGCACCAAAGAATGTGGAACTGAGAGAAAAGAAAGGGGGAAAACAAAGATTGAGAAGAGAGAAAGTGAAAGAGAGGGTGTTGAGAGAGACAAGGAGAGGGTAAATATGGAGGCCAGATAACAAGAAAACAAAGGCAAAGAGAGGAAAATCAAAAAAGTGTGTGTGTGTATGTTTGTGTGTGAAAAGGAGAGAGAAATAAAAGGAAGGAAAGACACAGTTAGCCGCCCGCAGAACAGAACAAACTCATTTACAGAGCAGTGCCAGACTTGAAAACAATTATCTGCCATCTCCTTTGCCTCTGTAGAAGAGTAGCCCGTTTTGTGGGGCTCTTTGTTTTTCTCAAGGACATATTCATTATTTCAGATGAGACCCATTTGAGTCTAAATAAAGACTTTCTCTCCTCTCTGTCAGATTCACTGGTGCTGTGATGTTGCATCTGAGGGGATGTGAAAACACGTTTGAAAAGGAGTCTGATGAAAGCACTTCTATGCCACTAATGCATGTTCATTAAGTTCAAATTCTCTTTTATTTCCACCTCCCTTTTCACATTTGAGTCCGGGTGCTAATATTTGTGTTTTTGTGTTTTTCTGTGTTCGCACGGTGCACAAGTTCTCTCGAAAAACGGAACGTTGGAGCAATCGGTGACATCTTTTTCTTTTTCGCTCGCCGCCCACGACAATGGTCTTCTGTCCAAACGGGGCCCTTTTGAAAGCAGGCCGCATCTTCTCCTGCGCATGCATGGAAGAGGAAGAGGCTGGCACTAATCACATCCAGACAAAAGACACCTCTGACAAACAGTAAACAAGGAGCCAGAAGACTTTTATGACTCACTGGGAACACACACACACATTTGCACAAAGTGTTATCCCTCTCCGGATGAGAGGATTTTGACATTGCAAGAAATAATTTGTGTTTGTAGCCTCCTCGTTTCCTCTTTTAGGTCACGACGCCGAACTCAGATGGAATCACGCTGACATGGAGGACACCGGGGAAAAATAACCAAGCGGGGGGTTTTGGGTCCCGTCGTACCTGCTCTAGAGGTTGTCTCGTCTCTGCTAAAAGACCTCTGTGTGTGGAAATGAAAGAGGAGGGGTACGGAGACAAACAAACACACACAACACACATGCAAACACACTTCAAATGGCCTTCGAGAGTGCTGCATTCCAAATTTAATTGGAAGCGAAAAAATCCAGCATACAGCACCCTCCAAAGTAAACTTCTCACAGTGGCGAGCCAGCCAATCACGCGGGGAGGCCAGGTCTCAGGGGCCCCGCCCTCCAGAAATAGGCACAGATAACCTATTGTTGGAGCTCAAACAGTGGTCACACACACGGATGACCTCACACACAAAAACACATATTCAGAGCTGTGGAACCAGCTGCAAACATGTTTTGGATGTGATTGAGCAGCAGGTACAGTGAGTGTTTTCAGCTATTTAATCCCACAAATTGTGCACGCACTGAGAAACTAATGGATCGGGGTAAAAAGCAGCGCAGAGAGAGACATAAAGAAAGAGGGCGCTCAGGCTGGAAGAGGGTAAAAATAAAGGTATCACTGATGACGACTTTAACAAATGTAACATAAGATTTACAAAGATGAATTTTCTCCCCTTCCACACACTTTTAGGAGGTGAGAGATATTAAGGGGTGATTTTAATTCACACGTATTAACGTGACGTTTGCACTATAGTGTCGAAATGATGTGGGAAATCTGCCGGCTTTGATCTAGTGTGTCAAGATGACGACAGAAAAATTAAAAAGAGAAGAAAGGTATTTTATTTTCAGCTGGAATTGTATTAAATCTATGTACAGAATTATCCAAATGTTAATAATCAGTTTGACATTTCTTCTGCGCCTAAAACACAAAATCAACTCATGCTGCTGTTTCACTCATTCTCCCATATTTCCCATAATTTAGGGCATTTGTTTTTGTTCCGACACTGATTTTTTTTTTATGCACGATTTAAACTCTCACGCTCTGAAATAAATAAATGTGTCTGAATCCAATCTGGATTAAAACATTATAATTGTGAGCATTTATCCCCGAAAATCCACAGCTGAATTTTTAAGAGGATGTGAGCACTAGTTTTATTTAACGCAAACACACACAGGGGGGACATCTGTGCTGAACGCTGACCAAATCCGCGGCGACTTTACTCACAATACAATTTTGTTGGAAGTGTTAGAATTTGTTTCAAGTTGATGGCACAGCCTCCATTTTGAGTTGACTTTGATATCATTCTGCAAACAGTGAAATGTCTGGATAAGTGTTGCGTTTAGGCCAGCCATCTGTACCATCTCCAACTCCAGAGCAGTTACATGCAGAGCACCCTCGAATCAGAGGGGGAGAGCTGCGGCGGCGTTTTAAATGGTTCACTGCTGGCATCTACTGGAGAAACGGAAAAAAGCCAGGAGCTGGGACAGCTCAGCGGACCCTCGCTCTCTCTTTCTCTGCTCGTCTCTTCCAAGAAGATGATTAACTCCACAGATGAGGCATCACCTCCGATTCCAGCATCGTACATACCATGAATAACAGACATTATGTGGTTTGGCAATCAAAAAGCAAGACAGTATTTAATCATCAGCAATTTTGCCAAAACTGACAGATTTCCCGATGAGGACTGGTTTCAGCTACAAAGTCATAAAAAAACGAATCATGTAAAATGAATTAGTATGTATCTCTGCCACACATTTCGTCTTCTGCTATGTCTAATGTACATTCAATTTGGGATATTTTTCTCACATTGAATTCTGCACAATTCATATTTTAACACTTCAAAAATGTCTTTCTTTATATCTTTATCTATCTGAATCTGTATATGACCAACGCAGATTTAATAAGGGGAAGGAAGTAAGGAAAATGTGTTTTTAACTGTACATTTAGTGAAGTAGAAAAGATTTTTTTTAAACTTAAAGTTTTAAAATATAGTTCTAATTGCAGGTTAGGATTAAATATAAACTACTCTATGCTTAAAAGTTCTGAAATCTTGCATCGGCCACTTATTAATTAAAGAATTCTTTAAATATTATGTCATATTTCTCTGAGCATCTCAATACATCTGTGTTCATTATCATTTGCGAGGACGCAGATGATGATGGAATGCTGGATAGACATTCAACAACATGTGAAAAATGAAAATTGAAAAATAAATTAAACTTTAGATTGCAAGATTTGCAAGAAAAAAAAAAACATAATTGTATCTGCCCATGAAATGAATGAAATGTTTTCAGTGGTGCAGAATAGTCCAAATATGTATGTTATGTATGTAATAACTCATAATCTACAAGATTTCTCTTGGGGAAATAATACAAATAACGTAAATAACTGCACACAGTGTACGTGTTTGGTGTGCTGAATGTATTTGTGTGCATTGGGTATGGGCACATGGGACTTTATGTTTATTTAGCGCAGCATCAGTGGCTGCTATAAATGCTTTTCTCTCTCAAAGTCTGTCTTGCATGACAGCAGGAGTTAAAAGTGCAGTAACATGAAGACTGTCAGAAATTACATGTTTTAAGTGTCATATCAGATGAATCATTTTCACTGTGCAGCTGCAAAAAAAGTTTGCTGAGGAATTTGTTTATTTAAGTGTCACAAAGTTAGGTTAAATTGGAAAATGAAAGATAATGAGTGTCTTAAATTGTGTTTTGTTTCTCTGTATTTATTAGGTGTGTGTCCACGCTTCCCTCCTGACAGAGGCGAGACGAGGAGCGATCCGAACGCAGCGATGGAAAAAGATCTCCTGTGTGAAGGAATGTGATTACTGTTTTTTTCTTTCTTTTTGCCGAGCACAATTCTCATCTAATTCTTGTAATTGTTGCCTCATAATGTGACGCATTCATATCAGCGAATGCATTCAGCTCCCAGTCTGTTTAGGACGCTGCGGATTGAGTTAGAGTTCATCCATTACAATAAAGAACAAAGCGCTCCCCTATCTGTTTCAGACATTTCTCTCTCTTTATGATGCTGAGTATGGCTCTGAGGTTGTCAGAGAATTCAGGCAAACAATGTATCGCTTTGAGATATATCAAGAGCTCCACAATAAGATCCTGTGTTGTTGATAATTTTGAAAGAGAGGGAGAGGGAGAAGAGGAGGGAGAAGAGAGGGGGGGGTAGACTGAGACAGAGACAAACTCCAGACAAAAGGGATTGTCTTGATTATTTGTCCGTCAGCATGTCAGGAGCATATAATGAACAACGATGGCTCGGAGGATAACGGTGATTGAGATTAGGCCCCGCTGAGAAAGAGAAAGGAAAAGAGAAAGAGGGGGCGAAAAGAGAGGAGAGAGGGAAGGAGAGTGAAGAGTGGAGAATAGGGATGTGACTAGACTAGAAGAGAGCTCTGTGATAACTGCCAGCCAACAGCCTGTTTGATCCAGAGGGATGGCAGAGGGATGTAAGGCGTTTGAAGCTGACAATCCCTTTGTGATGATAACACATGTTTTTCAGTGTGCGCGCTGATCCTCCCTCTCCTATTGTATTATGGGCAGCAGACGGCAGCTACCTTTAGGCCCAGCGTGGTTATGAGCAGCTGTCGGCATTGTGGGAAGTGCTGCTAATCTGCTTCAGTATCTTTAGCCCCTCGTTTAGCTCTTTGATCCTCTCCCATTATGCCTCCCTTCCCATCACAACCAGTGAGTGAGCTTGGCAAAGCTGTGCAGGAATGCTTGGTAGATAGCAGAAAAAGACAGCGAGAGAGAGAAAAACACAATGCTCCCATCAGAGGCTCGTCTATTAACAGATGTTTCTTACTGTTCTTCCATGTGTGTGTCTCTCCGAGCTTTTACACCTGTCACGGCTAGTCAGACACAGAGACGGGACAAGATAGAAATCTGCCAAACCAGTCATATGCTGTCTATAACTTTATTCTGCCTGTCGGTGCACAGTCAGAGGTCATAGTTCATTGTCATGGACATGTCTATGACTTTTTATAATACATATGCCGACAGTCTGTATGATATCCTCTGAAATATGACAATTCTATTTAATGTTGTAAAACAGCCACACGATAGCTATATTTCAACATGTGACTGTCACTGTTTTAACACGTTGTTAATGTTGGGAAATTAGCTACTTTGTTAGGTTTAGGCACCAAAAGTACTTGTTTAAGTCGAGAGGAAAATAACAATGTTTAGATTAAAGTAACTACTTCTGTATGTAACTGTTGAGAAAATGTAGATATATAGGGATATTTCCATCAACTGGTTTATAACGAATAAACTGCAAGTGTATTTTTGTCAGAAGATGGCAGTGTAATGTATAGCTGTAGGCTAACTGTCAGTAAACAGTGGAAGAAGTAGCATGAGAGAGAAAAAAACAACAACAAAAAAAGGTTGCTAATCAGACAACTTTCGCCACCCACGAGAGAAAATGGAGAGAAGTCAATTGGATTCAACTGTGCAATGTATAACTGTTTTTCGGTGCCAGTCATGTGAGTTAAATGTTTCACTACGTCAAAACCTAGCGCCCAGCTATTTTTCAATAAGACAACAGACAACAACCACCTCATGCAAGCGTCAAAACGTTCTTTTCTAATGCGAAGCTTCAAAATGCGTATAGAAATTAATCGATGGAAACACGACCACTGACTTATGTAAGTACAGAAATGTATTTCCAGGTTAAAATAAAAAAACAACAACAACAGGACACGAATATGAGTCTCTTGAGTCTTATTCTTGTTACAGATCATGGATGTAAAGGAGAACTGTATATTATATTATAGATCTAACATCCATCCATGTATCTGTATTACCCTGTTTGCTCAGGGGGGAATAAAGCAGGTGCACCAGAGACTTATGCTGGTAGAGGCAGCTAACGCTCTGCTAACTGCTTACTATGGGGAAAAATCATTTAAAATATGGCTTTTCTTTCCCTAATGTTATCCAACAAATTCTGATCTTTCACAATACAAGCATCCTGGATGTTTTAGTTCCACGGTTTAGCCACTTTATCAAACTGGCTTCAAAGCCCAACGGCTTTCCATGGAAGCTTGGTTTTTATACTGTTTCTCCTCATTCCTGCCGCCATAATTACTACAGCTACGAGAGGTCACTGTCTAACAACACAGGTCAGTACGGGTCATTATAAGCGGCTCCTCCTGGCTCACAATTACGTGGTTTGTCTACAAATGACAGTGCATTACTTTTTGTATGCGAACAGTGAATAAGAACAGCCTGCATAGTTAGGAGCGAGGTTTAGATTCCCTCATGGCTCAGTGGTTTACGTCACCTCAGCTCATGGTTTAAATCCCAGTCACTGCCTTCCCTGCTTCTTCCCACAGTTCAAAGACATGGCAGGCAGGTGGATGACACTGAGCAGCTTATTTCGGTGCATCAATGGTGAGACGCGCAGTCACAGTAGGATGCCAAAGGTGTACAAGGCAAACAACGTGTTTCAGGCAATTTTAGAGTCAGCACGCCTGCTACACTGTTAAGGTATGGGAATTTGCAGTAGTGATTTATAACATGGGTGGGTCTATAGAGGCCACATGACTTTTCAAAACACCTCTTTTCCTTTTTCTTTTTACGTTTTGCACAGGTTTCCAACAAGAGTCATCAGCCAAAATCATAGCCTGTATATAAAGATGGACAACACATATCCACTTCCTCCCACTACAAATAATAATGCCAAAACAGCCAGGATCCAGGCGCCGACATCAAGCAGTGGTGACTTCATTTGGAGCCAGACTCTGCGTGGTTGTGATCAGAGGGGAGCCGTTGTATCGTGGTCCCGCCAGACCTCATCGGGTGTCCACCACAGCTGACAATCATGACAAAACACGACCCTTTTAGAGCATTAAATAAGTAAAATAAATAACTTCATAGGGGGGGTATGGACTTTGAGCACATGATCCATTATCATGTTCAACAGTATGTCACAACTCACATTTTTAGCCACATCTGCAAAAATGCTGTGATCAAGAACAGATTATCAGTGATCATTTCCTGGCCCATGCAGCTGCAGACAGGTAACACAGTTCCCTGTCCTACATTGGATTAGATTTCACTCATCCCTATCACTGCCATGTAGTCAACAATAAATGGAAAAAACAATAAATGGGCAATAAAGTTTCAAACTTACTGACATATCTAGAGCTGTGGCAATGAAGGAACCTGTATGTTTCTGCGAATACATTTTCCTGGGACTCTTAGTTAGAAAAGGACCTATTTTCAACTCAAAGATACAGTATAAGCTACAGTTTTCTCACAATTAAATCAAGCCAAAAAGGTTCTCACAACTACACCGTTTTGAAGACGTTTCCAGCATCCTCCAAGATCGCTCTATCCTGCCAGAGCCATAAATATTCAGTCCAGCGCTTTCTTGTTACAAAACTTTTTTCTTTTTCTTTTTTTTAAATCTACATATGTCTTATACTGAATTCAATGATGCCTTTGTGAATAATATAGGTGCTCATATTTTGGGGGTCAAAACAGTGATGAGTGATGAAAGTACGGCACAAACTAAGGCAAAAAAATGTTAAAACAGAGACACCACAGCACTCCTGCACCGCATGATTATTAATTATTCACATTCTACGGAGCCTCTCCTTCCACTTAAGTGCAGTTAAGTTCACAGAGAGTCATCAAAATATCCAAAACAAGAAACGAAAGGTAAGAAAAAAAGGTTCCCGCCTCCCGCGGTGGTGAAATAGTAGACAAGGGATCCAAGCTAATAGGCTAATTATGACTAAGAAACAAATCAGGGATGAGACAAACGGCAGTCTTTTAACAGCTTCCACTGTCTGAGCAAAACAGTAAGTAGTAGCCTATAATGAGACGAGGTAGGTGTAGCGGAGGTGTGTCTGTGTGTGTGTGTATCATCCTGTGTGTCAGTTGAGGGTGCAAACAAGCCGCAGCGAGCGGAGCGGATACAAGCAGCACACAATTAACAGAAACATAAATATCTCGCCGTGCTTAAGCAAGCCATTAATCAGATATAAATAGAGCGAAGGAGCCCTTTGTGATTAACGAGGTGAGACTCGCTGCTAATTACTGTTTCCCTCTCCTCTGGTAATTAGGTTGGCGCGTTGAATGGCGATGAATGAGACTACCCTGACCCCCCCACCCCCACCCATACACACACACACACACACACACACACCACAATTGTTCTGTTTTGCGCTGTACTCCTCTGTTTGATTGTAGTAGGATACATGTGTTGTGGTTATTTTGAATGGAATGGCCATGGTGAGACACTAACATTCTTCTTCTTATCTGCATAAAATGTGCCAACAACAAGAGGTCACAGGTGGCCAAGGGCACCCTCGGGCCGCCTCACAGACACGGCCCTGCTCATACGACTGATCTCACAATGTTTTTGAAAGTAGAAAATAATTTGTGCATCTGCCCCGTGATTCGGATCTACTGGAGGTAAAAAGAAACATTGGGACCTTACTGCTCTGCTGTCCAACTTTGTTATTCAAGTATAACTTTTCCTAACTATCAGTGCAGTGATAAAACTCAAATCAAATATTCTGCACTGATTAGGAAAATATAAAACACATTTGCATAATTTGTAATATTTCAGAAATTATTGGAGGCAGAGCTGCTTGAATGTAATTTCATTATTAATTGATGTTTAGTGGTTTGGGAAACCACCAATCTACATTTTTAGGCCAGTGTTCATCTCAGAGCATAGCAGCTACCTGCAGTCCATTCATTGAGGCACCAGCAATTAATGCGTTTTTTTGGTCATTGGCTTTAGTTAAAGCTACTTTTACATTTCCTAATTAAAGTGTCTCAAATTCTCACATTTGATTGCATCTATGTTGTATATTAAACTTTACTACTTTGGTGGCTGGTAAGACTTTAAACAATTTGAATGTGTCTTTATTAGCCAAGTTATATATAAACCTATGTGTGATATTTGGCTGTATGAATCAGCCTGGCCTATAGCATGAGGATTCTTCTTTAGTTCTTTTCTTTTAAAATCCTATAACACATAGGAGACTATTCATTTTCAATGCATGACCTATTACATTAACATTTTGGACATGGTGCCCTTAAAGGAGCAGTGTGCTGGATTCAGTGGCATCCAGCAGTGATGTTACAGAATACCTCCCCACTCCCGTTCCAAGCATGTAGATACCTCCAGGTATGTAAAGCAGCCGCTGGTCACTAGACCGACAATATTGACCATCATGCAGTGCGGTTTGAGAGAAAGATGGCGGACAGGCGCAAACAGGACTATGACAGAAAATCGTATTTTAAAATAGATTATTCTTTTATTGTTTTGTGGACATGTTATTTGTTTAAAGTCCATTGTGAAGAAAGTGTTGCCACACTTTACATTCGCCATGGCCGAGACGTACTGTGACTTAAACACACTGAAGAGCGACGTAAGCTTGCAGGCACACCCACACGTGCATGTGTGCAGAGGACAGAGATGTCGGCACAAAATGTCAGCAGATGAGGTCGAGAACTTTCAGCATATTAAATGGGTTAAAATTCTGCACGCTAGGGGTGTAAATCGTGGGATTCATCGTGACACGATATTAGATCGATTCATCGGACAACAAATATTAAACAAATGATCACAAAGTCTGCAGCAGTATGACTTCAATTCAGTTCAATTCAGGGGCCAGCGATGGATAGGACGATATCATTTGCCCATTTAACACAACCTGTTAAATTTATATCAACTCACAAAAAACAACTAAAATATGATTGTACCATTTTATCACTGAGCTCTTCCAGATATTTAAATGACAAAAAAATAAAAGTAGACCTTCTGTTCAAAAGTGCCACATTAAAGATTATCACAGGCTCTTTAAGTTAACCCATAAAAACACATTAGCACTTAAATGCAATGAGAAACATAGATCATTCCTCTCAAAACAAAACAGGGAAATTGTTAAAAAAAGAAAACGTTTATAATAAAGATGGTGACAAGCAGCGATGCAGCTGGATCCTTCACCAATGTATCGACATATGGATTTATATCGATGTATTGTTACACCCCTACTGCACACTGCTCCCTTTTTCATTTATGTATTTATTTATTTGCAGTGCCTTGCCACTGTTTACTGGCTTCCCTGCAATGTTTTAAACCAAAAGAGAAGTTGGGGAGAGAACTCAGACTCTCTCCTTTGAGGTTTAACTCAGCCAAAGAGATTGTTCTGCCTGCAGAGAAATGAGATTGTTCTGCCGGCTTGAAATGTTTGTTGCTAAAATCCCACTCCACGGGGACTTTGCCTTATGAGTTTGGTGAAATGACAGCTGTGATGGATGTACATCACAGCTGTGTCAGCACTTCTCCCAGGCCTCAGCCTCTGACTACCAACAGGCTTACTTCCCCACTTCCCGTCACACACACTCTGAGCTCTGGTGATATACAAGTGTAATCCATTACTACACACTTACACCAATTGTCTTCAGTTGGAAGTGGCTGCTATGACCTTTTTATGGGAAATGAAAATAAGTGGAGGCGCAGAACAGCCGATATTGGATTCTGTTGTTAATTAATGTGTGTATTATCCGGGTGGATGAAGCCGGGGGGAGGAAGTTAATTGAATTACAGTCAGCGAGTTGGATAATGCACTGTTGTAATTGTTGGACTGTATAAGACAGTGCTCACATTAGGGAGACGAAAGGCAGGCCTGATTTGCTTCTAGAGAATGGTAAGAAATTACTTGTTTGGTTTTGGGGGGTGAGGCATGAATGAGTTTCTAATTTAACCCTTGGGATGGCAAACTGTAAACACGTTCACTACTAAAGCTGGTCCATGCATTCCTTATTTACTTAGAGCACTTTTGCAGCTAATAGAAAAACTAATGTATCACATTTTAAAGTAGTTTTTATTGACTAATGGGCCTAACAGATCATATTTCGCCTGACATCAAGCTAAAGCACCCTAGAGCTCACCTAGTCTCTTTTTAAAATCTTTCTCCATATTGCATTTATTTAGACTTATTTCTTACATTCAGGCTGTATAACCAAATTTGGCGCTCCACAAAAGGACAAGTGGCCCAGGGCTCAATGTGGCAAAGAAATCTAAGGATATTTCAATGCTATGTTTTTTCAATATTTTCCTATTTGCTTTGAATGGAGAGGTTCAACAGAATGTATATTAATCAGTTGCCTTTATTTTAAATATAGAGATCTGTTAATGAGCATTAATATCACAAATAAGAAATGTCGAAAAGGATTATGTCGGAACCCTGTGGTGAGCTTTCTGCAAGGGTTAGACCTGAACATGGACTCATTTTTTTCAATGGGTTGTGCTGCCATCTTGTGGTCATTTTTGGTACAAACCCTTTGTAAAAAAACATATCTTACACTTGCTATGCTTTCTCTCAATCCCATACCAGCTCATCTTGATGGAGAGATTGTAGATTTTACGATCTCTCAAGACACTAAGCAGCTGCATAGCATTATTCTGGTGCCATAAAAATATTGCAGACTGTAATTGTGTTGCTTGCACACCATATCAAAAACAGTAGTTTGCTGTATTGCCATGCATATGCCACCCATGGCCCATTCAAACACAGTTGTAATTTTCTAGCAGCAGAGGGGTTCAGAATAAAGCCAAAAAGGTCATATAAGAAATAAGGTGCAAAGTAGGACAATGTGTTATTTTACCAAGAAAGTATGGATTTGTCACATTACACATAAAACAATGCACATATCATAGATACATGACTGACTTTTATGTCTTTTCTTGCATTAAAATGATATAGTACTACGCAACTTACTCTGATAAGATTTAACACACATAACATTTACGAATGTATACTTCAAAAACTAACCATGCATATACACAGCTTCATGTGCTTAGCATGCAAAAACAGCTCGGGCCCACAGCCTTACTTCTCAAAGGTCATTACACCTCAGCTTCAAAATAAAATAATGAAGGAACTCTGTAACCAACAGCAGAGCTTCTGCACAACATCAACAGGTTGACAGCACAAAAACAGCTAATTATTCAGTACACGTGTGGACAGCAGCAAGAAGTTAACAACCAAAAACACAAACACTTGGGAAGAAACCAGCCAGTAAAGAGACAGGTAGACAGACTAACAGTTACATAAGGTGCATTTCACTCACGTTTTGTTGTTTAAGCCCTTTCTTCTTTCTTTCTTAAAGTCCACATGTGATTTAGTATCCCAGTGGCGGTCATTGTGTTGGTTTGGTGACAGAAGTCCTCATCTTCTTTCTGAAATTGCTAGTGGCTAGCTAGCTAACATTAACCTTTTCACTCGGCAGATAATTTAGCTAACTCTCCTGGTTGTTTAACTCATGTTGTAAACTTTGTTAGTTGAGATACACTGTCCTTTTACTTTTCAGGGAGGGCATTTTTTCTTTCTTCTTGACGTTTTCTACTGCAGTGAATTTCATTTTAAGTTGGATTTTCGACATTTGACAGACATTCACCCCAGGCAAACTCTTCTTCGCTCCGGGCAAACCTCTTCTTCGTGGGAAATTTGACTCGGAGTCAGCTGCTCCAACATTTCAAGTGCTCCCTTTTGCTTAATTGACAGTAAACACACGATGAAGAAGACGGCTACAGTGTGTAGACTTCCTGTTTTCAAAATAAAAGTGTGGGATGTTGTGAAAATATAAAAAGGCAAGTGTCACTTGATTTATTATCACATGACCTAATAGATATACACTTTAAATGCTATTTTTTTTCCATATAAAAAATATGAGTGATTTGCAATGTAAAATCAAGAGGCATATCTCATGGAGACAGGGGAGCACTATGAACCCACACTGATTTGGGGTCAATTGATCACATGACCTGGAAGATATTGAGCTAAAATGTAAATTTTTTCATAAATGAAAATTAAAAAGAAGTGTTTAGAGATTTTATGTGTAAAATCAAGAGGTGTATCTCATGCTCCCCATGAGAAAAATCGTAAAAAATAAAGATTTTAGCTCAATAGCTTCCAGGTTCTGTGATGAATTGATCACAAATCAGTGTGGGAAGAGAACTGGCGCCATCTACTGCTAATCTCAATGAACCAACTCCTAATAATTTAATGTACAATTTGTAATACATTAGGATGGAAATCTGTTTTGTTTTAATAAAATGCCCAAAACATAAATTAATACATTTTATTTAAATTGAAAAGACAGAGTACTTCAAGTCCAACAGCCAGAGACGCAAAATAAAAGACACACATAGATACAGACACACATAAGGGTAAATAGACTTTATTTTCAAAGCGTATTTGTTTACAGTATTGAAAATGTCATTTTTTTATTTGACCTCTTACCCCAGGCAACTATTCACTTTAATGCAACTTTTAGAAAACAAAAAAATAAAAGAACTCCCTCTATGTACATTCGTTCACATTTGAGAATAAGCAAAAGATATTATTACATGTGTTCACTGTACATATAAACATGTGCTAAAGTGGCCAGAGAAATGTATGCGCAGACTTCTGTACAATGTTAAATAGTAGTAGAGGTTCAGTAATAAGATATCCTGTATAATGTACGGTGACAATGCATTCACTTGTTTTAGGTACAAGGGGAAATAAAGCCGGAGGAAATATTTCCCCATTATAGTTGTTAACATTTCAAAAATTCTGAACAATTTGATAGGACAAATGCATTAATCTGTGCGTGTTATGTGTAAATGTGGTCTGACAGGTTACTAACTGGACACCCAACAGAAAACAATCTTCACAGACCCAACACAAGTCAAACCAGTAACTTATCAAAACCCTTGACCATCAAGTACACTTTGTAGATTTTCACATTCAGTATGTGAAAAGCCAACGTACATACATTTCAAATTTAAATTCCATCTTACCTCACCAGCATGACAAATAACTCTAAATTAAAGACAGGCGTGAAGTAATAGGCCAAACCTTGAAACTTCAAAACTGTTTAGTACAAAATAAGAGCTTTCACAGGCACACCGGCACAACAGTGTGAACATGAGACGTGGACAATCCAGTCTTGTCAGTAATGGTCTCTTCACAGAGCTTTGCAAACTTGTTACAGCAAAGAGCACCTGGGCAAACATGTGACTTACAAACTGCTTAGGACTAAACAAGAAAACTTGTTACATCACACATGACATCATTTATTTAAACTACTCGGAAAGCAAGAAATCTGTTGCTCTTCTGACAAACTGTTACTCTTTTCTTTAAATGCTATATTTGCCCAGGAGTCATGTGCTGATGCATCAGCCCATATCCACATACTCTGAAAGACCTCAGCCTCAACAAGTATAAAAAGTCTACAGAATTATTCTTTGTGCTACATGGAAAATGATACAGTGTGCATTATGTACAAGCAAAAACAGATGTCAGCACTTTGGTGTAGGCTTGTTAAAGTAACAAAGAGATAACTTGTTTTAAGGGCCTCCTAACATTAACATGAAGGTCAAAGGTGAATATCAAGAACAGTTACTGACAGCAGCCATATGTTTTCCTCCAATAGATGGTGCTCTTGCTCCTCAGGTCCCACTAACAGCTGACTTTCATAACATTGCTTTTAACCACAATCAGATGTGTGTAACCAACACACTCCACTTTCTTGTTCCACCAAAAATCCACTTTTTCGAACAAACCTTTAAAATTAAGCACTTTCAAATGATGGCTGCAAACAGTGGCTCACAACCCCAAAGCTGTTACCACACTTATCTTGATACACGTGAATGAAAACTGGTCTACAAGTGCACAAAATGTCCCCACTTCTTTAGGACTGAACAGCAGTAATATGAAACATTAAAGATGATTCCCGAACGTTTCCTGACATGGAGCAGACAATATAATGGTTTGGTCTCGTTTAGTACAGCATGTCTTACAGTCGATGCCACAGTGAATAAAGTCCCCAACACTGCTAACTTACCATGTGAACTACAACCAGATTTCCTAATCTATCATTATGAACATGGAATGTTCAAATTACAGTGAGATGCAAGCTTGTCTCCCGTCAGGAGTTAAACAAAAGCCAGGAAAACGAACATGAAACGAACATTACAGTGAAAACCTCCCTCAAGTCACGTGACTGCTCACTGATTCACAGCACAACTACTTAACTTAGAGAGGTTAGATGTAAACACAAGATGCCCTCCTACAACCTAATGTCTCTACCTTCAGTCCAGAGAGTCAAAACATGCAAGCCCTCACCAAACTACACAGCAACAATGACTACACAGCTATTCTGGCGCACCACCCATGCATGGCATGATGAGGAAAATAAGGGTGAAAACAGGAGAGTCACAAGGCAGGCCACAAGTTTTTTGTTGTTGTTGAGTGATTTAGCTCATCTCACACGGGGTTAAGGGACAGCACTGGCCTTTCCATGTTGGAATTTCTTCATTTTTCTTTGATCTTCAGCAAACAAAGCAGGCTTTGTGTTGCTTTCGTGTTGTTATAAATTTGGTCATTAGCTGGGCTGGCTCTTCTGGGCTTTCCCTATGAATGCATATATGAGGAGGCTACCAGGCAATCATGTTAGTGTTTGGGCCACCTTTCTGTCTCATAGGTGGTTGTCAGTAATTCCACTTTCTGCTTTTTTTTAAAGAGTGATTAGGGCTACAAAGGCTGCTTACAACTACAAAACGCTGATATCATGTTAATATCCCAACTGATATTAGAATAACTGAAATTATCTGGACAAATTTATCCAGGTGGGCTTCACATTATAGCAGGTCTTACGCTTGTACTTCACACAAGCCCACATTACAAATGATTTGGGCTATCGGTTAACAAAGGTGTGACAGCAGAGGATGGACGAGCTTGTGGTCCATTCAATCTATAGAGATAAGGACATGTAGAGGGGACCTGTAGGCACTGAGCAGGACAGACTCAGTCTGGCTCTTCCCTACTTGGCCCCCTTCAGGGCGCTCTGCAGTGGTCATGTGAGGCTCAGAGCAGAAAGGAAGGGAGGATGATCGGGAGGAAGAGAAGATGAGGGGGCGAGGGCTTTTATTCTGGTAAGTTCAGCTCAGCTACCTCCAGTTTCATCTTGAAGTACTGGTTGAAGCGCAGGACTGCATATCTAAAACACAGAGAGAGAAGAGCAGGGTCAGTGATAAGATAAAACTTGGTGACATGGCTACATGGATATAGTTGCAAAAATATCAGAAACACACTGTGCACTGAGATAACACCCATGATATTTATCTGGATACTTCACATTTTGTTCTTTAATACCTGATTAAATAAAAAAAAGAGCTGCTGATAAAGTGTGCTTCAGGGTTTATATCAATATGGCAACTTACCCCAGGAAGTCAAAGTCGATGGTGGAGACCTTGGCCTGAATCAGAGCCCAGAGGCCCCAGAAGAAATGAGATGCCTAGACACAGAGAAACAAAAGATTAGCATGTACTGTGTGTCGAAAAGTAAATGTCGTTTCTAATTACCCAACACAGCACACTCAAGCATGTACAAAGCCAGCAGAAGCCCTATGGCAACAACAACAAATAGCTGACACAGAAACACAATTGCTTGGCTTGCCCATCCTCCACGCTGCCCTCTTTTCCTCTTGACAGTAAACAAGGCAGAGTGTGGCTCAGGGGAGAGCGCTGAGCCTCCGAGGGGTTACGAGTTGTCATTAAGAGCGCCTCCCATATGCTTGTCGCATCAGTAAGCACATGATAAACATCCATCTCTCATTCAGAGCAGGTAGCGCAGGTTATAGCCCCCATCACGTTGACTCTGTTTAACCCACATCCCACTGTAATCCATGTTTGATGGCCCAACACCTGGCGGCAGGCCTGGAAAATCTATTCAGGACAAGCCCCCAGGACACCAACGGTGCTCCACAAGTGTTCAGTTTTTATTATTAGACCATTTCCTGGACATACAGTCCATGCTAAGACTTACATATTACTTGATTATTGACTATTTAACTTCTTAGAAAATTTAAGTATACATGTTTATTTAATACTTTCATGTTATAATTCTTTGCCAGATATTGCCAACTTTGTTT
>CAFUXE010000270.1:970808-1012671 GCA_903364295.1 Serranus cabrilla | reverse complement strand
TTCCTTGACATACAGTCCATGCTAAGACTTACATATTACTTGATTATTGACTATTTCTTATATTTCTTGACCAGATATTGCCAACTTTGTTTTACCAACTCTTTCCACTGCCATCACACCACATGAAAAGGTGTTTTAGCCAACAGAAACCCTATGGGTGGGTATTCACAGACCCTGCTAAAATAAGTAAATTCTGTTGGTGAGATGCGGTATTAAGGTGATATAATGTAGTGTACAGCAACCACCACCAGAGGTCAGTCTCTACGAGAGGAACAGTCAGATTATTGTTTATTCCAACCCACTTTGGATGAAACTATGCTCACTTCCTTCTGAAGAACGCCTAAAAACAGCTAAATTTTAGAATTTCATGTTTACAGACAGCAATGCCCTGTCCTAGATCAAGTTGTTACATTTTTTTTTTTTTTTAGAGATATATTTTTGGCATTTATTAGATAGTGCGAGAGTGAAAGGGGGAGACAGAGGGGAAGACATGCGGGAAAGGGTGCCGAGCTGGATTCGAACCCGGCACCGCCCGCTAACGAGGCAGGCGCCTCAGGGGGGTGCGCCACCACACCCCCAAGTTGTTACATTTTACCCAGTTAGCGGCTAGACAGTAAGCTAGCTAACTTGCTTATTTCACCATCCTTTTTATCATATGCAAAGTTAGCCGACATGTACTTAATAACAGTTTTTTGTTTGTTTGTTTTACACAAATACTGTTATATATTGTATAACCTGGTTAGGGTGAACAATTCATTGCAAACATATTTAAACTGCAATATGGAATAGTGCAATAACCAAATTGCAAGAAGTGCAGTATTTGGTTAAGCCAAATAATTTTTTCAACAAAATTAAGAAAAGTGATGGAAAATGCTCATTCTCTCAATCAAAGGTCTTAATGCACTCAGCCCACTACTCTCTGCCAAACAGAAACCATCGCTAAACTTTAAGACCACGCTCTTGTGTAATTTAATGTGGTTCATTGTGCGGTTGCAACAAAAATGCTTACCAGGGCAAACCGGTTGACTTGGACATAAAGAACCTCCACCTCTCTGTCAGTCACTTCACTGCTCTGGCCTTTGTGCTCCTTATAGGCCTCCAGGTAGGAGCGGAGCCACTCCAGCTGAAAGGCCCGCTGTGGGTAGTGACTATAATCCACCTCGTTCAGGCCTAAGTCACATAAAACACACAAGTTAAACACTGAGTGGACATTTCAAACACACATCATTGTACATACAACAAGCAGTATATGTTATACTCACCAGCAAACTCATTGAAATGGTTCCCAATGTCGTAGGCTTGGTAATTGTACCCAGCATACTCGTAGTCAATGAACTTTACATTGCCTGGAGAGAGAAGCAGCATTGTTTAGACAGGAGACACAGGAGGCAGGCATCAAATGATTATGATGTGTTTTCCCTTTGATAACTCAGAATGTCAAGGCTGTTCTTCTCATACTCTCTAACTTTTTTCCTGTCTGACTGGTTTGGCTGGCTATAAGCCGATTTGGGGGCAAGAAGTAAGAGCTTGCATTTTGAGGAAAAGTACGCTGTATAGTGAGACTTCAGCACAGGAAATTAAATCAATGGAATTAAGAAAGACATTTAAAGTTTTGAAAAAAGTAAGTAATGACAAACACTTCTACACATGCACTATGATGCTGTTTACGACAGATACAATCATGCTAGGAATGTCAGAGTGAACATATATATTTACAATGAAAGCTCTTGTGAAGTAAATGTGGGAAGTTTTAGGACTACAAGTGAAGCAGACAAGAACGTACAGCTAGTTTGTGCATCTTTATGGAGTTTGAGCAGCCAATCTCCAATGCTCTCTCAGTAAACAGATTTGATGAACTAGTAGTAGTGTTTTTTTCCCCCCACAAGACCACAAAATAAGCAGCCGGGATGCATTAGCAGAGATGAAAATGTGCAAAACCTGATGCAACACATGGAACACATACAAAAAATCTAGGGAGTACATCTGGCATTTCAGAGAATGTTTGTTTTAAATACATGCACAGAATTAAAAAGAACATGGCCAAGTCAAAGTTATGTGTAAAAGAGATGGAGAAAAAAAGGAGGGGGGAAGAAAGCAGAGGGACAAAGAGAGGAAGATCGTAAAATACAAAGAGAAAGAGGTGTGTAAAAAAGTCCTTGTGAGCTGCCAAAGCAAATGTACAGCAACACACTGTTTGATATGAGCTCTCTTAGAACTTTGTTGACTTACAGCAGACAATGTGCTTGTCAGTAACTAAGCACCAACTGGAGTTATAGCCTTTAAATACACACTAAGCCTTCTAGACAAGCCAATTTAAAACTTTTTTTACAGTCTTGTGATGTTTATGAGGGTCCTGTACATCTTGAAGTCAACCCATAGGGTTGTTGGGAAACAGCTTTAATGTTTCAAATGCATTCTTGACATCTACGTCTGAAAAAGTCTCTAAATCCATGCACAGAGAGGACGGGTCAAAGAATGTGTTGATTGCATTCACTGGCCAGTTAAAATATGACGTGCCAGCTTTAAGAATGCACAAAGAGGGAAGCATTGATCTCAAAATACAAACCCTTACTTTTACAAGCCCAGTCGTTATAGAGATCCAAGATCTCTTACATTTTCAGGTTTTTGGTCTTGGTTAATTTATTTTGCTGAACATATGGAACATTAGTTTTTGAGGTGGTGCTGGACTACAGAGAAAGACACTTTGAGGTGGGTTACCAGCCGGCGTGTAGGTCCTAGCGGGACACAACTGAACACCTCCAGGCAGTGGCTATAGCCCCCCTGTGCAGCAGATGAAAAGGTTGGGGCAAACACATCTTTCACACATGCTCACGCTCACTGTCATACTTGTGTTTTATCCTTTTCTTGTTGCTCCCACGCACAGTGTCGAATCATCAGACCCTGCTGCCAGACCTCCCATTCCTTCTCTTCCCCACCCCGCCCCCCACACATGCAACCTCACTTCCCCTTCTCGCAACACTCCCCTCCAATGCTCCCTTCCCATTGGTCCGCTGTGAACCCAATAGCGTGACACCTCTGCAGCGTCTGCAAGTGACAGAATCTTTGAGAGGCTTCCTGTTTGGCTGCTGAGTTGCAGATTTTGTGGCCCTTTGGGATCCAGTAAAATGTGTTATTTTTCTTTGCAAACAGCTGAGTAAAATGAAAGGGGCAGGCTGCCTGTGTTGGAGGCTGAGAGACACAGTAAAGAGAGACAAAAAGAGGGAAGTTATAAAGCACTCGAAACTTTGGAAAACTGAGAAAAATAAAAGAGCTTCCACCATTTTTGTTTATGGTTTTACAGGAAGTGGTGGCTTTTCGGCTGCCGTGCTTGGCAGACACAGTTTCAGTTCAGCTATTACAGCAGAGAAGTGACAGGAAGCAGTGGGGTAGCTGTTTATCTTTTCATGCCTACTCTGTTTTTCAAGTCAACAAAAGGCTGTAAGAGAGTGAAAGATGAGGATTGAGTCTGCAACGACATTTTAGAAAGCTTGAGCTGGGCGCGGTCAGAAATGTAGAAACTATCGCTTGGAACTGAATTCCCTGGACTCTGTTGTGGTGAACATTCCATTGTGGTAGTCATCTGTAGGAGTGGTCTAGCTGTATTTGCAGTGTTAAGACATAATGTGATAAAAAATTAAAGGTAATAGGATAAGGGGAAACTCCTTCTTACTCTGGCTTTTAAAAGACAATGCTCGGATCATCCCTGTCTTTCTTATTGAAGCCTGAAACATGATTCTGCAAGTCTGCACAGTCTTTTAAATGTCTCAAGAGATATCTTTACCCTTCATTAGCTTAGTATTAGCTTGCTGTATTTGTCCTAACTAAATGTAGAAGAATTCAAGGAAGTTTCATGCTAGTTGTTGGCTCGATTCAAGCAAAACTGGCTTGCTTACCTTGCTGAGCAAGTCGGCGCATATTTGAAATGCAGAGCCAAATATTCAAATGACATTCTGCAGGTGTGCACATCTACTTATCTGTGACCTTTGGTTGCCCAGAAAAGTTTTTCCTGCGTGTCCAGGCAAAGGTATTTCATTGCATTTTTACAGAAGCATGTTTCGGCTTCAAGGGATAAAGGTGATGATATTCTATATTATCATTAATGTCAACAAATCCCTCAAAAAGACCAAAATCAACAATTAATTTGTCCATCTCTCAAGCCTTTCCAACTTCCCCATCCTGTCTGTGGTCACAACTGTACATTTCCATTCAAAAAAGGCTGAGTAGTTTCCTAAAACAACTGAGCACTGCAATTTTTCAGCAAATGTTACTCAAACATGAGTAAACAGTGAATTTATTGACTATTTCCAGCTACATTTGTTGGATTAATGAGTATTTTTAGCAGCAGGGGGGTGTCTGTGGTATTGATTCTAAATAAACTTCATTGTGTCCCAAATCGTCATGTGACCCAGTAAAACAGTGTGGCTCTGTGTTGTGTTTCTAATGGTTGCTGGACAACAATGGAGCTTTATGTCGCAGAGGAATAAGCTATATTTAGGGGTTTTGCCTACACAGGCAGAACATAAGTCCTTTTAATGTTGGTTTTGATTTTTTCACAAGATTTGCTGACGATATTAAAAGTACAGAACATCACCAGACGTGTCTTGTATGGTCTGCCCAGTGAGGAGATAGGAGTAGTGACGGAAAGTAGCTTTACACTTTAGGCAGTTGGCTGGTGCTCAGAGTGGTTTAAAGCAAGTGCAAACCATAAAAAAACAGTTTACTACTGTCAGAGGGACAAGTGGTGGGCGAGTAGCATTGGAGGGTAAGAGGTAGGTATGTGGCTCCTACTGCTGCAATGAACTCATCCCGTTTAGCCTGAGCAGTGGGCAGACTACGCGAGGGCCCTCAAAGCCGCCTGTGCGTGAGGTTTGTCTCTCTCCATTGCCTCCCCAGGGCAGGGCGGCGCAGGGCAGCCACAGCCTCGGCTGTCATTCCTGGGGGAGAAAGGCTAGACACAAGGAGCTGTGAGAAGGGCCCCGCCCCTCGCCGCGAACCAACGAGGGGGCTGACAGCTCTTAAAACACCCCCACCCCACTTCCCACATACATAAAAAAATCCTTCCCCCACCCCCCCACTCTCCTATTCGTGGAAGATATTTCGAAGACAATGACTAGAACAGTTTCACTGGCTGGTACAGTCTCATTGACCAGTCTCAGAGCAAACGCAAGCTAAAAAGTTTGCTTGAGGACTGGTTGCTTCACCAGAAAAAAAAAAAGACATTGTTAAAGCACCTAAAACATGTGCTGTCAATAAAACTAAGACTTGGTATGTGGTATGATGTAATGGTATTGTTTGTTCAGGCTGATAACAGTGGTTTACGTTCTGAGTTTTCAGCACAGAATTAGAACGACACATCAGACCAATTAGGAAAAGAATGAAATCCATATTAGAAATGCTTCACTTGGCAACTCTGAGGGAAGCCTTAATACAGGGGCCTCCCACGATTTAAAAGGTATGCAAATCAAAAACCAGATGTAGGGAAGCACCAATCTCATGGTGATAAAGTTTACTGGGCCGATGCTGACTCACAAAGCTGGACTGGGCATTGGTGACAATGAGTTGATCTACTCAACTCAGTTCTGTTTATGTGCTAAACACATTATGTGCTATTTAAACCAACCAGTTGCTGAATTTAGAAGGTTTACAGTTGGTCACACTGTCAGTATTGGAGATTTTTAACCATGTTGCTGCTGTATATTCATTATTAAAATATTATATAAGAATTTGGTAAACTTAAGTCTTTTTATTGAAATTTTCAGCAAGAATTCCCAGGTTTGGGCGAATATTTTAAATGCATCAAATTAACATGAATCATTTAAAAATAACTAAACTAAAATAATTTGTTTTAACAAAGTTGGGAAAGAATGTTTAAGGCAAGTCTGAAGCCTTACAGATAAAAGAATGATAAAAGAATAAAAGAAAGATTTGTGATCAACTGATAACCAATGCCCAGGTACTGGTATCAGAATAGAAATTGTCAGATCGGTGCATCCCTATCAGGAAGATTTAATTAAATCTGTGACAGCGGAGTTGCTTGAATACCTGTTTGCCAAATGTATTGGAGATAGATGCAGATAACTCCAATAGTTTGTGCTCTTTGTCCTATTTCAAATGAGGATTCCATCTCGAGCAGATAACAAATAACAGGTTTGTCTTGTCTGACCGTTCTAATTCTACACCTGCAGCCCTATGCAAACATTGACAATGAGTGAAGCATGTGACTAAGGGGAAGTGCAGTTAATGCAATCCTACCTGAGCGCAGAGACCAATGCAGTTCACACTACAACACAATTCAGTCACACAGTAATGTCTTTGACTACACTTGTGCAGTAAATACTCACCTGCCTCCTCATTATAGATTATGTTTTTGCAGAGCAGGTCGTTGTGGCAGAGGACTACGGGGGAGCCCAGCACAGACAAGCTCTGCTGGAGCCACACCAGCTCTTCCCGGAGGCACCGTGGGCTGGGCACCTCCTCTCTCAACCTGGAGGAGGCAGAGAGTCAGAGAGGGTGAATACTGAATATTGAAAGAGGTAGGAGCATTGAGAGTATTAATAGAAGGACAGATGGAGGAAGAGGCAGTACAGGGAACCAGAAAGTGGACTTAGAAATAGAGGTGAGAAAACGGAACAGAAAACAAAAAGCATAAAGGAAGAAAGGGAAATTACTAGCACACAATATCATTTATGTGGTAAAAGTGAAGGAAAAAGAAAAAGTTGACAACAGCTGTGTCTCATAAAAACCCAATTAGAGCAAAAAAGGAACATTTCATTAAAAGAAAAGGTCAAATTACATCCTCAATATTCTACTATTAAAGTTATTTCAGTAGTACACAGCTTTAGCTCGGTTACTGTGGTAACTAATGCTGGGAACTGTCTCGAATTTGCCATATGGAACCAAATCAACTGAAAGCACGTCAGACTAGCAAAAAAGCCTGGTTTATTTGGTAAACTGGCTTTATGGAACAGGCCCCAGGAGACGATCACCTGACAATAAACATTGTGCAACACACAACAGAAAAAGGCCGGCTCCAGTCCTCGTGGTTGTAAACGCTCCACGTAGTTATCATAGGCGTTTTGAATGGAGGTGGGAAAACTATTTGTAATAAACTGCAATTTAATTCGATTTGAGAGTTTTTCCATATTATTCCCACCATCTATCGATGTAGATGTATGTACATTTATAATGGAAATTGAATTTCTTTAGTGGATAGATGTATTATGCAATACTAACACAATATTAGAATGACTCGAATTTTATATGTAAAATTTCTCCATAATGGCTGCATAAAAGGGAAACAATGTGGTCACCAAAAATAGGATAGAAGAGTTTTGACGACATCACCAAGCCCTACCTCTATGGAAATCAACAGCTTGCAAAGGCAGTGTTTGTTTTGGACTCATTTTGGATGCCAGCATACAAAAGGAAGTTGTTATTGCCAAGCAGTGTCCAAACAATAAAGACTTCATGGTGCCAAAATGCCCAAAGCCCAAATAATGTAGTGTGTGTTGATACTGACACACCCTGACACTTAAAACACATATTGAGATGGAGATATAACGATTTGTCACTCATCACATCAACAACGTATGTGGCAATTGTCGCCTTACGCTTCACAAGAAAAAAAACAGATGCAAAACATTTTGTGGAGGGCGAGCTGCCTGAGGACAGAAGCTGCTCTGTAGATACTTCTGCATCCCTTGCCAGATGGCAGTAGGGTGAACAGGCTGGGTGGGTAGTGTCTCTGAACATGCTTTGGTTAAAGGATAATTATATATAATAAAATAAGTTATTTATAGAAGGATGATACAACAAGTTTTTTAATGACAATGAATTACCATCTTCACAGTTTCAGGGTGCTACTCTTTTCTATTTAATGTGTAGAGTGCCGAGTTCAGAGCTGAAGTCACACCTGCTGAGATTATGAAAGGAATTCCAAATACTCCCTCAGACATGTGAGACATCAGATCAGCTGATAATGGGAACTGTTGTGCTGTGCCAACTCACATGAGCTTGTTTGGGTCAATTATGACTCACCGATAAGAGATAATGAGTCATAGTTCCACGTGGAGATATATACAAAAGGAAAATGTATTTATTATGGGGCTTCTTTTTCTTTGTCCTTCAGGACAAGGTTGGGAATAAAATATTACAATATTAAACTCTTTCAAATTACTTTTATAATCCAAATTTATATTTTCAATGAGTACTGATGTTTGTGACTGACTGTTTCTTTGTTTTATCTCTGTAATTAGGTTTTTTTATTATGGAATTTAAGTCCAACTACATTATGCAATATTCATGAGGGACCTGAAGATAAACTGCCTGGGGAGTCTGTACAATTTCTGATATAACACTTTGGAATTAAGCCAGGCCTGAGGGAACGAAACTGCCTTAGACTTTCAAATTTCCATCGATCAAAACATTTAACATTTAAGAGTCTGACAGTCAAACTGAAGTGCCTGGAAGATTTCAGTTCACCTGAATCTTCCACATGAACTCACCTGGCATTCTTCTTGGGGTCCTTGAAGTACTTGGGGATGAGGGCAAAGTACTTGCCACTCTTCAGCCACAGGTCAGACTGGGGCACCCAGCCATTGTGAGCATGGATGGCATGGTACTTGGCCAACTGCCTGGCAATGAGCCTGCAAAGTAGAAAAGACAGAAAATGGAGGATTTGAATAAAAGCGGCAAGCAGTGATCTGCAATTGCGCTCCAGTGTAGTGATCTAATTGTGAAGGGAAACAAATATTTTAATACTTTCAACCAGAGTCAGCTTCCAGAAACAATCCGTTTAAGAATAGTGTTATTATGATATCTCTTTATATCATGTCTTTTAGAAAATAAATTAGAAAGTCAGTTCATCTACAACGTGTCAAGAGAGATCCTGCGCTCTGCCTTTTACTGTGTTCAGGCGTTTTGGGCGTGGCCTGGCTGAGAATTGGTGTTGCCTGAGTCGAAAGCTCGGGAAGCTCCGCTAACATCTCCTGTCCTCTCCGATGAGGAGGGGCCACCTTTGAATGTTGTATTTTCAAACCACAACAGACAAATCTTCCTCACTCTGCCTGTAAGGCAAGGACTACGACTAATTTTTGGGCAAAATTTGGGGAAAACAGTTCCACTTAGTGTCAAACTGTGTGTCCGTGTGTGTGTTGTTGTCTGTGATTACCAATGTGTCTCAAGGTGGCTACAACAAGTCATAAGCCAAACCCTGAAGTCAGAAACCCCCCAGGTCAATTCTTCGCATTACAAAGCAGTTTTTTTTACCTGAACACAGGTTCGCTGCGGATGTGCTCAGGCTCCAGAGCAGTTCCTTGCAGAAATTCATAACAAAGGCCGTTGTTGAAGGTGCAGTATAGTTGTGGCGCGCAGCGGTGTGCATGTAGTACTCTGAAACTTTTTACTTCATTTTCCCGGTCAACCAACAACTCTGTTTTGTTGCCATAAATGCGGACCAGAACCACATCCTGCATGACTGGACCCACGTAGCATCCCAGCAACTTATTGGTTATCCCGTCCGTGAAAAACTGCAATGACAAACAGAGGAAATAGTGGGAAACAGGTGAGTGAAGAGAGGGAAATAAATCATAATTTGTCATGTGCTTCAACAATCTAGCATAGATCTGATAGTTGGGCCATCCCCCAAATTATACCATTAAAGTACTGTGCATGAAAACAGACATTGTTTTTGAGTATTACATAAGCTCTGAGAGGAGTCAAAATCTGACAAGCCGCACAAAAGACAGCATAGCATAGCACTGGAAAATTAGGGCTTGTCTGGGTTGATTTACGCTCAACTGTCTCTGCTATGAAGCTGGGAACATTTTTAAGGGGGGTTGAGGTGGGAGGTGCCAACATACCAGCCCTAATTGTTCACTCTATAAGGGATTGACTGAGAAAAACATGACGGTCTGGAATTTTATTTTTCATGAGGAAGCTATGGCAGGCATTTGCTGAGTTCCCACTTTGCTCTCATTGATGAATATAGGCAAGGGTGGCGGAGCATGTGACCAGCTCCCATCCTCACTGTGTTTACCAAGCAGAGCCACACCCCCAGCCTGTTACTGGAAAAGGAAAATAATTCACATTCTGGGGGCCTGCCCAGGCTGTAATGTTGAGCATATGTCCCACCATGCTTTTCAAATGAAAATATCAGGTCATGTTGGGACTTAGTTGTCCATTTTTGTTTGCTTCATGATAATTAGTTTGACTTTGTCTGATCAAAGAGGCCACTTACAGGGATAAAATAAGTACATAAAAGTAGCCAGACGTTAACAGGAACAAACCATGTACATTTTTAACAGGGTAGCCTCACAGCCAACCCAGAAACTGTTACAGCATGATGATAATTATGAGCTAAACTGACAGACACACACCTCTCCTCTATATGTACAACCGCCTCCAGGCAAAACTGCAGCAAAGCACGTTTATGTAACATGCACTCGTGTGTTAACTTCAGTGTAACATGTAGTAACTCAGAAGAACAGGTATCCCTGGGTTTGCAGGCTGAAGCTCCCACTGTGTGATTATAACCAGAAGTGACGCAGGTGCTATTTGCAAAGGCAAAACATTAACTCTAACTGGGGGAAATTGCCGCAGTGTGTTCGGGGGCTGTAATATAGCGAGGAAATTATCTACCATCTGTCTGTGGATGTCAACAGCTATTTTATAGCGACATTAAAACCCATATTGGCCTTTCAGTTTCCTGTGGTGTCACTATAATAGCTGGTTTCGTGTGTCATTTGCTCCTGGAATAAATTAGTGTTAGCTAACTTGAGATTTTCACACGAGAACACGCTGCTAGCTTACAGCCGTTTTCGCGACTTGAACTTCAAAGGCAGGGCTGAACAAGCTAAGGGGGCGCAGAGACACGACACAGCAGGCACACTAACAGTAAAATGTTTAAAATAAAATAAACTGCACCTTCAGTTTGACCTCAGATGGCTTCCAGTTCGGTCTCAGCTCCTTAATCAGCTTCAGGGCACCGGATCTGTAGTCGCTTTCGTCAACTGTCACATCTATTTTGGGCACCGCGGGAGCCTCGTCGGGTACATGGATGTAGTTTGCCATTGCTTAAGCTTTATTTCTCTGAATATATCAAACTCTGACTGTTAGTGTACTTTACGCACCGACTAAATGCGCAATGTATCAAAATGTGTGACTGTCTGCGGGTATATAATCCTGGAGTAGTCGGTGTGCGGCAACGCCTCTCAAAAAATCCCACCCACCAGAGAAAAAAAAGTTCCCCTGATGCATGCTGGTAGGCGAGTGACTCACTAGAGGCGCTTGTTCAATATGTCAGTGCGCACCGTCGGCGGAGCTTAATTTATTAAAATATACATTAACAAACTAATGTTGATATATTACAAAGACAAACAACATACACAAACTCATAGAAACCTATATGTGGACAAATCAAACATTCTAATGAAACAAATTAAAAGAAATCCCTCTCTTTATTATCATTGGGAACCTGCAGACTTTTGGAAGGTTCTAGATGTTCTTTTACAGTTAATTTTAGTGTGAATAATAAAAGAATATGATGAGCAAATATTAAAACGTACATAAAAAAGGAATAAACAATAACATTATACAATATTATTATAATAAATTAAGACAATACTCAGGGTACAGAAACCCATTCCTCAAAGTATTACATTGTGCATTTATTAATTTATTTATTTTGATAATAAGTAAGTAATACGAATAAGTGTCTGTCATGCTATGTACAAATTGATTTCTACCATGAAAATATTATTTTGGGAAGAAGAAGCATTTATCATCTATAACTATAAAGTTTTTACGTTTTTAGCCGTAACATTTGGACAGTTTATTTAGTCGGTAGCCCATGGTGACTACATACAAGCGTACACTTGTAACGCACTATGCTTCCGACGTCACATCCGTAATCTACTTGAATGAATGAGCTTTGTCTGTCACGTCAGAGCAATAAATGTCAGAGCCGTGAAGCCCTGCGGTGGGTCAGACGCAAAGAGGGTAAATCCATTTGAAGTCCCATTAGTCCGGCTTTCCAGACTCATATACATGCACCTGGTGTGTTAGGTGTAGAGGAACAGCGAGAAGTTCGCGTTTCTCTGGACACCATGTATTTCTGCTTGTTGGGCCTTATAAAAACCGGCTGAGTCAAAGCTCGTCTTATTCCTCATTGCATTATACGAGTCTCCAGCCCTATGTATCCAGTCACAACATACTGGAAAAGCCTGTACACATCACGTGCAATCAAAAATCTAGTCTGTTATTTGATTTCATTGAAAGATACGGAACGACAGACAGTTAAAAATGTGTAATTGGTTATCAAGACAGAGAAATCAAGCTCCTTTTGACCACAAATAGACAGAAAACAGCCAAAGAAGACGCAAAAAGAAAAACGTAACTACAAAGATTCCATTATTAGTCCCACTAGGGTAAAATTCAACCTCTGCATATAACCCATCCTTTTTGAAACACCAGTGAACACACCATGTTTAGGAGCAGTGCCCACTGCACATTTCTGCGCCCAAAGAGACCATAAATGACCAAAGAACATGACTACAAGGAGATATAAAACATCCCACACATCAGAGACCAAAAAGGACACACAAAAACCTACAGAGTGACGCAAAACAACCAAAAAAGGCCCACAATGACCTCAGAGACGGGGAAAACAACCACAGACACAAGAAGACCAAAACACACACAAAATGACTACAAAGAGGGACAAAATCACGAGAAGATGCATGACTACGAAGGGATGCAAAACAACGCTCCTGTGTGGAAGACTTGGTGAGGCCTTTTGCATGTCTGTGCCCAGGGGCCTGTTGTCTCATAACCTGCCCATGCCACTGTATTCGTTTCTGCTGTCTATATCAATATTATTAAATAAGAAGAGGCAGAGTTACTGCATGTCATTAATAATTCAGACTGATAAAACACGTTTAAAACAGTCCACCTGAGCTGTTGGCCTGGATAAAAGTTGCAAGTGTGAGGAGGGGTTAAGTAAACAATGTAATTCTAGAATGTTAACATCACTGTTTAAACAGTCATTTAACCCTGAGAGAGTGCAATGTGACTTGTATAGCCCTGGGTTTAGGTTAACTGTAGATTAACAGTGTGTGTGTGTGAAAAGGAGCCATGTAAGCCCATCATCAAGTCTTAGCCCAGGGCTAAAGCCCGATTTAAATCTTAATATACTGTATTTAAATGGTGACCCCTCCCCTGGTGTATTGCTGTCCTGAACATGAGCCAGTTTGACCATGTAATTTGTGCTCCACGTTGGCACCCAGTTCATATCAGATCTGACCTGTTGCTTGGTAACATACTGTGAAAAACATTACGAGGGATCTCATTACACCAATTGTCCTGCCCTTAATTTCCATCAGGGATTTGAATTTAATCTCGACACATGTGCCACCATGGCCAGTGTTGACTCGCCCTGTAAACAATGCCCCGCTCTCCACCCACACAGGTGCACTCTTTTCCTGCTGGCCACTGAGCAGCTAAGGGTGTCATCTCGCTTTGGGATACATTTTCAGCAGCTCTTTAGGAAAATTTGTGCTTTTTATTTATTTTTATTGGGCTTCTTTTTCTCTCTCTTTTGTTGATTTATTCCCAGAGTTGTAAATTAGGGGGAAAAACAGAACACGTCCCCCTTTCCGCCTGCTTTAATGCTCAGTGAGTAAAAACCCAAGGTTGCCATATCAACATGTATCAGCCAATGGTAGCAGCTAAATCACTGCGGGCAGGTTCCTGTCAGTGAAGCACTGACCCAAAAAACACACATCCATAAAACACAAAGCCACAGGTGAACCAACAAGTAGAACTGGGTGTTTGACTTCTTTCAGTCATTTCAAATTCTCCTTATGGAGATGAGTCTCTTCACTCTGCTTCTAATGTTTCCTGTTCTTTTAAAAATAGACTTTCGGGGGATTTTACATCACTAAGAGCAACATATCCGAGGAACAATAGACAGCATTATGCGAGCCTGATAATGTCTATTGTTATAATGCCTGCTGAGGGACAGGAGGAGCCGTAGTTGCTGTTTAGGCTGAAATTTGATCAAGAGTCACTAAGCAACAAAAGGATTGTTTGTCCTTTTTACCATCATGTGTTACTGAACGGACCAGATTCTTCTGAGGAAAAAGTGTCTCGTACCTGCAACTGTTTCTAAGTGAACTTTGTGAAGTCGTGGGTGTGCATTCATGCTAAAACTGAATGAAAAGCTGTTTTCAAAATAATTTAATTTAAAGCAAAAATATTCTTAAATTTACAGTCTTAATAAGAATATTTGACAGTTTCTTTTCACTGAAAATAAAAATAAAATGGACATGGTTTCTCATGCCTTCAGATGTTCTCCAGGCTGCACATGCTCAATCGAAGTAGTCCTCTATGTCAATGTTGGGGTTGAGCAGCTCCTCTCCGTACCGGGTCAGATCCATCTGGTTGAGGATCAGGTTCTCAAAGGTCTCCTCCAGGTCCGTCTCCCCGATCAGCACCGCTCCCACCATCCTACCTCCACTGAGAACCACCTGCAACAGAAAAACAGGGCTAAACTGTGAGAAAATGAGGTCAGACGTGAAGGTTTTCTTCAGCAGGGGATGAAACTATTCTCATGACATGTGAGAGAAGACTTCTATATCTACGATTTTAACCACCATAACCAGCAAATCCGGCTTTTTCTTCTGGTTCATTATCAGCATAAGATCATGCCCACAGAGAGACAGTGGTTCCTTTCACATAGCTGTAAAAAAAGTTCAAATGGCACATTTCCCCAGTGGCACTGGCTGATGTCTCACAGCATTCCATCAACTTGTGATTTTGATACTGCTTACATAACATTATGCTAATTTTCTATTTAAATAAAAATAAGCTCTTTTTTATGTAAGGGAATTGAAAAATTAGTCCGGAATGATCAAGGACTTTTTGTTAACCTTATAACTTCCTGGCAGGTTTGAAAAGCATGTTTTCTTATTTTAAAAAAAGACAAAATTACACTTATCATATCCAAAAAGTGTATCAAAAGATTTTCACATTTTCAGTTGTCATTGAATTAATCATGTGTGAAAAACACCTCTCAGCCAAAAATAAGGGTTTGCACGAACAACATCCTGTAAAAAAAAACCCATTTAATTCTGTGCTGCTCAGTGCTGGTGGGAAGCTGTGAATGAGTCATGGGGGCCAAAAAAATCACCAAAACTTTGACCTCACTGCAGGCTGTTTACACAGATCAGAGAGGAGGGGACAAGAGAGATTTGAAGTAGGGGTTGTAAAAGTGTAAATAGTTCAGTATGTATAGCATGTGGTGGTGGTGCCATTCCCTCCCCCCAAATATTGGTAACACTTTGTGGGCAAGGTGTTCTAGATTTATTAATAAAAAAAAATAACAATACTTTTTCTTCTTCTAGCCATGATTGTGCTGTTTCCAGTGATCTGCAGGACTTTTATATTACAGCGAATGAGGCCACAGTGAGTAAAATGTAACAGGAGCAAAACTGCCCTGAAGCTGTTTGGGGTTCAGTATCACCTTGACATACTCCTGGCCTTTAGTGCAGCGCACCAGCAGCTCCTGGTCGGGCCCCAGCCCCTGGCCATTAAACTTCCCCAGCAGGACCACCTGCAGAATGACCAGCAGAGAGGAAGTCATTTAAATGTACAAAGGGAATTTTCCAACAGCCACAGAGAAGAGGACACTATGTGGCACACTGTGAAATGACCTTGAAGGTCTTGGAAGTATTGGAGATAACTAAAGTAGATGATTAACATATAAGTTATTATTTAAACAACTTCACTCCGCTGTTCTAACGTGTCACACACCTTATAGTTGAAGAATTTGGTAATGTGTGAGAAGAGTTCGAAGCAGAAGTCCAGTTCTATGGGTTCTGACAGGACGTGTGCAGCCATGCAGCGTCCGGCGTACCAGCCCATCTGACGGGCCTGAGTCCACAAACGCATCTGCACACAGCACACACACACACACAGCATGAGACTATTCAGTTCAATTCAATAGAACTATTCATGTCTGCTAAGTTGTAATGCAGCATGAACAAAAAAATTTGAAATTAAAACAAAAAAGAAAAGCAAAAGAAGTAAATAAAAAAACTAAAATAATAAAAAAACAATCAAGAAAAGAATAAAGAAAGAAAGAGTGGAAGTAAAAAGCAAAAGAAAGGAAACAAAAAAAGGTCTAATGCCAGAGGAACTGAGACAAGCCTGTTTTCTTGATGACCTCAAATGACTGTGAGGCCATTTATATTGCTGCTGATTGCACGCATCTATTTAACAGAGATGTGTGTCCATATCCATTTAGAGTATCATTTGAATTTACAACAGGATAGTCTGACTCATTAACTCATATCAAGCATATCAGGTTCATCTTTCAATGCGAGTAAAATATTAACAGTTCACATGTTCATGACTCATGACATCATCAGTTTAACTGCTGTTAATAATTCACATTTGTAGAAATGCAAACTTAATTCAATCAAATCCAACAGGTCTGAACTGAATTTGTTTTGTTGAAAGAACTGAAATGTATCAAAAATAATTCTCACATAGCATCTTTACACCTGTAGCAGGAATTCAGATGTGGAGGATGACACTATTCTGTGTACTGGAGGCACACTGGTCGATGCAGAGATTGGTTAGCTTACCTGCTGCCACAGTGGGCTGTGATCCCAGCATGCAGTGCACACGTCACCCGCAGCATACACATCTGCCTCTGATGTCATCATGTGATCGTCTACCTGCAGGCCACCATCATCTGCCAGCGCAAACTAAATACATAAAAACAAAAAAAGAAGGGATTATCATTAATCCTGTGATCCCACATTCTCCCTGTGGGTTGTCATGTTTTCTATTAAAAAATCCAAAATCCATCATAGCCATTGACTGATTTTCACAATTCCAACAGTTCATAGATTAACCATGTGTGATGAAGGCTTCAACAGAGACATACTAATGTAAATAGCATGTGAAGCACCCATTTGTTCCCCAATTGTTAATACTTGTAAAGACTTGGAAAAGTGCCCAAATGTATAGATTTAATTCTTCTTTACATTTTCATTAAATAAATTATGAGAGACATGTACTTGTTTTTTTCCCCCTAAAATTTGTATTACTGTTGATGAATTTATGGCATTATAACCGTGTAATACAGCACAACATATTTCTTCTTCTAGCCATAATTGTGCTGTTTTTAAAGAGATGCAGGACAACCAATAGATGATTAATGTTCTGTGTATGAAACAAAGTGATGTGGAAAATCTTTGCTGTCAAATTTACATTCATTCTGCTGAGGTGGAGAAAATTTTTCCACTGGGAATTAAAGCTTATTAGTAGAGTGTTAAACACTAATATGTACTTTAGTGACACCTAGAGGCCTTATTGTTCAACTGCATGGCATAACATTAAACTGTGTACAAGAATATGCAGACTGTCAGGGTTAGCCCGATTAAAAAAAAGGCAAAAGAGAGCTAATTTCTCTTTTATATAAGCCTGCCCTCTTAATTTCTTTCAAGACATGGTCATGAATACAAAGGCACTCAAGTCCAGTTCAGTCTTGATTTGCGTTTTGATGTGCTTTACTCATTATCTGATCAGTAACATGACTGTATGATGAACGAGAAAGAGCAGGAATTACTTCTAATAGGATACAAATCGTTCCAAAGACGCAAATGTGATTAATTTTTCAGATTTAATCACACTGTTTCCATGGAGCAAAGGCTCCGTGTTTGGAAATGTTATATTAGGAAATATTTGTTTTTCTTCCACCACTTCTTTATACTGCCAACAGTTACAGCTACAGCTGCTTTTTTCGTCGATTTTAAACAGTAAAACTAGAATGTACATTCATTCTTTGATAGCATTTTTTCTTCACCGGAAGTGGATCACGTGACACTGATACGTATATCGCCTTCCTCGTTAGTATAGTGGACAGTATCTCCGCCTGTCACGCGGAGGCAGACCGGGGTTCGATTCCCCGACGGGGAGAATATTTTCTACCAGCTGTTGATGGAGCACTAGGAATGATCTGGTCAGTAACATGACTGTATGATGAACGAGAAAGAGCAGGAATCACTTTAATCTAATAGGATACAAATCGTTCCCAGTTGCAAATGTGATACATTTTTCATATTTACTCACACTGTTTCCATGGAGAAAAGGCTCCGTGTTTGGCACAACACCGGTGGCGCTGACTACAAAATCACAGCCAAATGTTTTGCCATTGGTCAGCTGGATGTAAACTGGCCAGGATCCTACTGAGAGGAGGGAGAAGCTCGAGGAGTGAGGGAAAACAGGCAGCGAGGAAACGATGAGTCAGAGTTCAAATCTGAGCAGCAGGTCTAGTTCTCACCATTCTCAGGTCCGAGTGTTTGTTGAGGGGAACTGAGCAGCTCCTCAGAGGTGAAGATATGTTTCACCTCACACTGGTATTCCACTGAAACTCTGTGGGACACCTGAGCACATGCCGGCCGAGAGATGAGACCCCGGAGATGAGGAGGAGGGTATAACATAACAGTAGGTTAAGACATATAGAAAGAGTAATGTCGACACAATCAGACTGACCTACATGCTTTAGGGTTTAGTAAGGCGGACACTCTATCTCACCTGCTCTGCTCCTCGTAGAACTATTCCTTCATGCCAATCTGGACCGAGAGCGCTGCCAGCCTCTGTAGGACCACAACCAAGCCTTCGTGCATTTCTATCTGGAATTTAAAACACAAAAACAACTATATGATCATGTAGGGAGAGATTTTATTGTAGCATAAGAGAAGAACATTTTGGAATAAAGATGAAGACCTGCTGTGAAGGTGTGGGAAGTTCCAGGTGCTGGTTCCTCCGTGGTGTAGCGGGTTCTCTTACAAGGAACCGCACTCTCTGGTTTGTCCGCTTCCAGTGATGGGACGAGGAACTGTGCCGCGCCAGCGTCAAAGAAGGTGTTTCCTATGGCCTTGTCCTTCACAGCCCAGATCACCTCACAACCCTCCACCTCATACCTGAACAGAACATTCATTTTGATTTAAATAAAAATGACAAAGAAATAAGAGCACAAACACACATCAAGGTAATCTTTTGTTAACCTTTTGAACCCCAAGCAATTTCAGGGCATTTTTTGCTCATGTCACATTTTACTCACTGAGGCCTTGTTTTTTACTGCAATAGATAAGCTCTGCTCCTCTATGACAACTCATGGCATGGAAGAACTCAGCAATGTATGTTGTGCGATATAGCACTGTGATAATAACAGAAATCATAAAAAAAAAAAAAATGCAGGTTGAATTTATTTTATTATTACTTTTACTCTTCATTTATTTGGTTATTTCTCCTGAAAGAAGCATTTGATGATTGATATGATTCTTTCAAGGACTGTTGGAAATGTAAAAATCCAAAAATAGTTGTATAGTAATTTCTGTTTTTTACAGTTTCTAACTACAATAAATGGTGTTAATTTGGCATGTTTTTCATGGGGTTGAGAGGGTTACCTTAAATTTCATTATTGAGGTTATACTTTACTTACACTAATTCCAGGGCGATCCCTCCATTACCAACAACAACAATTCTCTTAGCTTTGGCTAACCGCTTCTGAAATTCCTAAAAAAAAAAAGAAAAGAAAGAAGAAATGAGGGAGCGGTTAAGCAACAACATGTGTTCTTTTGTTTATCCCCTGACTAATGAGGTTATGTTTTGGTTGAGCTGTTTTCGCTGTTTGTAGATTTACTGCAACTCAGCAGGAACATCATATTTACAGCAATAAAAGGGAGGAAATTGGCACAACACAAACAAAACAGAATTTGAGGTTTTTTTTTCTTCAGACAAACTGCTCCTGGCTACTGTTAGAGGGGCTTATTTGTTCTGTGTCTGAAGGAATTTCAGACCTGCATGCCACTAACAATACAAATATCCAGAGTGACGGGGTCATACCTGGGCGCTGTCTGTGTCCCGTATACCAAGGACATAAGGGTTGTCCTGGGTTAAGAGCTTAGGTCTGCCCCCACTGCAGATACACAGCTTCTCATAACCAAATACTCGGCCATCTGCAGTTTCTACAGTCTGAGAACAGAAAAAAGATAGTGAGTCATTTTCACAACAACCGTTGACTTTTGTTTTTTGGAGAAAGTAATGCTCCTTTTTAGAAACTGGGGTTGGGTTTTGGCCACAGAACTCACAGTAGTAATGCACTGCAATTGGACCATGTGCTGTAACCATGTGTCCACAAGGTGGCGATAGTAGACTAATCATAGTCACAAATCAGCCTTTGTTGAGATGTGTTGCAAGAAATCACAGTCTAAATTTCAACAAGGCTGTGGCTTATGTTACTTACAGTTGTTAGTTACATGCAAATATAACTAACAGTAAGCAGTTACAACTTCTTATTAGAACATATATACAAAACATTATTATAACAGCTACTTACATGTGATTGTGTGTGAAGTGATTTGACAGCAGAGTGGATGACAGTGAGGTTTGGAAACTTGTCCTCCAAAACACTGGATGGTCTCTCCTCCACATCGAACTCTTCAAGTGTCTTGGACACCTTGACAAAAGGAGTCATCAAAGGATACATCTTATTCAGTGCAAATCAAGTAGAATTGGAGGTGATGACTGCAAAGAAGGACATGTCTGGTGAAAGTGCATGCATTTGTTGTATGGGAGACCAGGTTGGAAACAAGCCCTGTCAGTTTTTGGTGCACGTGTTCAATATGTGTATGTGAAATAATCCTCCCCCTGACCACCACCACCACCGTCATCATCATCATCATCATCATAATCATAATAATAATAATAACCACCATCATCATCATCATCATCACCCTGACCTGTTTATAGTTGGTCACGGCCTTGATATGGGGACCTGCTGTAATAAGAGCCACGTCAGCTGACGGAATCTGGGATGACAGCTGTCAAATAAAGATTAAGGTTGATGTTAAATAGTAAGCCACATGACATGCATTACGATAGTACAGCGTCTGTACCTATAGATTTATTATGTGTAGATCTAACGTGTTACTTATCCATTCATTTTCACCTGCTCAACACATGTCACACCCGCGATGCCGCCACCAATGATCACAAACCGAAATGTTTTCTCTTTTCTATCTGCCATTCCTTCTAGAGACCTGCTAAGCTAACGGTACGTAGCTAACACTACCTCCCTTAGCATTTTCAGTCAAACGGTCGCTCTATTCTTTATCTCTCTGCATGGACGCGTTAATAAACACAACTGGTATTTTGGGAGGAGTGTTGAAATGCTCTCAGATACTCTTGTGATAGCTAGTTGACCAAACTTTCCTGAAGCACATGAAAAGAGAGCGCTGAGGCGACGTAACTTCCGTGTTTACAATTGACTACGGCAAGCAGCAGGACATTTTTTTAAGCGCACGAGGAACGCGCTTAATAAGCAGAGATATTTCATAATTAGGCACACATGTCACCTTAAGGCCACTGAAACAGGAATAACTCATAGTTACGACGGTGATGATAATATATAAGAGTGTTTGGTTTTTAATACGTTATTCTAATCGAAGCATGAAGTTTCTGCGTCAATGAATGAAGCATATACATGCAGATGTCCCCCAGTGTAGCCTAGAAATACTCTGAAACTCTAGTATCGGTTTCAGAATAATATACATATTATTTATTGTATTATCATTATTGATGTATCATATTGCATCTTCTTTATATGCCTTATCTGCAGGGTAGTTGTAAATAAAATAATAATATATAAATGATTTAAACATTTGCTCCTGTACTACCCTCTTAAATGTAATGGCATAAAAGAAGAAAGTACAAAGTACCTTAGAATTAGATATAAGTACAGTACTTGAGTAAATGTAGGTAAATGTATTCCACCCTTTGTTAATCTGTGAGAATAGCATTTGTATTCAAAATGATATAATGCTATAGCATCAGAAACTCTAACCAATATGTGATGATTCATTTGTTGTCCCGTCAACACCTGTAAATCAGTTTGCAGTCCTTTGTTTTGAATTGTATGCAGAGCAACCCTCTTGTTTATATTTAGATCACAATTGTATCTGTAAAGTCAGAGATTAATGCGGTCGCCGGGTCATGAATCAAATCTAAAATTCCATCAAAACATCCATCATTACTGCAGTGATAAACAACTCACTCGCAGATACCGGTTGAAGTACAGTGCCATTTGTGATTTCACATGAAGTAATCGACGGATCTTGACACGATCCCCATCCTCTGTCAGGGTGTTTGGCGGATAATGGCTGCATTGTTTTTGGATTCATCAGCAAAAGCCGGCACTTGTTCTATTTTTGAAAAACCTTTTATGCCGGTGTTAACCATGCATGGGAGTATTGATGTCGGTGTCTGAGATGATTGGGTCACTGGTAATCAAACACAGGTTAATGCTGTGCGTCATAACTCCCCTCTTGATTTGCATTACGTTACCCCGAATAACCCCTACGGGAAGTCGACATGTGGCTATATGGAAAACAGTAAAACAAACAAACAAAAAAACTGTCTGTATTCAATGTATGCAACATAACTTTTATTGTTTTCATTAATACAAAATTTCAACAGACTGAGGGGCCCTTATGATAACAATCAAATGGCTTTAATTTGACCATTGTCGTGAATTGATTAGATACTTGTCACAATAAATGTCAAATAACTTCAATTGAGATTTATAAAGGGGAGCACCGATCTCAATCTAATCCTAAACTGATGTCTGTAATCTCAATCAATCTGGTTAATATTAGTCTGACAGAAATGTTATATTAGGAAATAATGTTTTTCTTCCACCACTTCTTTATACTGCCAACAGTTACAGCTACAGCTGCTTTCTTTCGTGGATTTTAAACAGTAAATCTAGAATGTACATTCATTCTTTCATTATTAGCATTTTTTCTTCACCGGAAGTGGATCACGTGACACAAATACGTACATCGCCTTCCTCGTTAGTATAGTGGACAGTATCTCCGCCTGTCACGCGGAAGACCGGGGTTCGATTCCCCGACGGGGAGTTCCTTTTCTACCAGCTGTTGATGAAGCACTAGGAATTATCTGGTCAGTAACATGACTGTATGATGAAGGAGAAAGAGCAGGAATTACTTTAATCTAAGAGGATACAAATCGTTCCCAGGCGCAAATGTGATACATTTTTCATATTTACTCACACTGTTTCCATGGAGAAAAGGCTCCGTGTTTTTTTCGTGGATTTTAAACAGGAAATCTAGAATGTACATTCATTCTTTCATTGATAGCACTTTGTCTTCACCGGAGTGGACCACGTGACACACAAACGTTTTTCGCCTTCCTCGTTAGTATAGTGGACAGTATGATTAATGTTCTGTGTATGAAACAAAGTGATGTGGAAAATCTGCTGAGGTGGAGAAAATTTTTCCACTGGGAATTCAAGCCTATTAGTAGAGTATTAAACACTAATATGTACTTTAGTGACGCCTAGAGGCCTTATTGTTCAACTACATGGCATAACATTAACTGTGTACAAGAAGACGCAGACTGTCAGGGTTAGCAGAATTAAAAAAAGCAAAAGAGATTTTATATAAGCCTGCCCTCGTAATTCTTTCAAGACATGGTAATAAATACAAAGGCACTCAAGTCCAGTTCAGTCTTGATTCGCGTTTTGATGTGCTTTACTCATTATCTGATCAGTGACATGACTGTATTATGAACGAGAAAGAGCAGGAATGACTTCTAATAGGATACAAATCGTTCCAAAAACGCAAATGTGATTAATTTTTCGGATTTACTCACACTGTTTCCATGGAGAAAAGGCTCCGTGTTTGGAAATGTTATATTAGGAAATATTTGTTTTTCTTCCACCACTTCTTTATACTGCCAACAGTTACAGCTACAGCTGCTTTTTTCGTGGATTTTAAACAGTAAATCTAGAATGTACATTCATTCTTTCATTGATAGCACTTTTTCTTCACCGGAAGTGGATCACGTGACACAAATACGTATATCGCCTTCCTCGTTAGTATAGTGGACAGTATCTCCGCCTGTCACGCGGAAGACCGGGGTTCGATTCCCCGACGGGGAGTATCTTTTCTACCAGTTGTTGATGAAGCACTAGGAATTATCTGGTCAGTAACATGACTGTATGATGAAGGAGAAAGAGCAGGAATCACTTTAATCTAAGAGGATACAAATCGTTCCCAGGCGCAAATATGATACATTTTTCATATTTACTCACACTGTTTCCGACGGGGGAGAATCTTTTCTACCAGCTGTTGATGAAACACTAGGAAGGGGCCAAATTTGCTGTTTTAATATCGTAATAAGCAAGGTGCATCCATAATTTAAAAAGGCCCGCTGACTCTGTAGAGTGTCATTCAATTTCAAGCAACCTACCATGTCCCGAAGAATACTCTGCTTACAATCGTGATATCAATTTCTTCTCATGATCAAACAAGTGTATATCTGAAATGCTGAATCATTTCTTCAAAGTTTTTGGTTGAATTGGTCTCTCTCTGTCCTGTGTTCCCAGGCAATGCCTTAGCCATGCAGTGATCTATAGGACAACACACAGATCTCATAGACAGTTTCACATTCCTCTTTGGTTACCTGTGGAAACTCTTGGCACAGGACACTATAGGGGTTTACTAATGTAGCTAATATAATCTGATCTATTGGATGTCTCCCTAACCTGCAGAGAAACATGATGAAAAACCTTTTTTGCAAGTTTATTCTGGAGTTTGTGTTGGACATGAGGAAAAGGAGTACTTAGTAATTACGTGCTAACAGCTCGTAGCTCCTGCAGCAGTCACAATAAGCAATAATGTGGCTTAAAACGCATAAAGATTTTCAAAAATATTTTCTCACAAGTTTATTATCAAAATCAACAGATAACATTTATCTCATATGGCTTTACATCTGGTTACTTTTATTTATTGTTTTGTCATTTACTTCAAGGTATTATTATGTTCACATCATGCCATCATGGAGAACACGGAGCCACAACACACACAAAGCCAGAAAAAACAAAACATATATCAACTTTGATGGTTAAAATTAAAGGCACTGTTTCTTAAAGTTTATAAAATAAACAAGAAAACTCTGTTCATAATCATCATCATCCCCACCATCTTCAGTAACAGCATAATATTTGTTACATAAGATGTCTGGTTATATCATCAGAGCACTGGGAGTGCAGGTGGAGGTTCCTCAGTCGGTACTAGAGAGGGAGGTAGATGGGAGGCTGCAGTAGGTCCCTCTTGCCGTAGGCGGCAGATCCCACGTTAGTCGGTGCATAGACGGTACCGATAGTGTTACTGGAGCGGACCAGGAAGTCTGCTAGTCTTTGGGTGACACAGGTGGCTGTGTTGCACTTCCTCTTCTCTATGTGGTGGCTGGGATAATAGGAGAAAGTACAGAACCATCAAAAAAACAAGATCCAAAGGTTTTCCTGTAATGAGGATTTAATTCAGCAGCTGGTTTCTGTTACCTGTTCATAGCTGTGAGCCCCCTCTGCGGCCGTGGACCTATGAGGCCGAAGAATGGGTTAGAGATGAGCCCAGGAGCTAACCAGCCGTCACTGTCTGGGAGAGCACTTTCCTGCTCGCTGGATGAGCCGGGACTGAAGTACCTGAATCACAGAGGGAAAAGGGCCAAACCGTTTCAAACTGATAGCTGATTATACCCTCTTCAAAATATCCACTAGTCCCGAGAGCGAGAGGAAAAAGTGGGCACTTAGCTCCCCCTGAGTTGCACAATGAAGCACTTTCCCACACACAAGCACAATTGGCTTCCACCTCCAGTCTTCACTGCCCTGCTGCTCCTCACACAGAACATTACAGCTGTACTTATCGCACAATTTTCATGATATTCAGCTGCTTGTCTGCTGACCTCAGATGTGATATGATCAACATTTCAGCAAAGTGAAACTGCAGAAGTTAATCGCTTGCCACCATTTAAACTCTGCCCATAATCTTTAGAGCATAATTTTTTTGCACAGAGACATCACAGAGCTCTTTGTTGGGCTTGTAGTGTAGACTTACGTTGGGGCAGCGGTGACGCAGCGCAGCACCACAAGCAGTATGAGGAGAAGCACAGGCACCCTCAGGTGATACATAGTGTAGAGTGATAACCTGGATCAACACAGATAGAACAGAGCTGGATTTATTGTGACATAGTGCTCGGGCAAACCATAAGGTATCATTTACATGCAATATTTGTTGTTTTTAACAATTAAAAAACACATTAGCCACAAGACACCAGCAATTTATGCATGAAGAATTAAACACACATATTAAAGTCTAATTTCTAACATGGTTCATGGAGAAAAAAGACAAAAATATAATTTTTTTCTAATTCTTTACAATTTATAGTTCAGCAACTCAACTCATAAATGTAAAGCTGTGCTCAAAACAACTGTAGCAATAATCCATCAGCACCTACGAAGCTTTAACAACACTGCTGTTATAAATATCCTTTCTTTCCTGTTGCTGAGCTTCAGTTACAAATAGAGTTGCAACAATTGTTTTTGTCCTTGATTTTTTTTGGTGGATATTTTCTTAATTATTCAATTAATATTGTCTATTAAAAGGCAGGAAAAAGTATCCTTCATAATTTGTCAGAAGCCAAAGATAAAGTCAATTTAATTATCATATAATACAAAGAAAATAAGTAAAATAATAATAAGTCAATTCTCATAACAAAGAAGCTGAAACCAGAGAATATTTGGCATTGCTTGAGAATTAACACACTGTTACCAACAAATTTGTAATAATTTGGATACATAAAAGAGCATTTTTATATATATCGTCTGCACAAGCCAGTGTGTTTCTCTAACTCCTGCATATTGTACGTTTGAATAAAACATGTTAATATTGTATATCTTTTTTCACAAAAATCCCAGTTTTCTTCTGCATCATTTTACACACATTTCCTTGTGAACAAGACATATTTAGTGTCATGTTAAAAAAAAATTGATCTTGAATTTATAAGAATATTCTTTAAATGTCAAACATTTAGATTTATTTAAATTAATCTCACAAATGGTGGAGATTTAGAAAAATATCCTATTCAAATATCCTATACAAGAAAATTATTGCAATACAAATGATATATATATAGAAAAAGGTTCTGTATAAAAGACAAAGTGCGCTCTTCAGTAAGACGGAGTACTTACTTTGTGCTGTGTTGGTAGCCAGCAGATCCCAGTCTGTTACTGGAGCAGTCCAGGGTTTGTCAGACAGTCACACAAACCGACTCCAACAGTTATAGGCTCATCGCTCAAACCACTTGTGACATCAGCTCTGTCCAAATATAGCCTCTCATTCTCATTTACACAGAATGGGGAGGACGAGGGGGGAGGAGGGGTGTATGGGGGTGTCGGGAAGTCCATGAGGGTCTTACATTATGCCCAACACACTCACATGTACCTAAATGTACACTCTTAAGCCCGGGCACATGCAGAAAAATGCAAATGTTTACAGTGCACACACACATAAACACACACACACACAGACACATCTTTGTACGTCACTATCCTCATCATCACCTTCGTCATCAGTGCCATCAGCCTCTGTGATGGGACTGACCCGTCATAAACCCCCACCAGGGAGAGGAAAGTTGTCTTCCTATTTACCTTGAGACACGTAATGAAGTTTTAGGTCACCAAACTCTGGCCCTCTCTCCGCCTCCCTCTGGGCTTCAATGACGATGAATAATAAATGTGAAGATGAATTATCGTTAATAATAAATGGTGTCTCATTATTTTGATGGGACACGTCACAAACAACTGAGAAAGTACTAATTAATGAAGTGATGGTAAAACCTGTGAGTAACACTTGACGCATGTGACCTGGAAATCTGACTAGTTAGCAATTAGCATTCACATTTCTTTTTGATAGTTTCCTGCAAACTTGGTTTGAAATATTAGGGTTTTTTCTCAACTTTAAATCTGCTAATTAATACGTAAGGGATAAGCGGGTAATTATTGCAATAAGAGAACCTGACAGGGGCATAAAGGAGGCATCCTGCATCACCGGGAAGCAGCCTCTTACTCAGTCGCTCTTGTTTTTCTACTTAGCTTCCTCAGTCAACGTCCTCTTTGGGTTCGCCTTTCCTATCGTTTCATTGCCCTCTCGCCCAGCTATGGGTCTGGCATGACACAGGCGACGAGCTTCCCCCCATCCTTGGCCTGAAAACCTCCACCTCCTACTGGTCCAAAACTACTGGTCCAAAGAGGCAGAAGGTAAAAAACACGTGAAATTGCTTTATCAAAGCTTTGATAATGTGATTTCACGACAGGACAGGATGGCTGTCCGAATTTGTTAAACATTGAAATGAAGATGATAATTTTCGATTTGAGGTGAATGACAATTACGTTACATTAACAATTAAAGCAAGCAACTTCACAACTGCCATCAGACTTTGATTGAAATGTTCTTAATAAGAACCCCTTTGCTGACAAAACTGGTTTGCAAGGCCTTTAACTTCCACATTTTGGTAGCTGGAAAATCATTTGCATGTGTTGTCTGGGGTTTTGTAGGAAATACATTTGAAGTATTCTGCAGAAGCAGTCATAAAAATGCAATTATCAATGAATGTAGCTACAGAACGACACATTTTACATTCAATTTAAAATAATTACCATTACCATGTTTCTAAAATTCATCCCACAGTGTCAGCGGGGAGATGCCACCACAGGCTGCAGGCTGCTGCTAAGTGCTTGTGGTTTTCGCCGCAGCTTTGAGCAAACAGGGAGGTATAGTGCCGTCCTAATGGACATTTAACACCCCCAAACCCACCAAGGTCCACTGAACACCTCCTTGTGTTTCCTGTAAGCTTCCCAAGAAAACCTGCAGTAACTGCAGATGAAGACAGAGTGACAAGATGTCTTTCACAGTTCTCTACTTTTACATGGATTTCATGGTTTGTGGAGAATAGGCTTTTTCTGGAGTCAAAGTTATGACTTAATTTACTCCACCCTTCACTTTCTGATATTTGTTTTTTCCAGGCTGATTACTGCAGCACATCGTGCAAACACTTCAACTACTTCCAGATGGTTGTCTGGCCATGTACTGTACAACAGATTTTTGTCAATGCAATTATATTCTGCGTCATTGGCAAACGTTGGGTGATAAAATAATCATAATAATTTGATTTAATATATAATTAACCTATTAAATATTTAACTACTCCAGTGAATATGTTTAGAAAGGTTAATGTGCACAATCCTGAAAGGAAGGACAAAGCGGAAGGACATACAGAAGACAGAAAAAGCAGCAGAGAAAGGAAGATAAAGAAGAAAGTAGGTGGTATGTGTAGGATTTTCAGCCTATTTCTATGAGCAATAGTCTGGGGAAGCACGTCTCTTGTATTGTTCAGTTTTCTTGGATTACTTTGGGATTGTGAGGATCCAGATGTTACATGGGTGGCAACTCAATTTCCTTTTCCTTTCACGGAACGAGAGTCGCTGATACCACAGAGATAAAGAAACGACCCCATGGGTTCTTTGTGGAAGCAGTCTATCACGACCCATATTTATGTTTAATCTCTAGTGGCTGCAGTTATTATGACGGGAGAAAAGTAGGAAGTCAGGCGATGTAGTATAAAGACTGACAAAGTTCATACATAGAAGAGTTCAGGGTGGATGGGTGGGTCAAAGAGATGTAGATCCTTGACTCAGGACACCACTGTTTGTGTCCTCTGTGCATTATTTTAAGACTACATACCATAGCTAACTCATGTAACGTACTAAACTTACATCACATACATAACGTAGCTTAACTTACTATGTAACAGAAGTTACACTTGCAAAGTTAAAAGTGCTCATTCATGGTGTGTTTTTAATGGCACCAGAGTACTTAGCTCACATAATGCCAGTGTGGTGTTGAAGTCTGTTTGCTTGTGGAATTATATACTTCTGTTAAACTTTATATTTACCATGGTTCCAGTATTTCAGAAGTGAGTCTTATGAACAAATCAGTACAGATTTAAACGATAAGTGTGAACATCAGCCACATCAGCAATAAATTTGTAATGAAACATAGAGAAGAAAGCAGAAATGAACATGAACTCGTCAGATTTTTAAGGGATTATGTACTTCAAAATTGTCTAAAATTTTTAACTGTGAATGAAGAACGTGTTGTGAAGTACTTCATTTTAGTCTCTATAACTACATGTTTAAAACTGCAAGTATTACATTTACAGATTGAGCTTTTGTCACCGATAAGGGGCGCTAATGTAAGGGACACTTCTGTGGCTCATATCGGAGGATAGGAACAAACGAAATACACGGTTTTGTGGGTTTGAGGACTTCTCGGATGCAACAACTCCCCCTAATTTACAGAAAACTGAGTGAACCTCCACAATCTTTCAGGTGAAATAGTTTAAGTCCGTTCTTATTTCCTCTGTGAATCAGCTTAGTTTCTATTTTTATATTCAGTGCAGACCCCAAAGGCTTGGAAGCTTCAAATACACAGCTCAGGACTGCTTTATTAGTATTCCTCCAGCGACGGACATAAGAGGGATCAAAAGTCACCAGGGAATGATTAGTAGATAAGTAGCCAGTGCCAGTAAAGCTAATGGTGCTGTGGCCTCTGATAATGACTGTTCATGTTCATCATTGTTCACAGGGGATGTGCCCGCTATTGCGTGATGTACTACTTAAACTCCAGACGCTGTGCAATACCTGAGCACGACTGGAGGAACGCAACTCCAACCCACGGCAACAGAGATCTTGGTGGAATAATGAGCCAGCTGGTGAGTGAAGACAGCGTGTGGTCTCTGGTCCATTATGCATCTACAGACACAAATATACAGTTAACGTCATCAACACGTCCTTGTACTGAGAAAACAAATGACAGCTGTTTGTGAATGAATGACTCCATGATCAGGAATGCTAGAGGTTTGTTGTTTTGTTGGGCTAATATTGCTCAAATTTTTCATCCAGACTCATATTAGCATTGATATCTCCTCGACATTAATGTTTTTAACACTAGGTAGCTCATACATACAGTTAAACCTTCTTCAGTGAGTTTCCCATTCATGATTACAGTTTCATGTTAAAAGACGGATCAAAAGATAGTTAATTTCTGTCCATTCTAACTCCTATATAAGCAGAGTATACACTATTGGTTATTATGGTCTTGAACTGGACTCAATCTGTTCTAATGCTGCTCCTTGTCTGCACCACTGTGACGTCACTCAGTGGTTTGTGTCGCTACAGTCACAGGAGCTAAAAATTTGGACACTAAAGCATGTAAGCACATGTCCCTAGAAATAAACATCTTATGTCCCCTTTAATTAAAAATAACCCACATTTGAAAATCAATTTGCACTTTTAGCACAAAAGCTATTTGTGAGGAAGGAATCCAACAGAGAGATAATTTTCACATTATTTCTGTCCTCAGATGAGGTTTCATGTATATTGCTGACACTGTGTATAGACCAGAACCACAAAATGACGATAATATCAAACATTCAATGATTCATTTATTGACATAAAGAGAAAACGGTCATTTCAAGTCTGCTCTGTAATGTTTTTCAGCCTGGACGTTGCAGGGCTGCTGTGGAACCATGAGTCTATATTTTGTAATGTTTGTCAATGTGCAAATCCGGTGCAATTCCATTTTTATACCAAGTCTGGTGCTATGTTTCTACAGCTGTGAACATTGGACCACTTTAGGCTCATGTGTGTGTAGAACTAAGTGTAATATAACAGCTCTGTACTGGAATAAAAGAGAGAGAAGAAGTATTGTTTGCATAGAGCACAATCTTCCCCGTTGATACCCCATGGTGAATTTTGGCCAAACTAACATGAACATGACTAGAACGGTCCCAGTTGGCCGTGTTTGAAAGCACATTGGTGAACATCTTAGTTTCTTAGCTGGATATTGTTTCTTCCTCTAACTTCTTGTCATCTGTGAGATGGTCCTCTTTTTCCACCCGTTCATTCCTCTCATCACACATCTCTTCTTTTTCCTCTTTCCCCTCCTCCTCTGTCTTCAGCCCGTCCATCTCCAGCTTTGCTCCCTCACTCGGAGGAGGATTAAACTCAACAGTGGTCACTGTCAGGGATTTGAGCTGTTGCATCTCCTGGGTGTTATTTGTGGAGCTGCCATCTTGGTGGAGCTGCTCGGTTTTGTGAACCTCCCCTCCCTCCTTCAGTTCTGTTGCGATCCTGCCCCAAACTTTGGGAGCCGGGGGTGGCCTGGTAGTTTTTGGTCGGTTCCCAGTGGAATATGATGGGGCTTTAAGTTCAATTTCCTTTGAAGCTCTTTTGTTCCGCGTCTCTGTTTCTCGCTCTGGTTTCCGAAACTGACGTCTTAGGAGGACGATGACGGCAATCATGAAGAAATATGAGGAACCACTGAGACAAGTGATCAGACCCAGGAAGATGATCCTGAAGACAGAGAGAAAGGATGGAAAGAAGGCAAAAAAAGGCAGAAATCTTCACTGCTATGGTGTCTAAGGTGTCAGAGAAACACTTAACTCATGTTAGCAATCATCCTATTACTATAATTGTAGTCTAATGCGTACCTGTACATATCGGAGTCATACATTCGACATGCCCCTCTGCCGCCACACTTCTTGATCGACCACTTCAGGCAAGTGGAATCAATGAAAGCTCCGAAATACACTGGTGCAGGAAGTCCACCTACAGACAAGACAAATATGCACCGTTACAATATTGCAATTGACAGAAAAAATGTGTCCCTCAGTCATATTTATCATATTATCTTATTTCGGCTGCTACGTGCCGAACTAATATTCTAAATACTCAAACTAAACTAAATGAGATTTTTTTTTTACCAGAGGAGGGAGTATTAGTTTTGGAATGGAGCATAAACTGGGCTGACATTGCAAAGAAAAACAAGCCAAAATGTAAAAGAAAAAAAACTTTCTATGAAATTGGAAGTTAGCTTACCAAGAGTCCTGGTTACTAAGGTCTGGATGCCAAGTGCAAGCGATTTGAGCTCTGGTGAGATGCACCTGTAGTTACAACACACCAGGTCACATGGATCATTTTGTAAAAAGCTGCTACAGTAATCAGAGTCTTATTTATGGTAACAGGCTTATGTCATTTCTTCTCACTTAAGCTCAAATCCTAATTTTAAAAAAAGATCTGCGACAGCACCAACATTCCCAGATAACATGCACGGACCGTATAATGACCATGTAGCCAGGTGTGGCTCCCAGAGAGTTGATGAAAGAGCTGAGAACAGATATAGCCATGTAGGAGGTGAAGCTGCGGGTGCAGTCCTTGGCATGAGGACACTGGCCCAGCCTCACGGACGTACTGCTGCCTGCCGGGTAGGAGGCGGACACACAGCTGCAGTTGTGAAAGACCTGATTAAGAGAGAGAAACTGCAATGTAGCGGGAGGACTCGGTGGGAATCAAGTGAAGCAAAGTGTCAATGAAAGCGCAGATGAATTACATTTGATAAATGGGGAAAAAAGGGAAATAATTGAGGACTAATAGTTGGGTTAAGGCACCAAAAATACTTGGCTAAGGTAAGGGGAAAGTCCTGGTTGAAAGTCCTGGGTTTATCTGGGCCCTTACCTCCCCTCCTGCCTGGGTTAGGGTTATGGTTTACTTTATGTTGCTTCATCAGTAGACACAGTTTAGTGGGATAGCTACAAATTCCAGTGCATTATTTTCATACGAATAACTTAAAATGGATCACAAGAACAGCCTGAAGGGCTACAGCTACTTTCATCACCACTGAGAAGAACGTAAATGTTTGCTTTGATAAAGTAAAGTATTTCAAAGAGAGAATGGGGAGCGTAAAGCATTAATGAACAGGGAGAAAAGGTGACTGAATGACAGTCAAATATTCACAGCCTATCGAAGAGCACTCTGCAGTGTGGCTGCTGAAGAGTGTTTCTTTGGAATTTTGGGCTGCATGGTGCTGCTGATAAACAGAAAATTTCCTCAGAAAAGAATTTCCTAATCAGGAAGAGATTTTATTCCTGGGAACACTGTATGTTTATGAATCCACGTGTGCAGCCCTACTGTGTTCTTGCCGGATCCGCTGGAGCTGAGGCAGCCAGCCATACACGGAGAGACGTAGGTGATGCCGCTGTCCGAGCACACGGGGTCCCACTCCTCTGTTGAACACGAGCAGTCGCTGTTACACTCTGAGAAGAACGCATCCCTGTCGGATGATATAGTTGGAGTCCTGCAGGGAAAAGAGGGTTTATACTGTATATTAGCTGCAGGACGCAAAAAGAATACCTTAGGTACATTATTTTGGTTTGTGAAGCTATGATCAGTATCACTGACCCATTGTATGAGATGGTGAGCCCTGCCACAGGAAGATTTTCGCACTTGGTGCCAAACTGCAGCAGCAGGAGGAGGTATGCCATGAAGGACGTGGTGAAAGAGAGCTGAGCTCCTGACACCAGACTCAGTTTGTACCTCTTCATGAGCAGCCCCCCCAGGAAGATCCCCACCGCCACCGCTGGCAAGTTCAACACACCTTGAGAAAAAAACAAAAAAACAGCAGCGGGTCTGAACACTGGGAGGCACTTACAGCAGGAAGTCTCTCACCATCAGACACCTTAAAATATTATGTTCTGTGTGAGTCTTTGGCTTTTAGCAGAAGTGCTCAGTGTACCATGAAACACCGGGCACTTATGTTCTGGCTTTTGATCCTTTGAACTATATTTGAGGGTACAGCCTCATTATATAACACTCTCAATATTTTGTAACTCCAGAAAAGAACATGTTGCATTTCCTTATCTATTCAAATGTAATCCAATTTTTTTACACTCCTGTGATTTTTCTGTCATCCAAGTTAGAGGTGTTTACTCTTTCTATAGATGCACAAACCATAAGCACTATTGTACATTACAATTATTATTAAATAAGCAGCTACAGCCAGTTAGCATAGATTAGCTCTTGAAAGCTCCACTTTTGCACCACTTCTGTTACTGCATTTTAGCATTTACCATTATCCCATATTGTCCCTTTTACTGTTATTCAGTATGATAGCCTCACTATGGGAACAGCAGATGGAAACACAGGTTTTCTAAATATAGCAACCTGTTAACCTTTATCTATTTTTTTTAATCTTATTTTATTTTACCTATGAGGAAGTTGGCCCTGGATGCGGACTGCCCGAACTGTTGTTCCATGTATTTGGCTTTGAAGGTGAACAGGCCGATGAAGGAGTTGAACTTCAGGATGCTCCCACATAGGAGCAGGAAGTATGCCGGCGTTCCCAACAGGCGCTTCAGTGAGGGAAGAAACCCTGTGGAAAGGCATCCAGGAAAAAAATGCAAGCAACGACCCTAAACCTGAACCCATTGTGTCATTTCTGTAAGTTATAAGTCAGGGAAGAAGAAAAGGGATATCTGAACCTTTGGCGATGTCAGTCAGCTTGAGGTTGTGATGGTTGCTGAGGGCGTCCTCTGTTCCATCCAGGGTCTCACAGGCGGGAGACAGTTTGCCATTTTCTCCTTCCTGCTTCGGCAGTGAGCGAGGCAGGAACCAGAAGGGAATGCTGGATATGAGGAGGAGTGCAGAGGACACCATGAAGCCCATCCACCAGGCACCCACCCAGCGGGCATCTTTAGGAGTGATTGTCACACTTTCTGAATGACAGAAAAGAGTTTTAGTGAGTGCAGAGTAGGAACAGAAAGCCTGTTAAATTTTCTGTCACTTCCTTTGTTTGAAGTGACCACGTTGGATACAAGATTATGATGGGAATAAACAGGCGAATCGTGTCCTAATTATCAGAGATGGGACACGTTAGTAACACTGCAGACTTCAGGTGTGCTGATTGAGTTTGTTTGACAAATAAATTATTGATTTTACTTTATCTATCAGTGTCGGAACAATTCCTCACAGGGGCACTCAGAAGAGTCCTCCCTGACCTGTTCTGACAGGTGCGAGCCTATTTTTATGGTCGCGTGTCAGACCTTTGCACCATGAGCAGCAGACTGAGTCGAAATCAGTCTGAACCAAAGTTTAAGTCAGAGTCACAATGTCTCTTCCTTTAAAAGATGACGGGAAAAGGCTTAGAGATTTAACTCTGCCAGCTGTTCTCATTTTCATCTACGAAAAGTAATGCACTGTCATTCAAATCTCAGCCATAGTTCAGGGTGAAAAGGTCAAACAAACATAGGACTTCAATCCAAAAGCCGGCTGCCTGTGTTACGTAACAATCGTAAATTAAGTAACACATGTCGTTATTTAGCTCAAACTGTGATATTTTTCCAAAGCCTAACCAAGTATTTGAAAAGGTGAATGTATGCTCCACACTGTAAGGCATTCCTGGAGAAAATTGCTGTGAGTTACATGTGTTCACATTGCAGAAAGATAGAGATAGAGATAGACTTATCATTTCTAACCGGTGAGTTTTATCATCTGATCTGAGGACGTGTTGATAATTAACGGTAGCTTACAGAGTGAGGATTAACCATTACACTTACCAACATCAACATATCCAATGTCAACATATAGTTTGGCACAATAGGATCCCAGGAGGAAGCCAAACATTGGGCCCAGGAGAGTAATGGTCTGGAGACAAGCTGCAAATCACAAAACAATCGTTTTACATTTTGTAAGATGCGGTCCAGAAAAGAAGTAGAGGGAAAAATGTGGTTTGACATAAGTTTATTAATGAACTCTGGAAACATCTTACCGATGTAGAAGGGCGAGTTTTCTGCTTTAGCAAAGTCATCGATGTAAGAGATGCCGAGAGGTGTGACCGGGGTTTCTCCGATCCCTCGCAGAGCGTTCCCCAGGAACACGTAGATCCACATGTTGGAGCCAGAGTCTCTCACACAGGCTCCATGAAGACACAGGAGAGCACAGTGTGGGTTTGGTTATGGACACTACTTTGTACTGTCTCTAATGTAATCTTAAAAACATGATCAAATCCTTAAAGCAAATACATGTGCTTTTACAAACAGTAGTTTTTACAAGCAAACTGTGTTTCATGTGTGTGTGTTGACTGCACCATTCATAGATTCTTATGATAATTTAGTTTCTAAAAGAAGACTCTGGTGCATCAAAAAGCCCCCTCGCATTTACAAGGTATTGAGAACGAGAGAATAAAGTCTCAAACCAGATGTATGAATACAATGTGGTGTTGATTCAATATCAGTGAAATAGGATTCTGCTTCAAACCTGCATACCACTGTATTGTATGTGATCTCCATATTTGTTTTTTTCCAAATAAATCTAATCAGAATGGCTGAACAGAATCGTGACCTGAATGACGTGAGAAGAGGAATTAATTATAGCTCAACAATAGAAAGACGGAGGTAACATTTCAACCATCTGAGGGGAGGAGAATTAACTGGAACCAGAGCAGATCCTCAAAATATCAAAAGACACACAAACAGATATGTGTCAAAGCCGAATTTATTACTATAAATATTACAGATATCTGGTTTCTCAGTGATGCTAGAAGACCTCATGATTCCAAATATTCTGCGTCTGTTTTCTTTCTTTTCCGGCTTTTAGCTCTTGTCTGCATGCAGACTGCTCACTGCGCTGGATAACTTCAGGGGCCTTGTGCAGTATGTAGACAGCACGGGAGGTGAGCTGCTTTGAAGGTCAGACCAGGATCAGTGCATTCCAGGGATATTTGAAAGGAAGCCAGTGCGTTGTTAAGGCTTTTAAACCAGGTTTCATGTTATGCAGTCTCTTTGTATATGCTGCTGGTGAGGTTTCTTCACTGACCCTAACCCAGGAATCTAGTTTGTTTTTCAGGATGACAGCTGACTTCTCCAACCATGTGAATTAATACAATGTTTGTTTCTCTGTCTTCTTCTCTTCAGGATATAAGGGTAGATACATGAATTTGCATTTATTGATGTAACAAGACTAAGAATTGTCTTAATTGTCAGCTTAAATTGTCCAGTCCTGTTGATATCTGGTAATAGTGAAGTAAAGATTTTTTTTGTTGTTTAAAACTTCTGGTTCCACTGGCACCAAACAATGGCTGACAAAATTCAGTGGCATTACCCAAACCCAACCCTGACATCTGGCTGAGGTAGCATAGGGCCCTAATTTAGATGGGGAAAAATTCATAGGAATGAGTGAACATAGGGACGAGCCCTTACTATCCATAGAACCACTCTGCTAGCTTTCCCTTGAACCGTAAGCTGTACAAGGTATATTTGCACCTTGACAGTATCACATGGCACAGAAGACTTTCCTTACAGGAAACTCTTGCTTATTGCAGATTTAGATCAACAGATCAAATAACTGATGTGTTAGTGGAATGAATTAAAAAAATTTGCCCAGAGGCTTACCTTTTTTGTCTTCCGCAGAAGGCTCTATCAGAATTTCAGGTATTTCTACTTTCAGTGGATCCACACAGGCAGCAAAGTTCACACTGTCATTCTGCAGAACCTGGATGACTGTGCTGTACTTGTAGCTGTGAAAAATCACAATGAGATGTCAGACAAGATCGTTTGAGGAAAATAATTTTGTTTTGCTATAATTTCAGCCGTTTGTTGATGCTTACCGTCCCATGAAGAAGTGTGTGAGGCCGGTGAGAAAGGCCCCCACAGCCATGAGGAAACAGCCCACAGCAATGAGTCTGGGTCGATGGAGCTTGGCCCCAAAATGGCTGACCACAGCAAGAAACAACAGGTTGCCTACCTCCAAGAGAGAGAAACCAAGAAAGCAGAAGAAGAACAAATGAGATAATTCAGCTTTGGAGTCAAGAAAAAAGTGACAGAAGTAGTAAGAACCAGATCAGGTGGACAAAAGAGTAAATGAAAAGAGAGATCGTACCCATCTCAAAGCTGCCATCTATGAGCCCGATGTGAGTGCTCGAGAGGTCGAAACGTCTTTCAATCTGAGTGATGGAGCTTTTCATGTAGGTGCCTGTTAGAGCCTTGGAGAAGCAGGCGAAGGACAGCGCCACAATAAACAACTGGAAAACACAAGGGGAAAGATTGAAAAATAAAAAGCTTATGTCAGTCTTTAATGTAACAGGAAAACAGTTATCTAAAATGATTGATGCATTGGTATTATACATAAATGCTGATTATAGCCACTTTAACAATAATCCTTAAATTTAAAAAGCTTAAATATTTCTTAAATTTCTAAAAGTGAGTATTCTAATTTTCATTTTTTTTATTCTACAGCAGGTCCAGGTGCTACTTTACTGTGAAAGTATCAAACACTCATGTAAAGAGTCAGGCACTAAAATGTAATTCAGACAGAAGATGAATAAAGGTATTTCAGACAGACATTATGAGAAAACAAATGTGTTTTTGAACATTAAACGAGCATCTGACCCATTTACAGTGTCGGCCTCCACAGCCTTTGGGGTTTAATCTGTGTGTGGGCACCCTGGAGTCTCTTTATTACGAAATTAATTCCCATCTGGGATTAACACAATTCTCCTGCATGTTCTGCTATGCATTGTGTTTAAGCTTTTATGTTGTATTGCTTCAAAGGTTTCCCTTTTTTTAGCCTAACCTTGACCAGCCTTGACTCAGGTGGACATATTTTGCTCATTTTCAGGTTCATACTTTTATTTTCAGGTTTGACCACAATATGTTCACATGCTTTGATGTTCAGAACATGTACTATTCTCATACTGTGTGTTTGAAGATATCTGTATTTAACTATTTTTCAACATAGGATCTTTAAGTAGAGCTCATAAAACAATGTGACTATATTGTTTTTTCATCATACTGTTATACATTATTTGAGGATGATTTTAAGCATTTGCTTCTCAATCCACTATCTATAGATTGAGCAAAGCAACCACGATCAAAAGTCTTGATAAATTTGTTGTACAGATGCATTTTGGGAGAAACGCTCATGCTGATGTGATGCTGCAATCAGGCTACGTTGAGCTCATGATTGATACTGAAGTGTTTGACTAAACTGATATGCTGATCTGGAGTCGAAATGCGGCCTGCAAAGATTTTTCAAAACAACATGAAGATCAGCTCTTGGCCTGATTTGACCTAGTTGTGGGGAAATCACATCTTTGAAAAATGTTCAAGTGACCACCAACTGATGTGCATCTCTCATTTTAAGCATCAATCTCTTTTCTATCCACATTTATCAGTGTGACCCTTTGTTATGAGCTGCGTCGCCTCGCGTTGATAGTTTATCGAGCCTCTTTGACTCTGAATGCATCAATAGAATGAACTTCAACCCATGGAAAAGAACAGAATTAGAAGAAACTAACAGGGGAGTGTTGATTACAGAAAGCTTTCGTACTTTGAGAGTGGAGAGGCCGCTTTTTCCGTTCTTCTGGTCAGGGTCACACAGGGCCTGCTGGCTGGTCATTTTCCCTCCATCCTCTGCTGCTTCCTCCATCCTGCACTCAACGTTTGTCTGCAGGTCTGTTTACCTGCCCTCAGGCCACTGCAGACATAGAAAGACAATAAAAAAAGAAGGTCAGGGTAGAGATAAGGAACATTTGTGTTGCTTGAATTCACTCACTTAAGCTACATGCTCGAGCCAATGCACGAGTGCCTTTAACCTGCATTCTTTCAAATGGCCGGCAGGGGGCGACTCCACTGGTTGCAAAAAGAAGTCTAATCATATAGAAATCTGTGAGAAAATGATCCTACTTCTGTATTTAAAAGTAAAACAGACAGAACAGTCAGCGTATTCCAAGAGTCATTGTTCAGTTTGAAAACTCCCTGCTCACCAAGCTAGTAAGCTAGCACTCGTGTAAGCTAATAACATATGTGTATGTTTACAGGGAGGTGAATAGAGTTCAATTTGCTAATTACCATGAAACTTTCCAAGCTGATTATTGACATTAGACAAGTCTTCTTTAAAACCTCTTCTTTGTAGTAAAACAAACACTTTAATTTGTATTTTTGGTTGTTTTCAAGACATGTTCTGGAAGCAAAATATTTCAATTGAAACAGTGTAAAACAAAAGACTTTCTCAGACATTTCTATAATATATTCTAAATATACAATTGCTGTATAATTATAGCTATAACCACTCATGCATTCATGATGCTTTACAACAATAATCAGGAATTCTATGGTATTGAATTTCAAATTCCTGGTGCCATCCTGTCCCTTCAGCCTCACAGTCTGGATCTGTAAAGTGAGTGAAACCCGAGCAGCTGTTCTGTTACCTGCAGTGTGAACTCCAGCAGCGTCTTCTCCTCACAATGCTCTCAGCTCAGTAAGCACCAGGAGCCGCAGCATGAATCCATATCAGAGAAAAATGCTTTCTGATGACAACTCATTTGCCCTCTGGATAACCTGAAGGGGGGCAATTAACCAGTTAGCTTATTTTTCTCAACTCATAACTCCAATAATCCCCCTCGGGTTTAGCCTAGTTAAAAGTTTGATTTTATCAGAGGAATTCAAATTTTGCAAAACAAGTTTAACAAATTACCTAGTACATCTCCAGGCAAGGGTTGAGAGGATTCTTCTTCTTCTGTTCCTCTTTAAGCAGATAAGTGTCTCTCCTCGGACAGAAAGGAGAAAACCTGCTCTCCCATGAGCTCCTATTCTCCTGTGTGAGGGCACAGCAGTTAGTTGGAACCAGTGGGACAAAAGGCCGCACGCATTTTTATTCCACACACATGCCAGCCTGTCCAGGAGGGGGACAGCAACAAGAGAACAGGGGAGGGAGGTGGAGGGGAGGCAGATTAGCAACTCCAAACCAGGCTTTTTGGATTATTTTTCTCACAAGGTAAAATATCAGAAGCCTGGTGCTTAAAGAGTTTTAAAGGAAGTTGACTTTCATGAATCTAAACAAATACATATCACACCAGGACACGTTTACCTGAATCATCCACACTCATTGTTTCACTCTTCAAACATGCAACAGAGCTCTACAGGTAAGAGGAAAATGTGTGTGTGTTTTTTATTTTTGAAGTGAACTGTCCCTTTAAGTGTGTGTTCCATTATAAACATGTGTCAGGGAAAGTTGTATTAGTCCAGTGACTGGTGGGGG